>BSBK01003457.1:1572500-1920000 GCA_027943335.1 Chamaecyparis obtusa
AATTGTACTTGATGCTCAAAACAATTACAACCTTGAAACACATTATTGCAAACAAACAATTCAGTGCATGTCAACTGTTTGACGAATTGCTACAGTTCAGATTTGGGGTGTTTTAGTGATCCTATTAGTAAGGGTCATTACACCGATGCTTCTTCAGTTGTTTTCGCAAGATGGGTGAATTATGATTATTATTTAATTAAATCGGCTAAGGTTGCCATTTTTATTGGGAATGTATTCTGGGCATCTTAGTGTTATAGCTCGTTGGAACCGGGTTGAGAAGTTTTAAATCTTGAGCTCATAAAACAGGGACCCTATGTGTTAGAATAACATTATTTTAATAAAAGGGTCTTTTTCAGCATTAAAGTGGAGAAATATAATAGTTTATTATATTTCAAATGTGCACATAAAGCAAAGTCTTTTGTAAGTGAAAAGTGTGTGAGAGAAGATATCTTTTATTATAAAAAGCAATGGTTTGGGCAAAAAGGAATTCATTCATGGACTTGTTTTTTTGTGAAAATTGGAAGTGGAGAAGAATGGCTAGGGTTTGAGGACTGATTCCTCATTTTGCAATTTGAATCATCACATGTTGATGGTGAATTTTGCTACTGGTTTACTGGAAATTTCATTGCTGGCTCTGTGAATTCAAATTTGATGCTGAGGTATATCAAATTTCAGGAGATTTGAACAACTACTGAATTAAAGAGGTTCAATTTTTTTCCAGAGGTTATTGTGTTTGGTAGAAAGCTGTTTTATTTTCTACATGAGCTGCAATTCCTTCTGAAGGCAGTGTAAGGCATTAAGAGCTGCAAACTTCATCAAAAGCGAGTTGCATTTTTATTTGGTGGCTGGTGCAACTCTTCACAAGCCAGCTCGTGCTTTTCTAAGAGGCTGCGTGACTTCTTTTGGAAGGCTGTGTGTCTTCTTGGCAGTCTGCGCACCAACATTTAGAGGTTGCGTTTCTTCCTGGCAGCCCACACACATGTTGGGAGGGCTGTGTGAACTTCATGACAACTAGTGTGCATTCCTGGAGGGCTGCGTTTCATCTCCAGTTGGTTTTTTTTTTTTCAAAAAAGGTGCTCATTTACCATCTTTAATTGTTATGTTGTTTGACAATTGAAAATTAGAATAAATTTGATGAATGTGATCATTTCCAGCAAAGTGTTGAAGTTTGAAATAAATTGTTTTCTATATCACTCAGTTCTGAAAAAATTCAATAAGTTAATTATTGTTAAAAGAAAAACACAAGACTTTGCAAGCAAATTCAGAAATTAATAATATCTTCAACAAAGAGCTAGGTAGGCTCTTTACATCCAATGCTCATGCCCTCAATATTATACTGTAATTATAATAGTTATTATTTTATATTTTCATATGTAATTTTAAACTATATCAATATATTACATTCGTTCAATATATTATATTTAATAATAATAGATTGTATTGTATGATTATATTCATATAACCTTATATTACATTATATTAATTTATTATTATTTATTATGTTATTACATTATATTTAACAATAGATAATATTATATTATAATAATGTATTATATTTGTTTATTAATATATAATATTATATTAACAATATAGCTAATTTAATAATAAATTATATTATAATTTATTCATTTATCCATTTATTTCTTTTATTAATTGTTAAATCCTATTCAAGAAAAGGGGGCATTACACTCCACTTGCAACTCTTCTTTGTCTCTCCTCAATTTGAGTTTTCCAAATGAAATCCTCAATGTATTTGTAAGATTCATCTACCCTTGTTAATATTTGCACAACTCTCCCCTCTGTGACCAATAATCTGTCCTTTGAATCTTGCAATGCTAAAGGCCTTTGTTCAAATTCATCTAAGGTATGTGAGTTGTCACATGTTAAATTTTTTGGCTTGATATCAAGCATAGACACATTTTCAAACTCAACTATCTCCCTAGATGATTAGATGCACTCTTCATGAAGCTCTAATGGGACAATGTTATATATGGATTCATCAAATACGTTTTTCTCCTCACATGTTTTATCAATAATGATCTACAAATCACCAACAAAGATTTTTGAATACCCCTCACTTGTAGCAATTGATTCTTCCTCCATATCATCAACCTTAGCTAATTGGAAACCATTATCCTTCTTACTTTCATCATGCCCAGTAACAGTTATATTCAAAGTTGTAGTTTTAGCTTGCTCCTCATGAGTCATGGAACCATTCTCATCTATACCTTTGCCCTCATTACCACTTGGCTTCAATAAATATTCTTTCTTATTAGTTCCACAAATATGATCAAGTGTCCAAACCTTCTAACATGGGAAACAAATATGCTCTTTCCTCATTTGATTCCTACTCTTTTGGGGAGATCCTACAACCTATAAGCCCATTGAGATTAGTTCATTTTCAATCATCTGTTTCTTGAACCTTTCAAACTTTTGCTCAAGCAACCCCTTTGATAACTCAAAATTCATAAGTGATATGTTATGCTCCTTTCTCCAAATGGATAACAAATCTAACTACAACTTCCTACAAACATCAACATCTTCATTCAGAATTCAAGATAAAATAGTTTCCATATAAGCCCTCACATTGTCTAGATGATGTTTTTTGATTTTGGTTAAAAAACATTGAAACATTCATAGAATCAATTTATCACATTTGAGATCCAACATAATGACAAAGGATTTGGCTCTTGCCACAATTTCTAAAATCTTAGCCATCTTACCAAAAGTAGGAGCTTTGAAATCATGTAATCCATATAGGCTCTCCACAGTCAGTTATAGAACCTTCTTCAATATGTCATCATTGTAGGGTGCAACATGAGCTGTTATTCATAAAAATTCACTATGATAAGAAGCAACTCCAAGTCTCACCTCTTCACAAGGATGTTCTGATAACCTGCGTTGGACCAAAGCAAGCATTGAGGGTCGCAAAGCTTAATTTTGAAGCCTACAATCTGACTGGTCTACCTGGGACAAATAAGAGTCTAATTCCTCCATCTTAGAGAGAATATCATCAAGAAAATATATGGACTTCAATTGTAATCCAAATATATAGAGCCAATTCCCCACTTCCTTTTCTTTCCGCAAATTCCTTAGCTGATTACAATTAAATGTGTCATTGAATTCTTTTGAGAAAAAATCACTTTTTTGATCTTCCATTATCTTCATTTTGTTTTTTCCAGACTGGATTCCACTATAATGGTCACCCCTGTTTTAGTACAATCTTTTTGCAACTTTCTCCCTAATTCAATTGCAAGCAATAAAAAAAGGTTGGCATAAAGATGATTATGGTAGTTTCATCTTCCCTCACTATTTAGTGAGATAGCATTTTGTCAAATAATCAAATTGAAATGATTTTCTATTGGATTTATGTTTGAGCTAAAGGATGTGTTTGATCATATTACCTGCATATAATATTCACAAACCAAGAATGATACTCAATATTAGATAGGTAGATTTCTAATTACAAACAATTTTAAGTAATGATAATAGCATACATAAATTCATAAAGAAATTCTTTGACCTTATAGCAACAAGAAAATAGCCAACATAATAAGAAAACCCCTTCCAAGATTAGAAATTCATCATTGTGAAATTAAATAAGGTATACATCTCCCAACCATAGCCGCTATAGTTACTCTGTTTACTCCTGTGATATCATTGACTCCTTCAATGAAGGGAAAATACCCGATCCATCTAGTGTGTCCACAATGAAATTGTTATTGGCAAGTGTATAATTCTAAAAAGTTAGCACACATTAATTTGGAAGCTCTAGGACAATTTGGGCCCCATTTTAGTGTTTTCTTGATCTTGAGAATTAAGGATGGAATATGCATTGGAAGAGTAACCAATGCTAGCATCGCTTGAAGAGAAGATTCTAGAACATCTAGCACCGCTTCTAACATTGTATATAAGTGGATCAGAGTGTAAAGATACATATGCATGCGCAAATGGTGATATGAATGCAAGTGAACATTACATGTATAAAATAGATTACTGGGAAGGTGATGAGCAGTGAAGCCACCGAGTAACAGAGCAAATAGTTGATATATTTACTAAACCATTACTGAAGGATGCTTTTGAGTATCTCTGAGGTAAGTTAGGGGTTCTTCCCCTATCCAATGTACATTAAGGAAAGATGCATGCTGCATCAATTCAAGGACTCAATAGAATATATCCATCTTGTGAGTTGATGCTAATGTTCAATCTTTAGGCGAATCTTGAAGGTGTGAAGGAAGTTTATGACTGCAATGGAAAATCTATACACTTCAAGAGGTATAATCTAAGAAGTTTATGTTTCTTTGGCATTGTTGTCAAAGAGGGAGATGAACATATGAAGCAGAGAGATGAGTATAGCAGGGAGATGAATGGAGATGAATAGGTCAATTGATGTAGAGAGAAGATTACCGAAAGAGGGAGAATATTAGTGATGACAGTTTATCTTGAGGGAATTGATTGACTCCAGAGGGAGAAGTCTAGAAGGAGAATGTTGCTGATGTAATGATGAAGAAAGTAGACGGAATCAAAAAAAGAAATTGTCAAAGAGGGAACAATAACGAATACTATTGATAGAATGAGAAAGACTTTAGATGGAAGATCAGAAAAGGAGAAGTTACTCCTCAGAGGGAGTACAAAATATGAATGATAGTGAAGGATACGATTATCAATTGAACATTGAATTTGTTAGTGTTGCCATCAATGCCAAAGAGGGAGATTGTTACAATAACTGATAATAATGTTGATGATTGATTATCTGATCGAGCTAATGATGAAGACTGACTAAGATAAGAGGAATACATGATGATAGTAGAAAGGTTAGATCAGTTATTGTCTTGTCATTGATGTCAAGCAATTGATTTCTGGTTTATATTATGTTGCCATATCATTCGGTAATAATATAAGATGAATGAGTTAAGGAGAAGAAGAAATGAGATGTTATGAAGTTGAAGAACTTAAATGGGCAACTGATACAGATCAGACAATGATTAGTTTATGTTAATATAATTGTTTTCTACCTAACATATGATTATGTTAAGTCGGTAAAGCATGGTAATGAAAATTTGACAACTCGGTAAGATAAGTTGTTTTGGCTACCGAGCAGGTAAAGTCACTTGGTAAGGTAAAGGTAAAAAGATAGTCACTCGATAAAGCAAAAGGAACTCAAGACACCGAATAGCGAAGAAAGGTTTAGGCACCGAGTGAAGTTAACTGAAATTCTAAAGGAAGAACACTGAGCAAGGAACAATTATTAAATAAGGATTGATCGGCATTTAATGATTAGCTATGATGAGCTGGATGATCATGATGATGAGGAAAGTCAGTTACAATGATCTACAGTTGTGAAAATTCAACTTGAAGATCTATGGCAATATCTAAACGGCAAAAAGAGATGGTACAAGTTTCTAGAAAAGTTCAAGTTCCTAGGTGAAAAGGAAAAGTGTTACCGAGATCCAAATTCAAGGTATAATGAATTGAACGGTCAAGATTGACTAAAGGAAAACGTAATAGATGAGATTACGAGGCAAAAATTGTCTATATAAAGGATGATCTTATATGGACAATTGGCTGGCAAACTAAATAGTTGAAGGGTTACTGACTATTGCAGAGAAGAAGGAACAGAGAGATTCCGAGTGGGAAAACAAAGATTTGATGAAGTGTTGATGCTAGTGGATGATGAAGAATTAAAGTGAAGATTGAAGAGCGAACAAAGGATTTGATATGCAAAGATAGTTGCAAATCTACAGGTCAATTTTATTATTGTCTAAGTTGCCGGTTCGGATTCGGGTTCGGATGCGGGTTCGCAATTCGGGTTCGAAATTCGTTCAAAATTTTTTTGGGCTGGGTTCGATTCGTTTTAGGTTCGTTCGTACAAGAATTTTTTTTTTAAAAAATATATATATATATATATATACATGTATTTAGTATTACATATACTAATACACATACAGTATTTAGTATTACATATATAGTATTTAGTATTACAGTAATTACTAATACATATACTTAACTCAATCTTGCTATACTTAACAGTATATAATATATACAGTAACAGTAATATAATATTTAGTAATACTTAACTTACAGTATATAATATGGCTATAGTCTGTTAACTAACTATAATACTTAACATTAATATAATACAGTAACGTTAATATAATACTTAACATTAATATAATACTTAACGTTAATATAATACTTAACATTAATATAATACAATAACGTTAATATAATACTTAACATTAATATAATATTTAGTAATACTTAACTCACCTTGCAAACACGGAAGCTCCCTCACGCACACGGAAAGTTGAAACTAAACGCACACGGAAACTAAACGCAAACTCGCCCAAAAAAACGACCCAAAAACGCAAATTCGCCCCGAAATTCGTTCCAGGTCCGCCATAAAGGAGTTCAAATTCGTATTTATGCTGAGAAATTCGTCCAGGGTCCCTTAGTTCGAATTTGGGACGAATTACTCAGGAAAACATCGAATTAGTACCGAATTCGTACCGGACCCGAATTAGTACCGAACCGTATGGCGAATTTCAGTTTTCTTAGGCGAATCTGGTAACTTAGATTATTGTTGCTTATTAGCATTTGTAATAGAGAAATCTCTTAACAGAGTGGACTTAACAGTCTTATTGTAAAATCCTTAAAAAAGGAAAACATTCCAAAGTGTGTTTTAAGCTCTCTAACAAGGCCACTCCTAACAAGGTGAAGATTCTAAAAGATCTGAGGTAAATCCCTTGACTGGGTCACACCTAACAATGTGTATTGTAATCTTTAACCGGATTGGCTCTTAACCGGACGTACTTCAGAAGAGTATTTTCGTAGTGGGTGACAATTCCCATAGTGGTTTTTCCCAAAGATGGGTTTCCATGTTAAATATTGGTGTTACATGTTGTGAATGATTTACTGATTGTTATAGTTTATTTACTGTTGTCGGTAAATAATGAACTGTGGTGTTACCGAACTATTATCGAGTTAATCAATGAAAAGTTTTTAAAGGTATTTGGGATCAACGATTACTGATTCACCCCCCCCCTCTCCGTAATCCAACACTTGGATGTATTTGCACTTGATTTTTCTTCTTATCTGTCTGTTTTCCTCCGAAATTTCAAATAATTCTTGAAACCCCGCACATTTACCTTGAAATTAACCCTTCCAAGTATAGGTTGCACTCGGGACGACCTATACTGGTATAGGTCGCACATGGGGTGACCTATACCTCAAAACATTAATTTTGGTAAGTTTCAGGGCCCGATGCAAAGTATTTTCATTTTTCTGCCCAGTGAAGTTGGCCTTTGCGAAAATTAACCCCAAAATGACTATAAAAAGAGACTTCTTCCTCTCATTTTCACTTCTTATTCTCACGTAAGCAATCCACTCTCAAGCAAACAATTGTGTATTCAAAGAGTTCAAGCAAGCATTCTATCCATCCATCAAGCATTGAAGAATTTCCTTCGATAGATCTACCTTGTTTCTCCATAGGAAGAAAAGGAGTTGGTCATTAAGGGAGGAGATCTACATCATCCATTTCTTCTTCTTCCTCTTCCAACATATCAAACATTCATACATCCATGATCCATGATTTGGGAAAACGTTTATCTATTGCATAAGTGAAAATATCCTACATCATACATTCTACATTCAACATACATTTAAGTATACATCTTTGTGGTGTAAGAGATCTGGATCCATCCACAAGGGTTTGACAAGCAAGATATACATACATTTATCTTGTTTTACATGCTTTACTTATTTCATTTCAAGGTTAATTCCTATATAGGGGCTTGACCAAGGTAAGCCCCTTTTCCCCAACAATTTCCCCTTCTCTTGTGTGCAGGTGCAGATTCGCAGAGTTTTGGATCCGAAAGTGCAAATCTAGAAGTGCAGTTTCAATCACAGTCTCAAGACCTCCAAATTCAGCCCTCTTAGGTAGAGGCCACCTCAAGTTCAACCTATCCTAGTATAGGTCGCCCCATGTTTGACCTATTCCTGGAACCTTTAGATTTTCATAGCAAAAAGTTACAGCTCTCAGGTTTCCAAATCCCGACCTGTTTCCAATTTTGACACAATCTGAAAGTTGCTTCCTCTACTAACCCTCAAGGTGAGTACATCTTCTTTCTCTCTCCTCCATAGCACTTACTTTGGTACACTAGATCTAATGTCTTTCTGTTCATTATTGAATAAGTGGTTACTTTACCTTCCTCACATATACATCATATTACTTTCTATACATTCTTATACATTAAATGTTAAATAGAGATCCTAGAATCTATACTTCCTCTTAAGTTTTGATATTGCATTAGCATCCCTATATCCACTTGGGTTGTGCTAATCAGATTTTAACGTAAAAGGGGTCACACTTTAGGATCCCCCTTTTCCAATGTATGGGTGTAAAGTGGTGATCTATCATTGATTACCATTTTTCACCATACATTTTGGTGAACTCGTCGCTTTCATTCTTTATACCTTTTGATTGGGTAGTTATATCTTCTTTGTGTGATCTCCCTTTGCATCTTCACAATATATGCATAGGTGAACCCCAATCATAACATCTCCATTTTGATTTTGGTGTTAGATTTTTCTTTTCTATCTAGATCTACTTTATTACATTGTATGCATCTATTTACATCTTTATGTGATCTTCCTTGGATCTTGGAGCTAGATTTCATTTGCATCCTTCTTGATTTGGTAATTAGATCCTCTTTGTGCATTAATCCTTACATCTTCACCTATTTGTATCTACTTTACATTGTGTGCATTTAGATATAGGTTCTACTTTGTATGCATTGTTAGTGTCTTTCCAATTGCATTTGCTTCTTTCTTTCCTTTCATTCCTTTGTGTATGAGCTCCATCACTTTGAGTCCAACCTATAGCATTCCAGTTAGAAGTCATAGACTCGTGGGTTCTTTTGATCCCAAATCTTTCCTCTTTCCTAGAAATCTTGATGAAACCAGCATGCTTCCTCATGATACCAACCCTATTACGGAGAACAACACTTCTCATTCTTCTCATGATAAAGATGAGGCATTAAGAGTTCCTCCCTCTCAAGTCCAAAAGCTTACTCATGAATTTGAAAAGTTGGAAAATTGATTAGCTCAAGAATATCACAATCCCGACACTCTTTCCACTATAGAATGCTTAAGGAAACTCATTCATAATGATGAACATGGTATTAACCTCTTATGTAGCATTTCCCATCTTATTGATTTCAATGTTAAACCTATGACAGAATTTGCTGAAGAACTAGGCTATGTTCCACTCTCTACAAGTGTTGAAACTTCTTTGCCTATTTCTACTTCTATTTCTAGCATCTCAACTTATGCTCCAACTCTCATCACCACTTCAATTCAAGCTTTCAATCCTACACATGTGAGTATTCCTAATCGTATTCTTCCATCTCTTCCTATAAGTGTTCCATGTGTTTCATTGCCTTCATCTATGCCTTCTTACCATAGTGTTCCTTTTTCATATTCAACTCTTCCTTCTACTATTGCTTCTACCATGATTCATGCTTCTTCCAACATTCCTTTTGCTTCACACAACAACCTTCCTAAATCTCCAACGCTTCTCCTCCTATCATTTCTTCCACTGATTCTATCATAAATAGCTTAAATCAAACCATGTCTTCTTTGCAACAACTTGCCTTCTTGACTCAATCCAAGTTTAAAATTCCTACTTGTGATATTGCTAGTCCTTTGTCTATTGATATTATTTGAGCCGTTATCCCACAAAGCATTGAGATTCCTCATCTTGAGACTTATAATGTTAAGGGTGATCCTATGACTCAGGTGAAAACTTTCCAAACCTTGTGTAGTGATTTTGCTAATGACTATAGGTTCATGACTAAGTTGTTCACTAGTACCTTTTGATACAAAGCCTTGTAATGGTATTGTTTTTCACCTCCTTATTCCATTGATTCTTTCCAAAAGCTTGCTAATGCTTTTATTCAATATCAAAACAACATTGGTCCTCAAATTTCTTTGACTGATTTGATGCATTGTAAACAAGGTGTTAAAGAAAAAGTTAGTGACTTCATTGGTAGATTTAAGCATTTGCATGCTCAATTTTTTTTATCTTGTGCTTGATGTTGATATACAACTTATTTTTGTTTCTAATTTACAAAAAAGACATTAGAGATAAGATTCTCCTTACTGAGTTTTCTTCCTTTTCACAATTGTGTGCAGTGCTTCATCATTGTCAACTTCAAGTGAGTCAATTTAAGAGCAACACTCTAATGGCTCATGTTTTTGTTGATAAGAGTGATGCCGCATCCAATTTCAACAAGTTTCATAAGCCTAACAACTACATCAAGATCAACAAATCATCCAACACTGTAGATGAAAAAGTGGCAGCAGCATCCAAAGGTGTGGCTCCTTTGTCCTCTGTTTTTAGACCTTTTCATGTTTTTACTCCACTTTCTGAATCTTTGCATAATGTGATGTTGAAGTTAATGAATGCAAACACGATTAAAATTCCTCCTATAAAACCAATTGACCCATCTAAACCTCCTTGATTCTTTGATCCCAAATCTTTTTTCCAATTCCATCATCAACCCAGCCATGATACTGAAAAATGTCTTTCCTTGAAAAATACAGTGCAAGACCTTGTTGATTCTAATGCTATATTTATTGATGCTGATATTAATCATGGAAACAAATCAGTTGCACTTCCTAATCAGAATTTGCAAATCTACACTAATCATTTGCCATCTCATTCAACCAACACTATTGAGCAACTTTCTTCTACAAAAGTTGATTATGATGAGAAAGTTGAAGAAGCCAACCATGTTGTTAATCAAGTTGAGCATGTCCAGCCTAAACCTCAACCTAAACCTAAACTTCAACCTCAACCCTGCATTACCTTTGATCCTGCTGAAACGATTAAAGCACCTGATGGTCCTATTTACATTGTCGCTAGGATCGATGGTATTCCTTCCCGTGGTACCCTTGTTGATCCTACTTGCATGGTAGATGTGATAACTAAAGAACATCTTCTTAGTAGAGAGTTGCATAAGGATTTCTAAGATAAATCTGAAGTTTTCATTCAAGCTTGCAATGGTTTTTGTTATCCTTCCCATGGTTCCATCTCTTTTCCTGTGGAAGTTTGTGTAAAACTTTGGATACTACTTTTGTTGTCATTCCTACTTCGCATCAATTTCAAGTCAAACTTGGTCTTCCTTGGCTTACCTCCATGAAAGCGGTGGTTTCCCCTATTCATAAATGCCTTAAATTTACTCATAATGCAGAGATCATGACTGTTAACCATAGTCTTTATCAGCCTTCTAAGCCTTGAGACTCTATTAACCTTGATTTCTTTTGGCCTTCTATGCCTCAACCAACTAAAGTTCGTCCTTATTATCTCTTCCAATCATACCAAGCTTTTAAGATTAAAAAGATTTGTGAACTAAGAAAACCTGAGGATGATCCTAGTCGTGGTCTTCTTCCTACACCATCTATTCCTCTTTCATATGCTTCTATTCCACCTCCTATTGCTTACATGCATCCTCTTCTTGTCATCTGTCAACCTAGTGTGGTTCCTCCAGTTTTTCTTCTTAAAGAAGGAAAGGACCCAATGTTGATTGATCCTATCCCACCTCAAATATCTAGTAAGACCAAACATAACCGGCATGCTCGTGATCGTCGTTGCAAGTGTCATGCTAGAACTTGTGAACGTGCTTCTCAAAACATTTCCTCGCCTCATACACATCCTCATACTTCACTTTTCTTTGACCAACCCATGCTTGAGCCTATGGAGGAAGTGAATATCAACAAAGTTAAAATGAACAAACATGATAATTCTATTCGTATCTTAGATTCTATTACAATTCATCTTGATGAAGAATATACTCTTGATGATGATGTTCATGATACTAACAATGATATATATGCTAGTGATTCTGATGATATGTATGAGACTATTGATCTTGATAATTATTTACTAGCCATGCTTTCAAAACAATGATCTATCACTCCTAGTAACGAACACAGTGATCTATCTTCACAGCATGGTCCTTTTGGAACTGGCTATTGTTCCTTCTGTCATGCTTGATGTTGCTGCTCTTGTGAGTGGCCCACCTTCCCTAAACACTATACACCAAGATGGGGGGGCAGGCAATATGCTTGATTATCTCCTCTTGTGCGGTAGATTTTATGTGTTTGCCTGTTATAATGTGCTTCCCCCGTGATGTGCTACTTGTTTTGTTTAGATTTTTTTAAACGGCCCTTGTTGCTCTCTTGGGGCAAGGTGATAAAGGAATTGAAATGTCATACACATTCTTCTATTTGTATCTCTCTTCTTCTATATGTTGTTACATGTTATGTTGTACATATGTCATTGTTTGTAAATGTGCCTTTGTGTTGTCCACTTGGGAAGATGCAAAACGGTTGCACCTATTATTTTTGGTCTCCATGATGCCGGCCCAAAAAGACTTTTCTTCGTAACTCTTACATGTCTTTCTTCCATTGTGTTGTAGTTCTACTTCCTTTAGGGTTATTTTGACATAGTATTTCATATATTATCATATGATCATACTGACCCTTGACTTAGTAGATCCCTTTTGCGCTCTCTTTTGTCATGTGCTCATTTCTCTTGATTTGTCCTTTCTTGGGGCATGTCATAGTGAAAACATCTCCAGTGGATGCATTTACGCTTTGTTAAAGCCATTGCTCCTATTAAGGCTTTTGTAATAGCTTTAATGTGGGGGCATACACCCCACTCACATTTTGCACACATGCACTGTTTTTTATGCTACTTGACACTTGGATCCCTTATGGATAGATCCCTCTTTTCTTTCAATCCCTTATGGACACACAATCCTTACGGATAGATTGCTCTAACCGGATCCCTTATAGAGATACAATTTTTAAGGATAGATCCTAGATGGATTGACTAGCACGACACACAAACCTTGCTAGACTTTCAATGCCATCTTTTGTGATGCCCTTTTTCTTTGTGTGATTCACAGTAAAACAAACAATCTTATAGGGACTAAGTAATCACCTCTCTCTCTCTCTTGTCAGCGATGTCTCTCTTATCTTAGTTTTGGATTCAATGAGGACTTAAGTCATTTGGGGCATGATGTTTTCTTCTCTCTTTGGCTTTGATGAGATCATCTTATGCATTTGATCTACTTTACCATGAGCATGAGTGTGCCTCATACTCCCGCTAAAGTGGGAGCTCAATGTAGAGTCCTAAAAAGTTAGCACCCATTAATTTGGAAGCTCTTGGACAATTTGGGCCCCATTTTAGTGCTTTTCTTGATCGTGGATATATTTGCACTTGATTTTCTCGTTTATTTGTCCATTTTCCTCCAAAATTTCAAATACTTCTCAAAACCCAACACATTTACCCTTTTAGGTATAGGTCGCACCCAGGGTGACCCATAACGGTATAGGTTGCACATGGGGTGACCTATAGCCCGAAGCATTAATTTTGGTAAGTTTCAAGGCCCAATGCAAAGTATTTTCATTTTCACGCCCAGTGAAGTCGGCCTTCACAAAAATTAACCCCGAAATCACTATAAAAGGAGACTTCTTCCTCTCATTTTCACATCTTATTCTCATGCAAGCAATACAATCTCAAGCAAATAATTGTGTATTCAAGGAGTTCAAGAAAGCAAGCAAGCATTCCATCCATCCATCAAGCATTGAAGTATTTCCTTCCATAGATCTACCTTCTTTCTCCATAGGAAGCAAGTGAGTTAGCCATTAAGGGAGATCTATGTTAGCTGAAAAGACTACTTTATGTTATGTATTAGTTATGTGGTCCCGACAGGAATTAGTTATTACCGAAGGGCAGTTCGGTTGGGTGGCGACGTTTGGTCACACCCCTTCGAGTAGATAAATATGTACCACCTATGGGTGAAGGAATTATTATCATGATCATTGTGGCTATTGTGAATGTACTAAGTTTTGAATGACTAATGAAAGCTTTGGTGTTCTCTGATCCATCTCTGTTATTTACATTTCCTGTATAATGTCTATGCATCAGTAAACTAGTCTACCCAGCGGGTAAACAAATGGCGTCATTGCCTTTCGAATCTGGACGAAGGCAAATGGAGTATTGTCCATAAATGGGAATACCGATTGATGATAATACGCGAACAGACGAGAATGGTGGGCACAAACTCTTTGAAGGGGAAGACCGCCTGACGGACGACTTCCAAGTTACATTCAGTGCGGCCATTGAAACTTTTGTACAGAGAGAGGTGACACGTGCCACTGTACTAGAAGATGTTGTTTGGGATGCACTTAACGTGAGCCCGACTGCTAACCGTCTTTTGCATCAACTTCCCAGGCTTCTGGCACAGGTGATAGTTGCACGACTCCGCCAGGAAGAGATTGCTCAAGAGGAATGACGACAGGAAGTCCTCTGGGAGTACCATGAACGGGAAAACAAAAGACTTCAGGAGGAACGTGATGGGAAACGCTATCGGGCATAGTCACGTCTCAAGGTGACGGAAGGAAGAACAATGTGAAAAATAAGAATGACAAGATCATTCCATTAAGAGATTGTAATAAAACATGAATAAATAAAAGTGTCCTTTTATTTTTTGAAATTTTGTGTTGATTATTGGTGTGAGGAAAAGCATTTATGCCCAACAAGTTCAATAAGAATAGGAATTTAAAGAAGGAACTCGAGGGAGAACAAGCTCTTCAAAAAGCACTACTCGACAAACAACAAGCCGAGTGAAGGGAGAGGTTCAGGAGATGTGCCGATAGACTATCGGAGGGGGTAAGTGAAGGCAACGGTCTAGAGGAACCTAACCAGGAGGACGGCGGAAGTGACAACGAGGATCTGTTAGAAGAAACAACAAGCTTGTTTGGAACCTTAACTTTAACCCCAAGGACAGAAGCCCAAAGGAAGGCAAAAGAGGAAGCTGAACGGAGGGAGTACACTTGTGCAGTTGCCGCGGAAAGTGTTGAAGTGACAGAAAGGCACGGGGATCACACCACTCCGAGTAGTTCGGGCACATCAGTTAACCGGGAAAACAATTCCGTAGGACTGACGCCGGCAGGACCATCCCAACCTATCGTACAACCAGTACAACAAACACTTCCGGCGACCCAACCGACAACGCAATAGGTGGTACATACCACCGTCCCACCCCCGAGGGTGAATATGGCGGCTAACAAGGAGAAGTTACCCAAGTTCCATGGCGATGGAAAAGAAGACCTGGTTCGGCATTGACGCACATGTGAGACAATTTGGTCCGCGAATGGAGTCATTGAACAAGCGGAATGGATGAAACAGTTTTCGGCAACCCTTCGAGGGGTAGCCATCGATTGGTACTTTGACTTAGACAAAAGTGGAGTGACCACTTGGGACTTATTGAAGAAGGCATTCGAAAAGGAGTTTAGGCTCCTGCGAGACGACAATGAAATTGTCTCTGAGATATATGGAACCAAGCAAGGGAAAAAGGAGACCGTGCGGACCTACGGCCGCCGACTAAAAGAACTTGTGGGAAAGATGGAGAGTCAGCCAATCGACGACTTGAAGAAGAGATGGTTCATCGAAGGGCTGAAATTAAACCTCTGGAGGAAGATGAAGATAGTTATCCCACCTTGTACATCGATGCATATAACCGAGCGATGGACTTGGAAAGTGAATAAAAGACATTGAAGAAGAAGAAAAACTAGTCCTCTTCATTGGATGAGGATGACACTCCGGGGGACGATAGTGGTAGTGACGGAGAAGCAAAGAAAAAAGTCTCTGCACTATAAAAGGATATGGAAAGGATGCTTAAAGAATTCAAAACTATGAAGGGAAGCACCAGTTGGAACGAAGGAGACTTGTGGTGTACCGACTGCAAGGAGGCCGGCCACACAAAGGGCGCATGCCCAAAGATGTTTTGCAACATTTGCCAAATGGCAGGCCATTCCACAAAGGAATGTCCGTTCAACATGAAGACACAGGGCCATCAGCAAGTCATGTTCACGCAAGAACCGTCAGCCTCAACAGCACCCAAGAACACATAGAACATAGCATCGTCCGATGGCTATAGGAATAACGGTCGTGGAAATGACAATAATAACACTGACGAAGGCCAGAGCCGCATCTAGTACGATGCTAGCGGGAGGCCAATGATTCAATGCCGGACATGCAGCCAATGGGGCATTTTGCGAGGGAGTGTCCAAAGGGGGAAAAGCCACAATTCCTTTGCAAATGGTGCGGGCCAGAGACCATGCCGACATGAAATGCCCAAAACCCGACGTAAACTTCCTGAATATTGAAGGCAGCAAAGGGGGGGTGTTGGCAATCACTCGGGAGCAAGCAAAGAAGGCCACCTACCCACATCTAGAGACTAAGAAGAAAATAGTACGCGAGGCCAAAGAAGACATCGAGAGAGGAATGATGGCCAAACGGAAAGAAACACATGACGCCGCAGGAACCTCCCAAGGAGGTCATGCGAAACATAAAATACTAGGTCAAGTAATGTAGACAGAAATCCCAATACAATTGGGAGACCTCCTTGTAGCCATGCCACAATTAACGACCCTACTTAACATGGTACCATCTCCTAATGTGCGGAAGGTGACCAAGATGAAGGCAAACCCCCTCGGGAAGGGAAATTCTACTGAGGACCTGATGCTATTGGCACTCAACACGGGAAGGCATCCTGCAGTAGTGGAGATGGGAATCCCTGGCACAATACTTACCGACACTATCATCGATAGAGGATCGGGTAACAATGTTCTACCTGAAGAGACATGGAGGAAACTTGGGCAACCAACACTGTGGCCGCCAACCTTCCAACTGGTAGGAGCGAACCAGCATGGGATCAAACCCATAGGTACATTAATGGCACAAAGGGTAATGATTGGCACTCAATTGTTCGTGATGGACTTCATAGTCCTCCCAGTGAAAAAAAAAAGGATATGGCGCTCTCCTAGAGAGAGGATGGCTTGTGCAAGCAAAAGCTAAGCATGACTGGAAATGGAACGTAATTTCGATGGAGAGAGATGGCCAAAAATTTACAATCAATTTGAGAAATCAATTGGTTAGTGAAGACCTAGCATCCTCATCAGGATCAGACACCGAAGAAGAGGGTGACGAAGGGAGACAACACATGGAGTCAAACAAGGAAGGGGTACTGGAACTAGAAGGGTGCTCGGAAGACGACTTAGATTCATTAAATGGGCTCTTCCATTGGCAAATGGAAGACTATGAATTGTTTCACTGTAACATGCTAGAGGTGGATGAAGGGCCGGAGAGAGACTTGTTTCCGCAAGAGTACGGTGAGTACATGGAGGGGGAGGCTCGGGTGGATGAATCCCCTGCACACAAGTTTGATGAAGAAAAACCAATCAAGTATGAGGAGCTGTCTGTCAAACCAATGAATTTGGGCAAGGAAGAGGAACCTCAGATCAGTTGTGTCGGCTACGATTGGAATCCTGGGTGGAAGACCGTAGGCTTCAAAATCTTTATTATCTTTCTTCTTATGTACAGGCAAGATGTTAGTACCGACCGGTTACTAAGAGAGGGGGGTGAATCAGTAAATACTTCATTTGTGGGAGTAATTGCAAACTTGTTCCTTTATCTTTAACTGATAAGCATAATAAAACAAACACTTACAAGCATGAAGAAATCACACAAATCAACACAAGCATTTATAGGTGGAAACCCTTGGTTAGAAGGAAAAAACCACGGTGAGACAGAGCTCACAACTTCACTACTGTAGAATGAAGGCGCCCTGTTAGGAGCTTACAAAACACTGGTTAAGGTGCTACTCGGTTAAGGGATTTTACAAAAGATCTGTTAAGATCTGAACCCTGTTAGGAGTTGCCTGGTTACAGGACTTTGAACATCAATAAGGATGTTACCTTGTTAGGGGATTTTTACAACGAACCGATTAGGTCCACCCTAATGAAGGGATTTCAATTGCTTCCTCTACTTAATAAAAGAAATGATCTGATATGACACTGAATGTCTGCTTAGATCATACCGCTTTCCCCGTTTGCCTGGCTGTTGATCTCTGCTACGTCTATGTCTGTAGCTCTTCTCTCTGAAGATGTCTCTCCTCTGCTCTATGCAATCACCAATAATCAAGAACAACTTTCTTGCGTCCTATGACCTATATTTATACAAGAGTTCATAGTCATGAAACCCTTAACTCATAGAACTACTAGGCTGTAAACTCAACAGAAAAAACTAGCAGTTAAACTTTTTGTTCTGATCTGGAGTTTACCTTGCAAGACATTCGTAGAAATAAAGCTAACTCTTGTTAAAAAGCTAACTCCACTTCCGAGCGGTGGATATCCCGTATAATCCGGTTTTAACTCAAACTGCTTCCGCAAAATCCGGTGCGGATCTTTAGGCAGTTTAGACCGGTGTCACCTTATACCCGATTAGACCGGAGTATACTCATACTCGGTTCTCCTCTGTATGCATTCTAAGACCGGTACTGTGAACTTGAATCGGCCTACCGGTGTATTGCCATTTTCATTATCTACTGGTGCATACACTCATCTCCTCGACTACCAGTGTCTTCTAAGTATCCAGAGTGACTGGTGACCTTTTACCGGTGTATGGTGTTTTGTGAATATACACTAATGACAATCTTAAATCGCTAACACAAGAGACCGTGGTCCCTGTAGAATTTATGGTTCCAAGCCTTTGGATGGCCATTGAAAATAGACTCAGTGACAAGGAAAGCTTGAGGGAGCGACTGCACACTCTCAATAAATTAGATGAAAGAAGAATGATAGCACAATGCATAACAACAGAGAAAATATTGGCACCTATGCAAGTTGCGTTCCTCCCCTAGCCAGTTGGTGCTGAAGTACAATGGAAAGGAGATTAAGCTAGGAAAATTTTGGGAAGTCGGCTACGATGGGGCTGTCAAGTTGTGGACTCTCCACGGACTGGAGATACATGAGGCCATCAACGGGTCCAAATTGAAACCTTGTCTAGAGATGATGGACCCTAGAGGAGGGACAAAACACCGAGAGGATGGAAAGGGACTCACCCGAGAGTCGTCCATACGGGCGATCGGAGAAGCATCCGGAAGGTAATTAGACTAAGAATTTATTATAAAACAAAAAAAACACACCGTATGGCTAAGGTCTGAACGACCGTATAGTGGGAAAAGAAAAGAAAAAATCGGAAAAAAAAATGGGAACCTGCGGAAGTCATCGAAAGGTGGAAATGTCACCGAATGGTGGCATGACCACTGAACGGTGGCATGTCCCCGAACAGTGGAATGTCACCGAACGGTGGAATGCCCAAACATGAAGTATGACATGGATTTTTGAATGCAACCAGACCTTGAAAGCAACCGTACGGCTCAATACGAAGGTGTGAGGAAGGCTAATCAGGGAGAAGATCCATACGCACGACAAGGAGTGGTAGCAAAGGTTCTATAAAAAAACAAAAAACAAAAATGCAAAAACAAAAAAACAACGACAAATAAAAAAAGTTCAAAGTGAATAACGTATGGCACCGAAGGGAAGGACATAAGCAGGTAGTGACGAAAACATTGTCATTTGCCATTTGCACAGGCACTGAAAGCGGTTGACAGGAAGAGTATGGCATCGAAAGAAAATCACGAAAATTATTTTCGAGGTACACTACAATTGTGAGTTGGGGCATAAGAACGACACGAGGAAATTATTCAGTTCAATTATCAGCCTTTGGGGATTGTGACCAGTTGATGAGACCTAGAGCTGTTGCAGGCATGGAGTGTCTGCACGCCAGAGGTGGAGAGAGCACTGGAGCAAGCCTTTCAAGAGTACTACACTTTCAGGCACTCAGAGTAGGTGTTGGCTGGACATGAGGCTGTCTTGGTGGATGCATAGAGAGTTCGGGACGAGCTGACCACCTAGTTGAAGGCAGTAGAGCGACACTTGGCTCAGCATACCTAGAAGTTTTGAGGTCAGATTGGCTCGGGAGACAGTATTGTTTGAACAAGAGTTAGTGGAGGCTACAACTGAATAGTGTGTTTTGGCATAGGAGGAATGTGATATGACATAAAAATAAATACTAGAAGCAGCATTGATGGTGAGGGTGGCACTTCAGTTTTTTCAGGGATGCCCCTCCACCCTTCTTCTCAGTGATTTTCTTATTGTATGTTGTGTATTTCATCTCCCTTTTTTTGTGAGTCATCGGAGACGACTTTCTTTTTTGGGGGGATGATGTTAGCCGTAAAGACTACTTTATGTTATGTATTAGTTATGTGGTCCCGACGGGAATTAGTTATTACTGAAGGGCAGTTGGGTTGGGTGGCGACATTTGGTCACACCCCTTAGGGTAGATAAATATGTACTACCTACGGGTGAAGGAATTATTATCATGATCATTGTGGCTATTGCGAATGTACTAAGATCTGAATGATTAATGAAAGCTTTGGTGTTCTCTGATCCATCTCTGTTATTTACATTTCCTGTATAATGTCTATGCATCTAAACTAGTCTACCCCAGTGGGTAAACAATCTACATCATCCATTTCTTCTTCTTCCTCTTCAAGCATATCAAGCATTCATACATCTATGATCTATGATTTGGGCAAACATTGATCTATTGCATAAATAAAGACATCCTACATCTACATTCTACATTCAACATACATTCAAGCATACATCTTTGTGGTGTAAGAGATCTGGATCCATCCACAAGGGTTTGACAAGCAAGGTATACTTCATTTATCTTTTTTTACATGCTTTACTTATTTCATTCAAGGTTAATTCCTATACAGGGGCTTGACCAAGGCAAGCCCCTTTCCCCCAAAATTTCCCCTTGTGTGCAGGTGCAAATTCGTGGAGTTTTAGATTCTAAAGTGTAGATCTAGAAGTGCAATTTCAATCACAGTCCCAAGACCTCTGAATTCAACCCTCTTAGGTATAGGTCGCCTCAAGTTTGACCTATACTAGTATAGGTCGCCCCATATTCGACCTATTCCTAGAACCTTCAGATTTTCACAACTTAAAGTTACAGCTCTCAGGTTTCTAGATCCTGACCTGTTTCTAGTTTTGACACAATCTAACAAGGTTTCTTGAGATCTGAAGTTGCTTCCTCTACTAACCCTCAAGGCAAGTACATCTTCTTTCTCTCTCCTCCATAGCAATTACTTTGGTACACTAGATCTAATATCTTGCTATTTATTATTGCATAAGTGTTTACTTTACCTTCCTCACATATAGATCATATTACTTTCTATACATTCTGATACATTAAATGGAAAATAGGGATCCTAGAATCTATACTTCCTCTTAGGTCCTGATCTTTCATTAGCATCACTACATCCACTTGGGTTGTGCTAATCAGATTTTTACCTAAAAGAGGTCACACTTTAGGATCCCCCTTTCCAATGTATGGGTGTAAAGTGGTGATCTATCATTGACTACCATTTTTCACCATACAATAGGTTGCTGGGATAATGAAATGGCTCCTTGAGAATCACCAACTAGTTTATATTGTTTTGCTACAGATAGAGCCCATTCACGATAGTTTCATGGATGTTAACAAAAGTGTTTTGCAAATAGTATAAGCCGTCCCTTTATCTATCAGTGATAGGAGAGTAGGCACCAGATTCTCCACTCCCAACCACAACAATGGGCATCCACAAAGACACAGTCATAGTAATCACACAAAAAACTCAATCTTTAAACAAAAGTTTCAGACATATGATAGCTTGAAACCCAATTTGATATGGCTATGACAAAGTCTATGAGCCAAAGAATGAGTGTTGGTGAAGCTAACCAATTTCCTTTATTTCTATAATTTATCTTTGTAAATGTTCTTGTTGTCCCACAAGTTTGCACCCTTTACTAAGCTATTAACTTAACAACCTTGTGACACATGGGAATATTCTTAGGGAGTGTGTAACCTGCAGTGAGAATGAACCTCCAGAGAGGGCTGGTTCCCTTGGTACTCACCTAAACTAACTAAACTAATGCTTTTGCAATGGAAAGGGTAAGAAGGAAACGTGAAAATGAAAACTACTTCCTAAAGGTGATGCACCCAAATGATAATCTAAAACTTGCATAGTAGACCTAACACACAACTTGATTAACAATAAAACTTATATATGCACAACTTAGAAGTTCAGATGCTTCTGCATCAACGCTCTATAAGAAGGCTATGACATTCACAATCCTAGTAGGAAAAATATGATTTTCACAACTTGAGACTGCTTTCATCACCAACACAACTTACAACCTGCAAACATACATGTATTTCTACATAAAGGTGCTAATAATGAGACACAATAACAAGGGGAAAAGATTTCACAAGAAATTGCATCCAACACTTAACACACAATATATCATAAAATGAGAAGGAAAACTAGCTTTATTGATCTCCAAAAAGGTGGAATATTGCTATACATGTCTATAATTGAGTTCCAAAAATGCTATTCTCTACTAAAAGAACCCCAAAAAGGTTACATTCCAATATTTTTGAATCAAAAACTCACTTCAAAAAATAGTTTGAAGTTATGGTTTTTCCAAGTAGTTGCACAAAGATAGGAAGTTTCATCTCTTTGGTCAAGCACATCAAAAAAGCCTATTTTTCAGCCCCCTAAACAACTCCAAAAAGGCTTAAAGATGAAGAAAAGGTCAAGCCTTAACTTCTCCTACCATAAAGGCATTTAAAAATGCATTAAACTCCCTCTATACTACTTCAAAACAACCCCTATATTCTCTCCACTTGCTACCAACTTCTTCAAGCCCCCTAGATTCTTTGCACTCTCTCATAAATTTTTAACTGTACCCCTTTAACTCAAAAATAAATACCACTTTGCACCATTTACCATATTTACTAAAGTGACTTATATTTAATCACTTTAGCAATATTTTACATTTCAAATTGATGCAAAAATAAAAGCAAAGAATACAAGGCACTTCAAATGAGGTTTCAAGTTTGAAGAAAAATTTAAAAAACAAAGGAAAAAAATGCCTAAGGCAAGGTGGTCACTCTAGGGAAAAAAAGCCTAAACACAACCGTAGTAGTTCACTTTGACATTCATTCATTTCTTCCATTTTTTTGTTCCACTTTGTTGTGAGGGCGCCAATAGGGTTTCATGTATCTGGAGATTTCTTCATGGTGTTTCTGGAGCTTTTATGCATGTCATGGTTTCCTTAATAGGTACCTTGAGGCTTTTTCTTATCTTTCTTTGCAAGATGTGACTTCATTGTTCAATACCTTTGTTATCAAGTATTTATTTCTGTATTTTCTACTCTTTCACAGTACAAACACATCTTCTTGTCACTATTTTAGCAGGCCATGGCTTCTTTGTTTCAAACTGCTTTTTAGATTCTGGGTTGTTTCTTTACTTGAAGCCTTGGATTTGAACCCTAAGATTCCGGTTCATGCTGACAATCAGTTGCTCCATACATTGTCACATTGTTGAAAAGCCCTTTAGATTCTAAGTTTTTTAACCTGTTTACTGCTCTATAGAAGGCATTTCAATCTTTGAAGGAGACTGTTCTGATACAAGAAGAGTAGGGTTCTATTCTCATAAATACACATCACTATTTTTTCATCATTTATATCTCTATTTTAAACACTGGATACCATTGTAACTTATTGATTAATGTCTTCATTAATCATGAAAATGTTCTATACCTTTGGAAATCAATGATTTCACTGTTTATGATATCATTTTCCACTGTGACAGTGAACATCAGTGTTTACTATCATTGATCCTTCACTGTCTTGCATTCTTTATTTGTTTTGTATTGGCATAACAGTGTTTGATCTGTGCTCCAAAACAGCAGCAAGGCCTTTCTTTGTGTTTCTTTCACTGCTTTCAAATAGCACATTGCATCTTAATGGTGATAACATGATCTGCATGGAAAAACGATATCCACTTCCCTTTTATGGTTGCTCGAAACTTGTTTCATGATGACAATGTGTATATAATATGTAATATCCCTTCCAAATCTGACTTAAAATTTTCAGTCTTGTGCCCAAGGAATTTTGTCGAACAGTTGGTATGCAAGGTCTGATTTTTGTTTTCTAAGTTTGTCTTTGTGTTTGTATGATTGTTTTTATGATGCCAAATGATAGAAATGCTTAAGAAATGAAAGGATAATTAATGGAAACAACCAAGCAAATATAAATCTACTAAATAACAATCTTTGGGTTCAAAATCAGAACTGAGAAAAGTATTTATTTGATTGATATAAATGTTCTTAGACTGAAATACACATCAAATCAGCTTCATACATCAATTAGACAAGTAAATATATCAACTTCTTATATACCTGGATATTATTATTTGAAGTATGGCCATATAATGTAATGTTTGGAGCTGAATGCAATCTGAAATAAATTCTGAGAACTCCTGGGATTGATAACAGCGAAATAGAACCTCAGAGGATATGCTAAACACCTCCAAATGAAGCTGTCCAAGCTGATGATGAGAAGTATAATCCCTAGGCTGGATATAAATGCAAAATGGGGCCTTATTGATTGCCAACAATTTGCCCAGAATTTTCTGTGCAAGTCTGATCACAAAAACTCTAGTCGCCCAAATATATCAAAATTCATATAAAATCATAGGCTGCTTCAAAAACATGGAACCACCATAAAAAAAACTCCAAATTCAATCTGGAACCTGTAAGGAACCGTACTTAGCTCTTCCTGAATATTCAATGATAACTTGTATACAATAGCAAACTAATTTCCCAATAGACTATGCAAAGCTAAATTTGATAGCATAACCAGCAATTTCATTGATTAATTCAATGAAATAACTTTCTGAAATTAATGTCCTGAATTCAATTATTAATATTCAACCAACTGATATAATAAACAAATTAATCAACTTATGAATTGCACCTGTGCATACACCAATTATCTTTCCCTGTCACAACCCGTACTTGCAAAATCTTCCTTATGCTGATGACATCTTGAAGGAATACAACCGCCCAAGTGTGTGTTGATCACGTCACTGCTCATAGAAGTATGTGACTGTCTCAGAACAATAAAACCATCCCAAATGAATACGTACAGCCCTGCTAATTACAAAGGGCGTGACCAGAACTTGTCACCACTCCTCCAATGCCTCACGTGACTGCTCTCAGTCAACGCAGCACTGCCCAGAATTTAATAGGCTGCCTGGAAATGAGTTACTGCAATGCGCTGGGTGTACAGGAGCCTAAGGAAAATAACCAGCAATGAATGGGATCCAGTATATATGCAGTCGCAGCCAGCAAACAATGTGTGGCTCTCATGTGGAGTGCAAATGGTCACCATAATCAATGTAGACCCTCATTTCAAGAACGGCTAATAGACAAACAAAACTTGCTTTGTAGAAATCTTCAAACCCATTATTAATTGCAGCAACAATTAATCAAACTCGGCACAAATCTTAAAGGAAATCTAATCACACCTATTATTAATCTAAATTCTCTGAAAATAATTATCTTGCCTGTAGAACAATTATCCAGCCGCCAAATTTTTGTATCCGAAACTTCTAACTTATTGAATTCTTTCAACAATATTATCAGCAACTCAAATCTCTGAATTTCATTATGTAAATGATTTCAAAACTTGATAGAACAAGCTTGCCCGTAGAATTAAATAAAACTTCACCAAAAAAACTTCAGCCTGTAGAATAAATTTCATATAAATCCAGTATACATCAGCACTGGATTTAATTCAGAATCAACAGTACGAAATTCACCATTAACACATAATGGCTCAAGTCGCGAGAAGAGGAATCCGTCCTTGAAACCCTAGCCAGGGCAATTCTTCACAAATTTCAATAAAATAATGATTGCATAATGAATGAATGAAAGTGCTTTTTCGTGCAAAATATATAACTTTTTCGAAAAAACACTTTTTTAATATTTCCCTTAATTGGCTTTAATAAATACTCCCACTTTATAATATAATATTATAAAGTCATTAGTTATTAAATTAAATCAATATAATTTAATTTAATAACGCCTTTAAAATAAAAGCCACAGAACCATCTGCCTGCAATCATCGAACTTCTGACAAGGCACCAGGACCAACTGCCCAACCAAAAATAGATACTGCCCTGCCAGAAATAGCCACTGCTAAAAATAGACTTACTATAAATAGTAAGTCTCTCAAACTGGAGATTCACTGAAACTGAATCCTGAGATGTCTGACGCTCCGTGCAGACACCCTGCCAATCCTAGCCATACTAGAAACCCCAATTACTAAAAATAGTAAGTTGGCCACAATGACCTGAACGAAAAGCAGATCTGATAAACTGAACCTCCAAAATGGGATCCCAATACTGGCTCCGACGTCTGACCCCTCTGATTGCCTGATTAGCCTGTGAGGGTCGCAAAACCAAGCTAATCCCATAAGTCTAAAAATAGGGGACATTACAGAACCAAAATGCCTTAGCTGGTAAAAATTAATAAAATTGCTGTGTTGTCCCCAATTGCTGACATCACAAAATTGGACAACCCTACACAATTTTCTCATGAATTCGTAGGCATTTCTTCTCAGTTTCGATGTTTTGAGTGATGTGTCATAAAGAAAATTCATTATCCCTATTCCCTTGAATTGTCCTAAATTTATTGTCTTCTGAACATCATTTTGGAAGGTTTCCATCAAGTTTATCACCATTCTGCTTGTCAGAACGAGTTTTTCTTCTCTGACCACAAGCACTTGATTTTTGGCAACCTTCAAGTTTTTTCTTGATTTTTCTTGGTCGTGTGCTTTGTTTTTAGTTTTATTTCTCCCTAGGATTGTGTTATTTTTTAATTCTGCTCATTTCAAGCTATCTTAGGCTTCGATCATAATTGTCTAGCAAAATATATTAAAGAATTAAGTCTTCAGTAGGTGGGCTTTTTAGGCCTAACTGCATGTCATTATTCTTTAATTAAATTCTTTCATTAGTGGGATTTTCGTTGATGATCACATGACATAATAGGTGTTATTTACTTGTAAGATGGAATTAAAACCCCATTATCATGTGTTTGCATCAAAATATATGAAATTTTAATGAGTTTTTAATGTAAAGGTGGGCTTTTAAAATCTTATTACATATCTTCTCATTAAAATTATAATTACTTGTAAAATAAACATTAGAAACCTATGTGCATCTGATGCAGGAGCATCCTGGGTGTAAGAGCAATCTTGCATCACCCAAAAATATTTCAGTTTTTGTATTCAATAAGGGCTATCTTGTGCAGAGCTGCTATTTATGGAAACTTGCTATTTTTAGTAAGTTGGTCTTACGATCTCGGAATGTTCTGATTTTACATGTGGAGGTTCATCTCAGTCACATCAGCCTGCCAAAGTTAGTTTTGAAGATATTGAAAATTTTCGGTTTTGGAAACAGGGTACAGAAACTTTGAACTCAATTTTGAAGGCTTTAGAGGCCCCGGATGAGGTCGAATTTTTGGCTGAATGAAGCTTGCTTGAGTCAAGTGTTGTAGAGCTCCTCGTGCCCTTTCCGAAATTGGGTTATAATAGTCAATCGGGTCAACGGGTGATGACTTATGGTCTCCGGAAGTCGGGTCACCTAAAATGGCGGAAAATAATTTTTCTTCAAAATTTCTGTTTGGGTTTCAAAAGTTATTTTGAGCCGACTTTGATGTAATAAATTGAAAAATAAAATAATTCTAAGTTTGGTCGGCCCTTAGGGCTAAATTTCTGGAACCTTCTCGGGTGGTGGAAAATGCCTATATAAAGAAGGCCTGTAGTGTTGTCTAGGGCAATTCTGGGTAGTAGATCTGGGTATTGATTCGAGGCTTTGTCCTACAAAATATTGTAAAGGAATGCTCATGTGGCTTTGCATATTGTAATTCTGAAAGTTTGTAATTCCACATTTGTGGAGATAATAAGAAGCCAATTTTCTGTTCTTGCATATTGTTGTTGTTGTTTCTCTGTTTTTGTTATGTGTTTGTGGTATTAAGGGGAGCACCCTTCATTAGCATCAAAGGTAGTGATTTTTCAATCAATTGCATATCTTAAGTCAAGCTTTGATATGTATTTTATCTTCAATAACCCATGGTGGAGTTTGTGATAGGCATCACATGTTAAATCAAGGTTATAACATGTATTAAGCTCTAAACAGCCAGTCCAAGTTATAAGTGGCGATTTTTAGAACCTTTGCATGTTTTAAATAGCATTAAAACATATGTAATGAATGTTTCAAATCGCATTATGACTTAGGGCATCATTTTTTGAGGCCATTACATCTTCTAAATTCAAGGCAATACATGTAATATTCTTCCTAAAGCGCATTATGTTGTTTTGGACATGTATTTGAGGTTGTAAAACACGTTTTTAATCATCTCTATACTTGTGTTTTGAATAAAGACACAAGGGCGGCGATTTTGGACAAGTTTACATGTTCTCAAATGTTTTAAAACATATGTAAATTGCATTTAGAAGCCCATTTTTATCATTCTACGGCTGCGTTTTCCTCCTACAAACCTAGGTGGCAATTTTCTTAGCTATTACATGTCACAAAATACATGTAATAGCTGTGTTTTTCCAATTTTGATCAAAGACGCCATTTTTAGAAGTGTTTGCATGTCTTTTTATATAACACAAATGCATGTAAATGCTTGTGAAAGGCACGTCATTGCATTTTAGGGCATGCTAAAGGTATTATAAAGCCTGTTTTTGAGTTTGGAGGGCTGCGTTTTTGTATCAAAGACCTAGACGGCAATTTTTTATGTTGCGACATGTTGTTCGCATATGTTAATGGCATCTTAATGCTCATTTTTTAGGTATCCAGGGCAGCGTTTCTCTTAGACGACAATTTTATCATCCTTTGCATGTCTCTAAATCACATTCAATGCCTACAATAAGCTCAAAACAGCCCACTTAGGCCATTATTTGATAAAAAATGGCTCATGAGGAGTTAATGCAAGCATCCAAATTTGCAATAGAAATAAAAAATCCTATCTTTGTGCAAAACTCTTCATTTGCAGGTTTGAATAATTCTTGTTGCTATTTTTGTGCATTCTTATTCTCAATCATCAACACTTGTCAAGAAAATGTTCTTGACAAATGTGCATTAATTTAACAAGGGGATTTGGTCAAATTCATTGCCTATATAACTCCATTCTTGAGATCTTTTTCTATATCCGAAATTATCTTGGATTTGATTCAGATTTTTCTTAAGATTTTCAAAGAATATTTCCCTTTCTTTTTGTTATGGAAAATCGATGTTGTTGTTACATTAAACAAAGGAGATGACAGCTCCTTATATAGATTTATAAAGACGATGTTTCTAAAATAAAAAATCGTGAACTAAAGACAGAAATAGAAACTACCTAATAAACTAAAGATTGACTAAGATGATCATTAAAGGAATATTATAATATTCTAATACCCTCCCTTAATGGTCATCATCTAATTGCTATCTTTTGGTCACAAATTCTTCAAAACATTCTGCTGCTGCTAAGACCTTCCCTAGATCTGCAAAATGTTAATGAACAAGAAGCCAAAATCTATCCAGAAAAGAATAGAGAAGGGTGCCCCCTTCTTCAAAATTCTCTGCAACAAGAGACAAGAGCTTGCCATTGACTATGTAAAGAGCCTTTGTAGCTCTTTAATTTGCAAAGAATGATTTTTCAAAGAAATACTAGCAATTCAAATTTCTTAAACTTCTTAAAGCAATAATTCCACTAGCCTTTGAAATTCAACTCAAATCATAGTCATAAGAAATTATCAAATTGATTTCCAAACCAATAAAACATTTACATTTTCATATTATTAAATTTTGCATAAATTGGATTGCAATTTATTAGCACCTGGACAATACGTTGGCTGTAATCAAATGACGTCAATCTGGTGTGTTCACGCGAGCCTTCCTTTGACGCGGTTACTGCTAATGATACCACTTTTGGTATCCCTTGTTCTCTGTGAAAAACGTGAGCCCTACGGTTGGTAGATGTTTCTCAGACTGCACACACCCAGTGTGTAAACAGCTAGCATCAAATCCGTACGACTCTGCTAGAAACTGTACGGCCCAAGTAATGCAACTACAGACTGTAGAAACTTAAAACAATGACATTCTATCACCATTCACTGGCATACGGATCCAGCTCACAGTGCAATTCTTGGGAGAAGGAACGTTTCTCCAAAGCTTCGTTCAAACCCTTGCTTTCACAATATTTCTAACTTCTTCCACAATTCACAATTTTTGATAATCATAGCATAATGATCCCAAAACGCAAATCCATGGCTTTTTATTAAAAACATCAAATCTTCTTCACACCACCATTCAGCTTCAAAGACACACTTTTCACTTAAGTGTCGTCAATCGTCAAGCTCACACTTTTAAATTAAAACACTTAAAGTATCATATTAAAATTAAGCCAAGCTTAATTGCATAAAGTATGAGGAAGGTGGTAAATTGAGAACGAACACCGAAGAAGATTGAAGACCAATCCAGAGCCCAACTACCTTACCCGAAATAGAAACCAGGTTCAACTGACTTACTAAAAATAGTAAGTGTGACACAGAGATCCCGAAAACATACCGTCATCTCACAGGGATTGCATTGATGAACTAACAATAACCAGCATAGGTACCTGCTAAATTGGGGACATTACAATCCTCCCTCCCCAAGATTGCTTGTCGCAAACTAGGATGCTGTAAAATATCCTCTGACTCCCAAGTAGCATCCTCATCCGGAAGACCGAGCCACTTAACCAAGAACTCTCGGATAACTCGTCTGTGCAAATGTCTTTCGCTGATATCCAAAATGGCTTCAGGAACCAATTCCAGTTTCCCCTCATCATCCAATGGTGGTAAAACAGATGAGGGAATAACATGCCTCCCCAATGCTTTCTTCAGACGAGACACGTGAAATACATTGTGCACCTTACTGTCAACAGGCAAATCCAGCTCATAAGCAACCTCGCTGGACCACACAAAAGGGACCATAATACCGAGGTTTAAGCTTTTGAGCCCCACTTCTCCGAATAGACGACTGCCTGTAAGGTTGCAGCATCAAATACACCATGTCACCAACCTCAAAGGAATGGGCCACTCTCCTCTGATCAGCATACTGCTTCTGCTGATTCTGTGCTCGCTGTATATTATCCAGCAAAGTGCCTAAAACATCCTGACTATCCTGTAACAAATCCCTCGCACTAGGTACTTTGCTATCGCTGAGCATCAAATCAAAAAAACTGGGAGGGTCATACCCATACAAAGCTCAGAAAGGAGTCATACAAATGGACATATGATGAGTCAAATTATAGCAGTACTCACATAAATAAATCCACTTCACCCAAGCCCTTTGCTGAGTGGAAACAGTTCCGTAGATAGCCCTCCACCCATTTATTAACAATCTCAGTCTGACCGTCAATCTGCGGGTGATAGCTAGTGCTAGGAGTTAGTTCTGTACCACATAACCTGAACAACTCCTGCCAAAAGTGACTTATAAACTGGCTATCCCGTTCACTCACAATACTCTGCGATAACCCATGTAACCAGAAAATCTCCCTAAAAAACAACTCTGCTACCTGCACTGCTGAAAAAGTAGTAGTAATCAGAAAGAAGTGAGCAAATTTTGTAAGGTGATCCACTATCACAAAAATACAGTCTTTGCCTTAGACCTTAGGCAGGCCCATAATAAAATCCATAGAAATGCACTCCCACTTTCGATCAGGGATAGGAAGTAGCTGCAATAAACCTACTGGATACGTATGTTCCTGCTTGTTCTGTTGACAAATAGAACGTTCTCTGACATAACTCTGAACATCATGTTTGAGACCCCTCCATGTGAAACGTTCACGCACCTGCCTATAGGTTTTAAAGAAACTCGGGTGTCTAGCCAAGGGAGAATCATGAAAAGCTCTCAGCACCAACTATATAACACTCGAACCGGTCACCAACCAAACCCTTCCTTTGTAAATGATCAACTCATTCACAAGAGCATACCTGTCATCCTGGATGGTCCCATCAATAAAGTCAGTAGCCCACTGATCCCTCGCATAATCAGCGACAATCAAATGCTTCCAATTCTAAGAAACCTCTGTCAAAACACACAAATGTGGTCTCCTAGAGAGGGCATCAACAACAACATTCTGCGTCCCCTTGATATAGGTGATATCAAAATCATAAGATTGAAGCTTGCTGACCCATTTTTGTTGCCGCTCATTCAAATCATGCTGCCCCAGGAAATATTTCAGACTATCATGATCAGTTTTAATACAAAATTTGTTGCCAACCAAGTTCTGTTTGAATTTAGCCAAAGCATGCATGATGGCTAACATCTCCTTATCATAAACATTGAAAGCCCTCTTAGGACCCCTAAGCTTCCTACTCTCATACACAATAGGATGACGGTCCTATGAAAGAACGGCACCAATGCCCTCACCTGATGCATCACAATGCAAATCAAAAGGTCTGGAGAAATCGGGCATAGCCAAAACCGGGCAAGAAGTCATAATCGATTTGAACTTCACAAAACACTCCTGTGCCTGAGGAGTCCACTGAAAAGCACCCTTACAAGTCAAATTAGTAAGGGGAGCTGCATGTCGGGAAAAGCCTACAACAAACCTGCAGTAAAAAGCACACAAACCAATAAAACCTCTAAGTTGAGTCAAACTCTCCGGAACTGGCCAATCAAGGATAGCGCAAACCTTATCCGGATCCATACAAACTCCCTCTGCGCTAATAATATGCCCCAGATACAATAACTCAGACATGCCTAAAGCACACTTAGACTCCTTACCAAACAAGGAAGCCTCAGCCAAAATACCTAGCACGGTGTCCAAATGAATCAGGTGATCCCCCCACGTCCTGCTGTAAACCAAGATATCATTTAAAAAAACCAACACAAACTTCCTCAACTGCCTGTGGAAGACCCTATTCATGGTAGACTGAAATGTTGCCAGAGCGTCAGTCAACCCAAAAGGCATGACCAAAAACTCGAAGTGTCCATAATGACATCTGAAGGCTGTCTTCTCTATATCTTCTTCCCGAACCCGAATCTGATGGTATCCAGATCTCAAATCTATTTTAGAAAAGAAGGCAGCTTCGTGCAACTCATCAATCAACTCATCAATACGAGGAATAGGATACCTGTTCTTAATTGTTTTACGATTCAGCATTCTATAATCAATACACATCCTCATGGTGCCATCCTTCTTCTTCACCAATACTACTGATGAAGCAAAAGGGGACTTACTCGACCTGATGTGACCCATAGAGAGCAGCTCCTCAATAGTCTTCTCGATCTCATCTTTCAACCGCTTGGGATGCCAGTAGAGAGGGATCATGATGGGCTTAGTACCCTCCTCTAACTCAATAATATGCTCTATGCTTCTGTCAGGTGGTCTGCCATGTGGTAAATCACTAAACACCTTGGAGTGTTTAACCTGGAGTTCCTGTATGTCAAGCTGATAGACTGGCTTCTCAACCTCCTCAAATGTGGGTAACATCCTGCACTCTGCTGCCCATTCCACTGCATCATGATTAATAAGACGTTGCATACGTCTAAACGTAATTGTTTTTAAGTTCTCTTCTTTGATTGCTTTCAGAATGTGCTTCTTTCCATCCACCTCAAAACTCATTTCCATATCCTTAAGGCTGAGATAAAAAGCCTCAATGGAATGCAACCAACTCATGCCTAGAACCAATTCTGTCCCACCCATATCAATCACATAAAAATCAGATTTAAAGTCATAATTATTTAACCTGAGGGGCAGATTCGAAATCATTTTATCACACTTAAGAGTGTAACCATCAGCAACCTTGACACTAATTCCCTCAAAGTCTTCAGTCTGCAAACCTCTCCTGGATACTAACTCTGAATCAATAAAATTATGTGTAGCCCCTGTATCCAATAAGGCAATGACATGTTGTCTTGCTAAGAGCCCATGTAATCTAAAAGATCCCTCCTTCTGCATGCTAGAAAGATAAACCACCTTAAGCTTAGAATCTTCACCAGCTTTCCTCTCTGTAGTTATTCCTTTTTCATTGTCAACCTGCTGTCCTGAAAAATCAAACATATACTCATCCTCATAAAACCATTCCATAAGCCTATTTCTACCCTTAGGCCTCATAGGACACTCATGTTTCTCATCATAGGGTCCTCTGCAATAAAAACATAACCTCTTTCTCCTCAAATCATTAAGTGTTTCTTGATCTGGTGGTCCCGTCATAGGATGCTTAGAATCTAATCCGTCCTCTTTCTTTGGGGCAGAACTATTTTCCTGTGAAGAACCAGATGGTCTTGAAGGGAACTGAGTGCGTGGAGCTGAAAACTCTAAGTCCCGTGCTTTCTTCATGGCTTCTTGCAAGGAGGGGGGGTCAAAAGACTTAACCCATCCTCTGAGAGGTTCAACTAATCCTTCTATAAACAGCATCACCCATCTTCTCTCTGAAATATCATAAACCATCACTGAAACCTTTTGAAACTCATTAATAAAAGTTTCCAAACTACCAGACTATTTGAGTTGAGCCAAATCATGAAAATAAGATTTAGGATCTTTCTTGTCAAATCTCTCAACCAAATTATGCACAAACTCCTGATAGGTTCTTACCTGATCATGCTGTAAAGAAACGAGGCCATGATACCACCAGTCATGAGCAGCTCCATCTAAATGCAATACAACAAATCAAATAGCATCCTCTTCAGACATAGGACGTAATGTAAGATATGTATCCAACTTATGGATCTAGGCCCGGGATGTCATCTTTCCACTTCCATCAAAATGAGTCATGGTAAGTTTATTGGTTGCCTGTTTGAGTTCAATTTGTCTAGGCCTCTGTCTCATATCTGGACTAGGCCTGCCTCTATAATGCTCTCTTTTTGAGTCGGGAACCCATCAAAGTTCAAGTTCCTCTTTATGGTTTCAGGCAATGCATCCCATTCAGCATAGTGAGCTACCATGTCATCAACAAAAGGCCAGCTCAGAATCAACACTAATCATGTCCTCTTCAGGCCTCAGGGACGTAGGACATAATGGTCTATCACGAGTGCTCGTAAGATCATATCTGGTCTCCTGTCTATCCACAATCCTGGACCTGTGTGAACCAACTGATGCACCTCTAGTGCCCCTGTCACGATCTCCAAGTATATTCATGCGCTACAATGTGTCAGATAATTGTTGCAATACAGTTGCAACATGATGTTGTCCGTCCGCAATATTTCTGAAAGCATCTCTGGCTTCCTTGTCCATGTCATTCCCAATATTATCTCTATCCCTGTTACCTGTGTGATCGACCTACGAACCCTTTTCATTCCCTTTAGGAGGTGGCGAAGCTCTACCCCTGCGAGCATAATGAAAACTTGGTGCAAATCTCTCTGCCATAGCTAGGCCCAAAACTTCAGGCTGGCAGGATCAAGGCTCTGATACCACTGTAAAGAGCCTTTGTAGCTCTTTAATTTGCAAAGAATGATTTTTCAAAGAAATACTAGCAATTCAAATTTCTTAAACTTCTTAAAGCAATAATTCCACTAGCCTTTGAAATTCAACTCAAATCATAGTCATAAGAAATTATCGAATTGATTTCCAAACCAGTAAAACATTTACATTTTCATATTATTAAATTTTGCATAAATCGGATTGCAATTTATTAGCACCTGGACAATACGCTGGTTGTAATCAAATGATGTCAATCTAGTGTGTCCACGCGAGCCTTCCCTTGACGCGGCTACTGCTAATGATACCACTTTCGGTATCCCTTGTTCTCTGTGAAAAACGTGAGCCCTGCAATTGGTAGATGTTTCTTACACTGCACACGCCTAGTGTGCAAACAGCTAGCATCAAATCCGTACGACTCTGCTAGAAACCGTATGGCCCAGGTAATGCGACTACAAGTTGTAGAAACTTAAAACAATGGCATTCTGTCACCATTCGCTGGCATACGGATCCAGCTCACAATGCAATTCTTGGGAGAAGGAACGTTTCTCCAAAGCTTCGTTCAAACCCTTGCTTTCACAATATTTTGAACTTCTTCCACAATTCACAATTTTCGATAATCATAGCATAATGATCCCAAAACACAAATCCATGGCCTTTTATTAAAAACATCAAATCTTCTTCACACCACCATTCAGCTTCAAAGACACTTTTCACTAAGAGTCATCAATCGTCAAGCTCACACTTTTAAATTAAAACACTTGAAGTATCATATTAAAATTAAGCCAAGCTTAATCGCATAAAGTATGAGGAAGGTGGTAAATTGAGAACAAACACCGAAGAAGATTGAAGACCAATCCAGAGCCCAACTGCCTTACCCAAAATAGAAACCGGGTTCAACTGACTTACTAAAAATAGTGTGACACAGAGATCACATTGATGAACTGACAATAACAAGCACAGGTACCTGCTAAATTGGGGACATTACAAACTATGCCAGTGAGATGAGTTTGCCAATAACCCTCCCAAAATCTGCAAAACTTCTAATCAAAAATTATTACAAAATGTCCAACTTGATGTTGGATAACAGAGTTGTGCCTCCTTGTAGCTAGAGACACACATTGAGAACAACCACCAAGATTTTGAGGAAAAATCGACAAACCCTCCAAATTTTTGCGGAAGAGCACAACGCCCCAAAACAAACTGCAAAACGTCACAATTTCTTGAGGAAAAAAATTCAGAAAAAACCAAAAACAAAATCTGAGACATGGATTAGAGAATACAAACTTTGATTTTGAGGAAAAATGGTAAAATACAACAAATAATTTTTTAGGGAAAAATCATTAAAACCCAACAAATAATTTGAGGCAAAAATTATTAAAACGCAATAGATAATTTTTGAGGCAAAAATTATTAAAACCCAACAAATAATTGTTTAGGAAAAAATTATTAAAACCCATCAAAGAAACCTTCAAGCAGAAAACATGAGACTTCGCATGGTAAAACGACACATGCAAGAACATGCATCTCACAGAAAGCACATGCAACCCTCGAAAATCAAAGACTTCTCAAACCAGGAAATCCGCGATCAAAACCCTTGACTAGGCTTGTGCTTTTCAGCAAAAAACTTTGAAGACGAACAACAAAATTTTCATAAAATACCTCCAATGATTTTTATTTCAAAAAATCGAAAAACAAATTTTTGGAAAACATTCCAGATCAAGACGCTCGATTTTTTCTTAAAAAACTCGCCAAATTTTATGAAATCCCGTCGACCTACTCTAATACCATGTTATGGTAAATCAATGTTGTTACATTAAACAAAGGAGATGAAAGCTCCTTATATGGATTTATAAAGATGATGTTTCTAAAAGAAACAATCATGAAAAGACAGAAATAGAAACTACCTAATGAACTAAAGATTAAGTAAGATGATCATTAAAGGAACATTATAATATTCTAATACTTTTCTCAAGAGGACGTAAGTTTATTTTGCAATTCCTAGGGCTTTCATTTCAAGTTTTTGTATATATTTTTGGTTTGTTCTTGTTAGTGCAAATCTCACATTTCATTTTCAAATTTGTGTGTTTTTGTTTTTAAGTATTGATCCTTCTGTTTCCGTCTAAATCATTCTCCTAAGTTGCATATGCAAAAACTTAATCTTTCTTGTAAATGCAATCGGAATTAAAAACTCCATTCTAAGTAATGAATCGCTCCAAAATAGAGCAAGTATTTCCCTCATGCAATGCAAGCTAAAAAGCCCACTTTTTAAGTGTTTTGCATGCACTTTTTCCTTTTTCCAAGGCTGTAAATGGACTTAAAAAATCTTGTTTATTCTTTATATGCATTATGAGCTTTCCGGTTGACTTGCAGTGAGACATAGAAACCCGACCTATGAGTGAATAAACTTCCTCTTTGTATATATGTAAATATTCACCTCATTTTCTTACTCCAAGCTTGCTGTTTGCATACGTGCAGTGCTCCCAGAAAAACCCATTTTTGAGTTTTTCCCTCTTTTAAAGAGCCAAGTTTGCCTACAATTCTTTGCCCTTTGCTGCTAAAAAACTCTTCAAACCTTTTTCCTACTTGCGTACCCTTAGATCCACATCATTTTTGTCCCAAATTAGCCTTCTATAGATTCATTGCATGAGGATGTACTCACCCTTTCGAATTTTCATGTAACAGTGTCTCACAATCTTGCTATGTTAGGAGTTGTTTCACCGCAAGGCAAAGAGAAGAAGAAAATGAAGTACCAGTATGATAAGTATCAGAACTCTATTCCTCCTTCTCAAGTTACTTCCTATGTGAATCAGGTTCAAGGCACAAAACTCTTGCACCAGAATATGGATGAGTTTCTCAAAAGGGTTGAAGCTCCAACCACAGATAACATGGTTTACATCAAATAGAGTTATATCCACTTGTTTCAACCTTTCTTGTGGCTGCCCTAGAGCCAGAATTCATTATGGCACGTTTTAGGAATTTTGATTACAATTCCAGAACTATCAGAGACCAAGATGGAGACACCATCATGAGCATTGATCCTGATACTATTGACAGGATATTTAGAGTGACACCCACTCCCATGGTAATGAACTTTACAAAGGAAAAGGCTCTTGAAAAATGGAATGATGGGAGGCAAGATTGTATCAATGATCTCATCACTTTGTTAAGTAGGATCACAGGCCTCAAATAATCTCACACCTTTGAGCCTTGGATGTACAAGTTCATTTCTGTGATAATCAGGTCCAAACAAAAGATATTCTGGCGGGGAGATAATCAGCGGCATCTTGTGCAAGTAGTTGTCTGAGGTAACTTCCACATGTACATTTTACATGAATTCCTATCTGGTGTACATTTTTTCTGCCTTGGGTTCCTTTTCTGGTCTCTCAACTAAGGAAGATAGATCTCTAGTCCCTGTGTGGGAATATTATGAACAATTGACTCTAGTGCCCAATCGAGCTCATTACTGTAGGGTGCAGGATGTCTTCTTTGGGCACTATGTGCTTATTTGATAAAGATCTTCCTAAGAAGCATGTGTCTCATGAGGCCCAGAACAAGGTTAGTGAGTATGGTTGCCTCTTTCTGCAATTTCCTAACTTCACGTATCTCAAAGTCGGCTACTTTCGGGGTGAGCCCTACGCTTTGCCTTGGTACCCCACAAATAAAATAATTTTGACGGAGTTAGCAAGGAAATTGATGGCAGTACAAGCATATCAATCAACACTACACATGCCTAGAGTGGAGATTTCCTCATGAAATCCACTTAGAATAGGAGGGTACTCCTTGGATATCGTGCCTAAAGCTAAAAACATGTAGTATGAACTTCAAGTGATCACTCTAAAGAAGTTCATGCCCAAGGGTTTGTTTGACTGGAGAGGCATGAATGATAAGATGAGGAGGCAATTTGTGCATGTACACTGTCTCAAGGACCTCTAGATTGATTTGCGAACTGAGGTTGATGTCAGGAAAATGGATTACTGTCAACTGACTCTGAAATAGATCATGGACTTCAACTTATCAAACATTCCCGATGGAGTTGAAGATGATGAAGATATTCTAGATCCCGATTACACGAGACATCATGTTGAGAACTTGCCCATCTTGCCACCATGCTCAATGAAGGAGAGCATGTCCATCTGGGACAAATTTCAGCCCATTCTTGCAAACACTAACATTTGGCTGAAGAGGAGGGATATCAAGTGTATAAAGATCAAGCTCAACAAATGCTTTGATCCTTCTGGTCCGATTGGACGAAGGTAAAAAATCAGGGGCAAGGGAAAGGATGGAACTTCTACTTCTGAGCATCTAGTTATCTTGAAGCTTGACATAAAGGGGGTAAGGCTACAGTTAAAGCTCTTGAGGTAAACATTGCAAAACCCGATAGAATACATGTTGTATCAAGTGAGGATGAGGTGCATCAGGAGCTTATTCCTAAGGTGTCTCGTTCCATAAACACATTTGACATCACAACACTTCCAGATTCAACACCAGTTTCAGATGACTCTCCTGATTCTCCGGTGGATACAAATGTGGATTCATTCTCCATGGTAAACCAATAACGAAGTCCATAGAAATATGTAATGACCCTTACTATAAAGGCCACTAAAACCCTCAAATCTGATCCATGTCAATTCGTCGAACAGTTGGCATGCACTGAATGTTCTTGTTTGCAATGATGTGTTTCAAGATGTTTATCGTTTTGGGCACCAAATGCAATTAAGATAACAATACCAATATAGAATGAAATGACAGGACAAAGCCAATATATCATGAACTACTCAAATCTGATTGCAAAGTAGGACTGTTTCAACTATTACAATGAACATAGATAAAAGACAACCAATAGAATTTAACTATATCAACCCAGCTAGCAAGGTATGATTCCCAATTGACTGTTTCAGATTATGAATGACTGGGACAGCATTCAGAATACAATGTTATGCCTTATGACAATGTGGTAACACCTTTGCTATGCACTCTATCTATATCATTCCCTTCAATACAGCAATATCTGAGAATGAAGACTGATTTTAATGACTCTGCCAACTACTGAAGAATATGGTATGTATTGGATGCACAGATACAAATAACAGAGACTATATCCTAACTAGGACCAACTGTGATTACTGCATTAACTGAGACTAATCTGAATACAATATAAATTGATGCAACACAGTATAGTTTCAGACTGGTATTGTAATGGACTGTGACATACAATTCATATGCAAATTAAGATATCAACATATGCACCTGGGAACCGCTTCCAAAGACCTGATATACAACGCTGAAGAAGATTGATGAAGACCGATATCAATGAGACCAGAACAGTCCCCAATTTGCTGTGGTATGCAGCCCAGTACAGTGCCGTACTGGTCCTGTACATGTACGGCTGCTGTATAAAATTCTCAACCAAGTATCAACTGCCGTAAATGATGAAAAAGGGGCCGCCAAGGATGTAGGGTGATCCTCCCAAAAGCATAAAATTATTCTCCAATAAGGTTAGGAGATATGAGCAGATTTCTGGTTCCCAAACCCTGATATTGGATGTCTGAAAATGTGCAAAAATGTCTTCAATCTATCACCAAAATGATTCACCAATTAAGTGATGAATTCCAAACCCTTATACAACCAATTACAAACCCTCAATATCAATTTTTCAGGTTTGCTTTTTCGGACTGCTTTTTCGGGTCTGCTTTTTCGGACTGCTTTTTCGGATTTGCTTTTTCGGACTGCTTTTTCAGACCTGCTTTTTCGGCCGCCTATAATTTCGGCCCTACTAAAAATGCCTCCTGAAATGCTGTTTCAATCACAAACAAACCCTTACATCAAATTCTCAATGAAGTACCAATGAGATGGCTGAGTACCAACTCCAAACTTGCAACCCTTCAGTAGATATTTCACTACCTCAGTTATGCCAATCTAGGGGAGTGATTCGTTCCCAAAGATCGAATAGAATTTGCAGACCAAAAGACTACAAATTGCTCCACAATGGAAGAAGTAGAAGAAATCCCAAATCCAAGCATGTTCAAATGAGAGGCCCAGCCCTCTATTTATTCACTTTTTGGAGAAGTTGCTAAGAACTTCTAGAAACATCCTTTATAAAATCATATTATAATGCACTTTATAATAAAGTAACTTTATAATATAAAAAAGTGCAATCTCAACTTAAAATTATAACAATATAGGCCCCAAAAGTCTCATAACTAAACGTAGGCTCCACTACAATTGCATGTAGGCCTCAAACTGGATGTAGGCTCTGTCAGCAATATGCAATCAAATGATCAGCACAATGACTCTCTCTCCAAATCATTTGCCTACGAGAGTCGATAATAGCCAAATCCGGCACGCAAAATGATGTTAGCCAGAATGGGGACATGACAGTCTGCCCTTCCTGAAATTGCTTGTCCCCAAGCAATGATTGAGCAATAAACCAATCAATCCACCTGGATCCCAAATGTAGTCATGAACTGTACTACTGTCAACCAATGTAAGCTCCTGCAATATCCTCTGCAATATAACCAAGAGGAATCCATGAATGAATCGTGAACCACTGCTCAACTGAACTCCAACTCCATGACTGCCACAGTCAGGAACCCACGAGACACCAATTCTAAAAATATCAGAACCCAAGTAAAAACAACTCAAACTGCCAACACAATAAATACCATCAACGCATCCCACTAGCCTACGCAGAGTGCACAATCCAACTCTGCAACAGTGGTGAACACTCCCGAATGAAACTGCACCAAGTATGGAAAATCCACACACTGTACAACTCCTGCAGTCAACACAACTCTGCAGATCACCGACCACTGTCCCATAACTATAACTCCCATGCACTGTTGATGGCGAATAGGCATCACACGACAGATAGCAATAAATCAAACCAAATCTGCCTGCCATCAACTCCTCAATACATGAATCAAAAGCAAGCCGATGAACATACCCTGAAATATAGTGCCAGTAAAGAGAACCAACCAGCTCATCCTGCAAACGTGATGCAACCAACTGTGATTGATCATTAGCTAAGTCAGGAGATGACATAGCCAAGGGAGTGAAATCAAGAACAACCACTGAAGCAACACTCCCAAACTCCTGCTCAAAGTCATGTACTCTCAAGCTATCGACCGCATAACTTATCACCATGTTATGCCCATCACAACTCTCATCTCGTGGCGTCAAATCATCCCATAACTGATGACAAACACTAGAGCCCAAATTACATCTCCGTATCATCATCTCATCAACATATGGATCAAAAGTAAACTGATGAGCATACCTCACAGTGTAAGGCCGATAGAATGTGTCAATCTCAGTCAGTGGCTCAGACTGCAATCCAGATGAAACTAACTGCAACTGATCACTAACCAAGCCCGAACCAACTACTACCTCCGAAGACACCTCCAAAGGAGTAGTATCACAAACAGGAACCAAGCCAACTGCCGGCTGACCAACATCAAACATGATCCCTGGTACAACATCACTAGTCTCCGTGCCATCAGTAGTAGAGACCACCACCAAGTCAAACATACCACAATGCTCAGCGCCCAACTCCACTGAACCTGACTGTAGTGGAAATGAACTCGACGTGCCAATGCTAGTATCGAGGACAGATATATCCTCATCTCCACTGCCTCTATCAATCTCGACCATGGACATCCTCGAATCACCAGACACCACAACCCATGACTGTACAGAATCTGGTAAAGACTGTAGTCGCTCTAACTCCATGGTCACCTCAGCCAAATGAAACTATGACTCCTCGAAAGCCAACTGTGTACTCTCAAGAATCTCAGAAGTCACCTCGAGTTGCTGAGTAAGCTCACTCACCTCATCTTCCTTGACCAATAATGCATCATATGCTGTACTGCCCCACTCTATAAGATGCTCTCTGTCAGCTACCAACTGCATATAATTCTGTCTCAGAATACGGATAGCCTCCCATAAAGAGTGGATCTCTGTCAAGGAGAAATGACTGCCTCCCTGCTCATCGCTAGTAGGAGAACCCCATCCGTAAACTGCTAACAACTGACGAGCAGCATCAAAATGCTCGCAAGCGATAGCAATGTCTCGCTCACTAACTCTCAGCTGACTAGACACATGATGGCGCTGGCTAGACTGTCTCCTACAATCCTCCTTTGCCACACTATCCAAAGGAGTATCCTCAAAGTCACTAATCTCTGGAGTACTACCATCCATACTCTGCAAGTCAACTCCAAGGCTCACATCATCATATGGAGTATCAAAAACTGTAGCATCGCTATCCAGCTCCGTCGTAACAAATGAATCTGCCGAGGGAGCTAAGTCCTCAAAACTGTCCATAGCATACTCCTGGATGTCATCAATACCCATATGATCGTGGGACTCATCTGTAAATACTAACACCTCAGATGTGCCTGAATCATCAAAAACCCACTGCACCCTGAGTGGTCGACTGGAAATGCACACAACTCCTAACATCAATGTATAAAGACTAATACCAACATCTAACAAGCTGCTGGTATGAATGAGAACAACACCGTGTAATCTGCTAATCAAATCCATGATAGAATCCAAACAATCATTGCTACCAATAGATGATAAAGATCTCCAGTCAACAGAATTCCAAATGCCAATGTAACAATCCTGAGCCCTCATCCGTAAACTGGAACTGACTGACACCTCAAGCAAAATCTGTACCTGAGTAGCTTGCTCAATCCCAATATCAGCTGATCCCACATCCATGTCTGCCACAATTGACACTATCCCTGAATCCTGGATGCAAGGTGAACTCTCACAACTATCAACAACCACATGTGATCCGCATGTCGCAGAAAGCTGAGTATCAGGTGTGTAAGATGAAGCTGAACTCAACTCCACGCCATACCCATCCACATGTCTCTCTGAGTCCTGTAATGCCAATGGAGTACTCAACAAAGAGGCTCGAGTGTCCTCGAACTCTCGAGAAAGCCTGCCAACTTCCTCCTCCTTCCTCCTCAAGGCATCTAAATGATCTCTGGCAAGGCTAAGAAGATGGTCACGATCTGAAAGAAGATGTAAATAACTCATCTTCATCGCTCCCATTCCTTCCCTGATCGCCTGTAAGTCAACACAAGAAGACTCTGCCTGAACTCCCTTATGTCTGTCCTATAACTGAATCATCCGGATGTGATCCTCTATCATCTCCCGCATCCTGTCATGATGAGATAATGAAGTCACAATCCCATCCTCGCTTACCCTAAGCTGACTGGACAAAACATGTGAAGTACTATGTGCCTCAACCTCGTGTGATGTAGCATCTAACTGTGCCTGATACTCTCTATCAGCAAAGTCCTGAACACTCAATGTCTGCTCATCGCTGATAGGTATCTCATCATCATGCACAACAACCTCCTCACAATCATCATCTGAATCCACTGTGCTGTAGTTACTATTTTGAGCACCTGTGACATCATCAAGACCAACTGTACCACAATCACTGTCAGTGTCACTCATGCCATCCGGTGTGCCTGTGATATCACCTTCTGATGCAACTGGCTCAACCTGTACAACATCTGTAACCACTTCTGCCTGTGAAGATGATGCAAATAAATCATTACGTGAAGATGTGCTAACATCTCCCAATACCGGATCAGCATGTCTGTCAAACTCATCATACAAGTTTCTGCCTGTCATAGGGAAGGTACTTCGATCCTTAGGCCTATTAATCAGGCTCTTTAACCACGTACATGCCATAGGTGACACATTCCTCTCTTTTGTCCAAACATGCCATAAATCTTCTGCCAAAAGTTTAGAAATTTCATCCTTCTCCTCAAACAAGATTGTGAACATGATGGAGTGCATTGATGCTAATACATCGTTGGAATGAAACTCATCCAAAATATTCCAAAATGTGTTAAACATTCTGCGAATGTCATCAATACAACCTATTGACAACATAATGTTTTCAAACCTACACCATGCAAATACTTCAAGTAATCTTGCCCTCTTTGTGAAATGAGGGTCCTTGATGTCATCCAACCTTTCGAAGCTTTTCACCATGGCATGAAGTACCTCTCTCATAATCTGATCATCATAAGAATTAAAGCCAGCTATTATCCTCATGATTTCACTAATGCAAGAGAGAGCTGCAAGTCTTACCACCTCATCATGATGTCTCAATAATCGGGGCTTCACCAAAGAACCAAATACTGGAGATAAAGTTGTTTGCATAGCATAGGAATCTGACTGATCAACCTTGCCTAAATAAGTTTCCAACTCCTCCAAAGTTCTTAGGAGGTCCTTTGTTCGCTGAAATGGACGATCTAGTTTCTTCAATGCAGTGTGCATTCTCTCTTTCAATTCCTTGTCTCCTGTTAAAGCCATGCTGACAGTTGAATTCAATCTGAAATAACCCAATCAGGTTGGCAGGAAACCGCTCTGATACCACTGTAATGACCCTTACTATAAAGGCCACTAAAACCCTCAAATCTGATCCATGTCAATTCATCGAACAGTTGGCATGCACTGAATGTTCTTGTTTGCAATGATGTGTTTCAAGATGTTTATCGTTTTGGGCACCAAATGCAATTAAGATAACAATACCAATATAGAATGAAATGACAGGACAAAGCCAATATATCATGAACTACTCAAATCTGATTGCAAAGTAGGACTGTTTCAACTATTACAATGAACATAGATAAAAGACAACCAATAGAATTTAACTATATCAACCCAGCTAGGAAGGTATGATTCCCAATTGACTGTTTCAGATTATGAATGACTGGGACAGCATTCAGAATACAATGTTATGCCTTATGACAATGTGGTAACACCTTTGCTATGCACTCTATCTATATCATTCCCTTCAATACAGCAATATCTGAGAATGAAGACTGATTTTAATGACTGTGCCAACTACTGAAGAATATGGTATGTATTGGATGCACAGATACAAATAATAGAGACTATATCCTAACTAGGACCAACTGTGATTACTGCATTAACTGAGACTAATCTGAATACAATATAAATTGATGCAACACAGTATAGTTTCAGACTGGTATTGTAATGGACTGTGACATACAATTCATATGCAAATTAAGATATCAACATATGCACCTGGGAACCGCTTCCAAAGACCTAATATACAATGCTGAAGAAGATTGATGAAGACCGATATCAATGAGACCAGAACAGTCCCCAATTTGCTGTGGTATGCAGCCCAGTACAGTGCCATACTGGTCCTGTACATGTACGGCTGCTGTATAAAATTCTCAACCAAGTATCAACTGCCGTAAATGATGAAAAAGGGGCCGCCAAGGATGTAGGGTGATCCTCCCAAAAGCATAAAATTATTCTCCAATAAGGTTAGGAGATATGAGCAGATTTCTGGTTCCCAAACCCTGATATTGGATGTCTGAAAATGTGCAAAAATGTCTTCAATCTATCACCAAAATGATTCACCAATTAAGTGATGAATTCCAAACCCTTATACAACCAGTTACAAACCCTCAATATCAATTTTTCAGGTTTGCTTTTTTGGACTGCTTTTTCGGGTCTGCTTTTTCGGATTGCTTTTTCGGATTTGCTTTTTCGGACTGCTTTTTCGGACCTACTTTTTCGGCCGCCTATAATTTCGGCCCTACTAAAAATGCCTCCTGAAATGCTGTTTCAATCACAAACAAACCCTTACATCAAATTCTCAATGAAGTACCAATGAGATGGCTGAGTACCAACTCCAAACTTGCAACCCTTCAGTAGATATTTCACTACCTCAGTTATGCCAATCTAGGGGAGTGATTCGTTCCCAAAGATCGAATAGAATTTGCAGACCAAAAGACTACAAATTGCTCCACAATGGAAGAAGTAGAAGAAATCCCAAATCCAAGCATGTTCAAATGAGAGGCCCAGCCCTCTATTTATTCACTTTTTGGAGAAGTTGCTAAGAACTTCTAGAAACATCCTTTATAAAATCATATTATAATGCACTTTATAATAAAGTAACTTTATAATATAAAAAAGTGCAATCTCAACTTAAAATTATAACAATGTAGGCCCCAAAAGTCTCATAACTAAACGTAGGCTCCACTACAACTGCATGTAGGCCTCAAACTGGATGTAGGCTCTGTCAGCAATATGCAATCAAATGATCAGCACAATGACTCTCTCTCCAAATCATTTGCCTACGAGAGTCGATAATAGGCAAATCCGGCATGCAAAACGATGTTAGCCAGAATGGGGACATGACAAAATACTCTCCCATTTCTAATCTGGAATCAGTAATAGCTGCAAAAGACCTACTGGGTAAGTATGTTTTAACTTATTCTGTTGACAAGTCAAGCACTCCTATACATGGCGAAGGACATCTTCCTTGAGACCTTTCCAAGAGAATCTCTCTCTAGCCTGTCAATATGTCTTGAAGAATCCCGGATGCCTTGCTAATGGTGTGTCGTGAATAGCCATCGATTTTTTTTTCTTTTAACTGGATTCAAGAACCAAATGTATTCTATCCTTGTAATAGATCACATCATCAACTAGCCTGTAACAATCATCATCAAATCCATGAGCTTGCATGCAAAACCATTCTTGGAATACTCAATCGACAGTTGAGATTTCCAATCAGTTGAAATCTCGGACAATGAGAAAAGTATAGGCCTCCTTGATAAGGCGTTGACAACAACATTCTTCTTACCCTTCACATAGAAAATATCAAAGTCATATGCCTGAATCTTGGTGACCCATTTTTGTTGTCTCTCATTAGGGTCCTTTTTCTCAATAAAGTTTTTCAAACTATTATGACTCATCCTGACCAGGAACTTATTATCCACCAAGTACTATCTAAACTTGGCCAAGCATACATAATGGCCAACATCTCCTTATCATAGGTGGAGTAAAGTCTCTCAACATCTTGTAATTTCCTACTCTCATATGCTAGAGGATGTGTATTTTGCATCAATACGGCCCCTATTCCCTCTCCAGATGCATCACACTCTAGTACAAATGGCTTCGTGAAATCCAGAAATGCTAATACAGGACAAGAACTCATCACATCCTTAAGCCAATCAAATGCCACTTGAGCCTCATTTGACCATTTGAATCCACCCTTAGTGAGATTTGTAAGAGTTGCAATATGTGAAAACCCCTTAACAAACCCTCAATAGTAGTTGCATAAGCCGAAGAAACCTCTCAAATCTGAAACATTCCTTGGCGGTGGCCAATCCAAGATAGCTCTAATCTTCTCTTGATGAACTTGTACTCCATTAGCACCAATCACATGGCCCAAGTATATCATCTCTTGTAACCCAGACTCACATTTGGATTCTTTAGTAAAGAGGGATTGTTCCTCCATGATACCAAGTACTTTAGCAAGATGTCTAAGATGATCCTCCCAAGTTTTTCTATATGTCAAAATACCATTGAAGAAGACCAATAGAAAATTACGCAGCTTCTTGTTGAATATATGGTTCATGCATGACTAAAAGGTAGCAGGTGCGTTCGTGAGTCCAAATGGCATGACTAGAAATTCAGTATCCAAAGTGGCATCTAAATGTTGTCTTATAAACAACGTCTGCTTGGACATGAATTTGATGATATCCTGAACGAAGATCAATCTTGGAGAAGTAGATTGCTCCATGTAACTCATCAAGTAGCTCATCAATCCAGGGTATTGGATACCTATTCTTGATTGTCCTCTTATTCAAAGCTTTGTAGTCAATGCACATACGTATGGTCCCATCCTTCTTTTTCACCAAGACCATTGATGAAGAAAAGGGACTCGAACTAGGATTTATGTGTCCATATCAACGAGCTCCTTAATTGTCTTTTCAATTTCCTCCTTAAGGTGATGAGGATGATGGTACAAAGTAGTAATCATAGGCTTGGAACCTTCCGCTAACTCAATGACATGCTCAAATCCACAATCCGGTGGTAATCTTAGAGGAATGTCCCCAATAGCCAAGTTGTGTCTATCTAGAAATCTTTGAATGTCCACGTGATGCTAAGGTTTGCCACCATTAGGAGTCTTAGATGAGACAAAACACTAAGTTGCCCATGTCACATTATCATGCCTAAATAAAGTCTCAATCCTCCTATCTGAAACAACCCTAGGCTTACCATCAGATAAAGCCTCAAGCACAACCTTCTTTCCATTTGAGAAGAACTTAAGCTCAATCCGCTGAAAACCTTGGCTATACCTTCCAAGTGAGTGTAACCACTGAATGCCAAAAACCACATCAATCTCACCAAGGCCGAGCACATTAAAATCATCTGTCAAGGTATAACCATTCATCTGAATGTTGATTTGTGAGACCTTCCTAGTTCAACTCATAGAAAATCCATCAGCAACTGTCACATTAAACCTCGGGAAGGCCTCAACGTGAAGTACTCTTTTTGCCACCAAGTCCTCATCAATAAATTTATGTGTGGCTCCACAATCAATCAAACATACCACATGCTACCCTTTAAGAACTCTTTTCACACAAAAGGAATGATACCTCAGAACACCTGAAAGTGTAGCAATAGTGACATGCTCTAAGTCTGAATCATTTGTATGGTTTGTTTCTTCCTCAATATGAGGCTTCTCTTCATGATCTCCATCACTATCCGAACTAGTGTCTTGAACCTCCTCATCATCCACATCGGAAGTGACCTCAATAAGATATGCCTTGCCTTTGCCAAGGCATCTATTACCGGGCTCCCACAGTTCATTATATGGAAAGCAAAGTTTCCTCCTCCTTAGCTCATTGCATGTCTCCATGTCCATTTAAGGAGGTGTAAGCTTAAGCTGATTAGAAAACTTCTGATTTCATTTGAAACTCTTAGAAGTTTTCTTGGATGGCTGAAATGATGCAGGGGTGGTGTCCAAGTCGAGTGCAAGCTCTATGAACTCATTTATGTTGATGTTTATAGCTTTGATCAGATAAAATGAATTTAATATTAAGAGAAAATAATATTATATTAATATATATATAATAATAATGGACATTACTACTATATATATATTAATATACATATTCCATATTATCTCTTTATATTGAATTAAATAAACATCATTAAAATATTTGATATTCATTATTGTTCAATTTTATCAACTATTTAATATATACATTGTATATATATATTGATATATATATAATAATCTCATTATTATTATATATATATCAATATGCATATATAATGTAGGATAATATTATTTCATGTTGATTTATCTAAATAACAATATTTTAATGATGTTTATTTAATTCAATATAAAGAGATAATATGGAATATGTATATTAATATATATATATATAGTAGTAATGTCCATTATTATTATATATATATTAATATAATATTATTTTCTCTTAATATTAAATTCATTTTATCTGATCAAAGCTATAAACATCAACACTCCCTCTTAGCTAGAGAAGATGAAATGTAACTCACAATAAGTTCATAAATTGTCAGGGTTAGTTCCCAGGTGGATTGCCTCCATCCGCAATTTGATCCACAAGCTCCTATGTGGATTGCCTCCATCGACGATTCGATCCACAAGCTCATGAGCTATGGTGTGGATTGCCTCCATTGGCAATTCTATCCACAAGCTCTCATGTGAATTGCCTCCATCGGCGATTTTATTCACAAACACAAAGCCTCAAAGTGGATTGCCTCCATCGACGATTCTATCCACAAGCTCTCGTGTGAATTGCCTCCATTGGCGATTCTATCCACAAGTAAGATATTTTTAATTATCACAAAAATATCTATCACAATAGAAAAGTTATTGCAAGATCATCACCTTCCAATAACTTTAACAAATACAAGTGATAATCATTTGGAAGTTGTCACTTCCTTATGATTTACACAGGGCCCATATAATTATAAAATAACATTAACATAATAATCAATAATCATTACAAGTTTACCTTAGAAGTGTTCTTATCTTTATCAGTGAACTCCCTCTCAATCATAAGGTATCTTGAATTTCATTTAGAATAAACATTTCTCTGAATATACATTTGAATTATTTACTTCAGCAAGGGAAGCTTGCATTCTAAGTCTGTCGGGACACTTTCTTGCGCTGTGACCATACTTGTCACATCTAAAACATTGCATTGAAGAGAAGTCTCTTGGTTTCTTGATCGGTTGTTGATCATATGACTTCTTACCCTTTTTCCTTTTTGAACCAGTGATGAGAGCCTGAACATCTTCTTTAGTGGATTCTGAGATTCCTCTGGATTTTAGGTTGTACTCTTCTTGAATGCAGTCAACTTTTAGTCGATCAAATTTGGGGAGTTTGGAACGAGCACTTACTCCTTGTCTAAAGTTTTCCCATGTGATAGGGAGCCCATTTAAAGTTATCATAGATAACTCCTTATTGTCATAAATGTGACCAATAGAAGAGAGTTGATTCCACAATTCTGTTATCCTCATAAAATATGAGGTGATAGTCTCTCCTTTACTCATTTTAATATTAGAGAGTTGATTTTTAAGAGTAAGAATTCTACTGGTGTTGTTGATCTCAAACATGTTTTCCAAGGCTTTGAACATGTCATAAGCAGAGTCTAACTTTGTGATGATAGGTAGTAGATGATTTTTCACTCTATCTACTAATAATTCCATTGCTCTAGTATTATCCTTTTCCCATTTATTCTTTTCATCGTTTTCATTAGGTTTAAGAGGATTCTCTATTATTCTCTATTATTGTCTTCAACATCATTTAAACCGATAACTATTGGTGAAAGACTTTAAGTATTCAACATCATATAAACCGATAACTATTGGTGAAAGACTTTAAGTATTCAACATCATATAAACCGTGAATAAATAGTTATCGACAATAATTAAAGTCGATTGTATTTGATGTACGTCGACTGTATTCCCATCACCACCGTGGTTAGTGTTATGCAATGTTAAACCGATGGTTATCGGTATGAAAGGGTGCGTATGAAATGAACTGCTTTGAACAGTCATGACTTGATAAGTCGTGACTCATTAATGAGTCACGTCTCATCAAGTCATGACTGCTCATTGCAATATATAATGAAAGTCATTTGATGATTCCAAGATACAGAATACAGTAATCAATTAGTATATAAGTGTCCATGCATCTCTGCAATATTAAATTCAGAAAAACAATACAAGTCTCTCTCTTCTCCAATCTGCAGAATATTAATATAATATAATTAGATATATCTGCAGAATATTATTACAATATAATTAGATATATCTATTAATATATCTGTAATATATGCACATTGTGATTATATATATCACACATATTGAGTTAATATAGAAAATTTAAAAGCCATACATTCTTGATCCAAATTTAACAATTTAAAGTCTTTGGCTTATGAGCCTTTACCAACCCTCTCATTCTATCATGTAGACCCTCAATAAGGAGCATAATAACCCTCTTTTCAAGCATTTTCGGAACCATAACAGCAATCCTTTGAAATTCATTTACATAAGAATCCACACTCCCTATTTGCTTAAGTTGGGCCAAATCCCTATAGTAGACTTCCACGTCCTTCCTGTCAAATCTGGTAATGATTTTTTGTGTGAACTCATCATAGGAAGTGATCATGTTTGGTGTTGTGAAACAAGTGCATGGTGCCACCAATCATACACTACACCCTCCAAGTGCATGGTGGCAAGTTTTATGGCCTTTCCTCACTCAATGGCTTGAGTGTGAGGAAAGTGTCTATCTCTCGCACTTATTTTACCACTGCCATGAAAGTTGGGTAAGGGAACCTTGTTCAATGCATCTTTGAATTCCTTGTGTTCTTTCTTTACTTTCTTCACCTTCTTGTTCTTCATCTTTTCCCTCCTTTGATTCATGAACTGACTCAATTTAAGAGCTGATAGCCTCTTCTGGAAGCATTTGATACTCATCATAAGCAACCATGATGTCATCAGTGAGCTCATTTTCTTCTCCCTCTTCTTTTGATGATAGTTCTCTCTATGGTATAAAAGTAGGACGAAGAGGTCTGTCTGAATCTGTAGCAGCTGGTTTATTATTATGTGTGGCTGCTCTACTTGCATTACTGTGCCTTCCACTACTCTCACTTCATGATGTCCCTGACTGAGACTGATCCAATCTGATTTGTCCTATGGCTTGCACCATATGATCCTGTAACTGTTGTAGCACTTGCTGCTGCTATTGGGCGAATGTAGTCAATAAATTATTAAGCTGATCGGTCATGTATCCTTGTGGATTTTCACCTCTTCTATCTACCATATCAATCTGATCTATATTCTGATTCAGAACCTCTTCTTCTTGACCTGGTCTTTTGAGAAAGTAGTATCTTTGAAAGATCCCAAACGGATCCTTTCACTGAACTTTTGTAAATTTTAATTTAAAATAATAGATTTTCCTATGCTTTATTTGTGGTCTTAGAGAACTAGATAGAAGTTGCAGAAAGATTGTTTCTTTTTGTATTTTTCCAGATATAAATAAAAACAATAAATAACAATAGCAGCAAAAATGGAATAGGCTGCAAACAGCGATCAATAATATAATATCCAGTCAACCAAATAGCTACAAATCATACCAGGCAATATATGCAAGTAATATGCCAACAAGTGTGTTCACAGATAAGTAGTGTTGACGCCAGCTGCAGGAATGGCCAACTGCGCACCAAAGGAAAGAAATGGCTGACGTAAACCAACCAGCAATCACGTGCCAGCTGAAAGGCAGCCGTACAGCTGCTGTAGTCACGCCAAGGCAGCCAGAGATCCCAACACACAACCCAATGCCTCCAACGTGCAACAAACAAGTACTCCCTAAATGCTGAATTTAATCAATCTCTGTCAACTGCTGAATCAATACTGTAGAATGCTGGAAACCATCTATTGGGTTTTGCATCCCAATAGCCAGGCTCTGGGGTTTGCGTCCCAGTCCTCTAGATTCACTCCTCAGAGCAAAATCGCCAATATCAAGAATGAAGATGTAAAAGATAATCAAAGAATGAGCCAACATCTCTTTTTATCTCCCTCACAAAGTCAATCGAACCCTAAAGGGAGAATATGCGTTTCCCTTTATTATAAAACGACATCTTCTCAATTAAAAGGCCTTTATGTATAGGAAAAACACCTCTTTTCTCAAATAACATAACTCAAGGTGCCAGAAGGTCTCCAGATGATGAAAATAATTTATAATAATTCAAGACCTTTCCAACGAGCTATAACACATATGTCTACCTAACTAGATGAAGCCAAAAAACCCCTTATTACTCCAATTAGCTATATAAATAGCTTTACTTTAATTTATTTAAACGCAAACTTAGGAAATATTAAAATATTTCCTTTTATTCAATTGGAAAGCCAAACCAACCAAATAATTAGTGAACTGGTTCTGTCACTTGTCTGTGACTGATGCCGGGCAATGAGGGCTAACTAGCAGTCCCATCCCTAAAAGCTAGGGATGCTCCTAGAAACTAGGGAATATATCCTATCACCCTGAAACTGAAACTGCATACTGGTCTCGAGGAGCCTCAAATCTAGTCACTGCCACAACCTCCTAAATTTTAGGAAAAATCCCTAAAATTAAGGAACTGCCCCGATTGGCTCTCAAACTGACTGTAGAACCAACTCCGGTCACTGAGTATCCAATATGAGTCTCTATCCACCACTGCTAGCCTACGAGACTCCAATAATAGGCCAACTCTCATGACTCTGCTAGTCAGACTAGAGAGGGGACATGACAATCGTTGTGAGCTACCTCCAGAAGGATGCATAGAATTAACCCTTCAAGCTGGCAATGTCTTGGCTCTGATACCACTATAATATCCCGTTCCAAATCTGACTTGAAATTTTCAATCTTTTGCCCAAGGAATTTTGTCGAACAGTTAGTATGCAAGGTCTGATTTTTTTTTTCTGAGTTTGTCTCTGTGTTTGTGTGATTGTTTTTATGATGCCAAATGATGGAAATGCTTAAGAAATGAAAGGATAATTAATGGATACAACCAAGAAAATATAAATCTACTAAATAACAACTTTTGGGTCCAAAATTAGAACTGAGAAAAGTATTTATTTAACAGATATAAATGTTCTCAGACTGAAATATACATCAAATCAGCTTCATACATCAACTAGACAAGTACATACATCAACTTCTTACATACCCGGATATCATTACTTGAAGTATGGCCATAAAATGTAATGTTTGGAGCTGAATACAATCTGAAATAAATTCTGAGAACTCCTAGGACTGATCAACAGCGAAATAGAACCCAGAGGTATTCCAAACACCTTCAAATGAAGCCGTCCAAGTTGATTATGAGAAATCTAAGCCCTAGGCTGGATATAAATGCAAAATGAGGCCTTATTGATTGACAAATATCTGCCCAGAACTTCCTGTGCAAGTCTGATCACAATATACAACTTATATCTTCAAACCATAGTCACCCAAATATAGAAAAATCCGTATAAAATCACAGGCTGATTCAAAAATCATGGAACCACCATCAAAAAAACTTCAAATTCAATCTGGAACCAAATGCCTTAGCTGGCAAAAAATTAATAAAATTGCTATGATCTCCAATCTGCAACATATCTTCAGGAAAGTCCTTCAAACCCTAGCTGGAAATCTTCAAAACTTGATCAAAATGGTGTCAATCTGCTTAATGGTGAATCCTGAGTGAACCCAACTCGCTGGAAGTGTTGGGGTTTCATCCAACCTTCTAAAATCCAAGGGTTTTCATCCTCAGATTAGGCTGCCACTGTTAGTCCGACAATAATGGAGAAATATCAATATTTTCAAATGCTCATGAGATGTCCTTTCCAAGTGATGGTTGACCCCTTTATAATTACTTTTCCACAAGAGGTGGACTTCAAACCCAAATTTTTTTTTTAATAATTTTCGTCTTCCTCAAGTGTGCCCGCCTAAGTCTAGGAGAAAATAGTATTTTAATAAAATCACTTTTTCACTTTAATTTCTCCAAATAAAGTCAATTAAAGACTTTATTTAATTATTTTATATTTCAAGTCACTTTATTTTTTTATAATATCATTTTATAACAAAAAGTGACTTTATTTAATAATATTACTTTAGGAGCTCAAAATGATGCAGAGAGGAGGAGATCATTCAACAACACCCATTAAAGACTTAATACCTAGTAAGAATGAATATTAGTCATTAATTCATTGAAATATCTTTGTATATTAGCAAGGCATAACTTTCTACCCATTTTTTATGGTTCTCCAATATAAGAACCCCTAATCGGTCCTTAACTGCTGCAGACGTTTATCTCAATTTCTTGTTTGAAAATTTATGATTTTTTTGGACTTTCAAAGGTTTTAGAAATAAAGAGCAAATATGCAATAATCTAAAATTCTGAAACTATTCAATTAACTGCTGAAACTTCTATTTATTTTCCAAATGAAAACAAAGGCAATCAAGACAATCCTCTATTGGAAAATGATTAACAAAGGCAACTACAAAATGCATAAAAACTTGGGAGAATACACCAGTTGCTGTAGGAACTTATTTAATTCAACTCTTTAATGTTGTGGCTGTAAATCTGAAAGAGGATAATGGCTGCAACTTATTCCTCCATAAAGCTGCAATTAAATACTATCTTCTCCTTCCTGTTGCTGAAACTAATACTGCTGAAGCACAAATAGTCTCTAGATGAAACTTTCTAAAATTCTAAATTCACTGGATATTTCACCAACTCAAATGGATACACATAGAAGAACTACGTTCTTCAATGGCAAAGCTTAAACCCTTCTCAGAGCTTGAAATCACAATGATTAATTTGCAAAATAACAATGGATGCCTTTCTTCTTTCCCCAGCAAGCATAAATAGGCTTTCCAACTCTAAATCGCAATTCGTTAAAAAGCTGCAATTTCTTTCTTTAAGGCATTAAAAATATAATCATTAAATAAATTTAATGCTTTAGACTTAGGAAAACATGCCAATAAATTAATACATTAATTTGGCCCCCTTCATGATATTAAGACCCATCACTTAAGTGATTTAATATAAAGTCAATTTACAACTGAATATTAAATCCTTTGCCATTTAATTAATATATAATCACTAGAAACTGAATAACTCCCTCAAAAATGAGAATCTGGCTTAATCGTCTGGAACTGGAGTTAACATAATAATTTCCCATGTGATCAAATAATATTTCTAAAAATAGTAGGGGTCCATCTCTATGACTCTAAAAGTTGCTAAAAATAGCAAAAATAAACAGAGTCTAAAACCTCTCCATACAAAATCAAGGGTGCTGAGCTCTGCAAAAGTCGAACCATCAGATAAGCATATCTCCTCTGTGCACAAATTGACCCTCTATCAATCTCTTCTAGCCTACAAGGGTCCAATGATAGGCTAATCAATAGCTAGAATGATGTCTCTAGCTAGAAGGGGATATCACAGTCTGCCCTTCCTGAAATTGCTTGTCCTCAAGCAATCTCAACTCTGGATGCTATAAAATCTCCTCGCTCTCCCAAGTGGCATCCTCAACCAGCATGTCCTTCCATTTCACCAAGTACTCCCTGATAGTGCGCCTCCTCAAGTTTCTCTCCCTAAACTCTAAAATAGCCTCAAGCACTAAAACCAACTTCCCTTCATCATCCAAGGGTGGAAGCACCGTAGAAGGAACAATTTGGTGTCCTAACGCCTTTTTGAGACGTGACACATGAAAAACATTATGGACTTTACTCTCTGCTGACAAATCCAACTCATACGCCACCTCTCCAACTCTCTTGATCACCCTAGAAGGTCCATAGTATCGTGGCTTTAGTTTCTCGGCACCACTCCTTTTAAGAGTGGATTGGCGGTAAGGCTGTAACATCAAGTACACCATATCCCCTACCTCAAAAATCCGCTCAGTCCTCTTCTGATCCACATACTGCTTCTGTTGATTCTGTGCCTTAGTGATATTCTCCTTAAGAGCCTTTACAATGTCACCTCTCCTGTAACAAGTCTCCAGCACTAGGCACTCTACTGTCGCTCAACAAAAGATCCATGAAATTAGGTGCCTCATACCCATATAATGCCATGAAAGGTGACATCTGAATAGAAATGTGATAAGTGGAATTGTAGCAATACTCACATAGGTAAATCCACTTAACCCAAGCTTTCTACTGCCCGGCTATGTAGTTCCTGAGGTATCCCTCCACCCATTTATTGACTATCTCAGTCTATCCATCCGTCTGGGGGTGGTAGCTAGTACTCGGAGTGAGCTCTGTCCCGCACAATCTGAATAACTCCTGCCAAAAGTGACTCATAAATTTGTTGTTCTTGTCGTTGACAATGCTTTGAGGTAAGCCATGCAACCTGAATACCTCTCTGAAGAATAAATCTGCCACCTAGGTAATAGTGTATGTAGTAGTGATCGGAAAGAAGTGGGCAAACTCCGTAAGCCAATCAACAACAACATATATACAGTCTCTGCCCTAGGCTCTCGGCAGTCCTGTGATGAAGTCCATGGACAAACACTCCCACTTTCTATCAGGAATCGGAAGTGGCTGAAGTAAACCGGCTAGATAAGAGTGCTCCTATTTATTCTGTTGGCAAGTAGGACACTCTCTAACATACTATAACACCTCAGCCTTGAGCCCTTTCCAAGAAAAACGCTCACGAATCTACCGGTAGGTTTTATAAAAACCTGGATGTCCTGCCATAGGTGAGTCATGATAAACTCTCAACACCATCCTCCTCACCTCTGACCCTGGCACCAAATAAATGCACCCTTTGTAAATGATCTCATTCGCAAGGGTGAAATCACTATCCTGAACCGATCCATCTATGAATCCTGATGCCCATGTATCCTTTGCATACTCTGCAAGGATCAAATGTCTCCAGTCTTCTGATATATCCGTCATCAAGCTCAAGTGGGATCTTCGTGACAAGGCATCTGCTACTACATTTTGTGTCCCCTTGAAATAGGTAACATCAAAGTCATATGCCTGTAATTTACTTACCCATTTTTGTTGTCTGTCATTAAGATCTCGCTGCCCAAGGAAATGTTTCAGGCTATTGTGGTCTGTTTTTATGCTGAATTTGTTGCCCACTAAATATTGCCTGAATTTGGCCAAAGCATGCATTATGGCCAACATTTCCTTATCATAAATGCTGAAGCTCCTCTCAAGTCCCTTGAGCTTCCTACTCTCATACACAATCGGGTGCTTGTCCTGCATAAGCACCACTCCAGCACCCTCACCAGATGCATCACAATGAAGCTCAAATGGCTTACTGAAATCTGGTAATGCTAGCACCGGACAAGAAGTCATCAACTCCTTGAATTTATCAAAACAAACCTGTGCCTCAAGAGTCCACAAGAAAGCTCCCTTTCTCATCAAATTTGTCAAGGGTGCTGCATGCCTGGAATATCCACTAACAAACCTCCTGTAGAACCCACACAACCCCAAAAATCCTCTCAACTGTGTCAGGTTTACTGGAGTAGGCCACTCAACAATAGCACGAATCTTTTCAGGATCCATGCGTACTCCCTATGTACTAATAATGTGACCCAGATATAATAACTCTGATAATCTCAAATCACATTTAGACTCCTTTGCATACAAGGATTCCCTACTCAAAATGTTCAACACAGTGTCTAAGTGCCGCACATGCTCATCCCATGTCCTACTATACACCAAGATGTCATCAAAGAAGACTAACACAAATTTCCTAAACTGAGGCTGAAAGAGCCTGTTCATTGTGGACTGAAAAGTGGTAGGAGCATTAGTTAGCCCAAATGGCATAACTACAATCTCAAAATCGCCACAATGACACCGAAATGTCGTCTTGTCTATATCCTGCTCTCTGACTCGGATCTGATGATAGCTTGATTTCAAATTAATTTTGGAGAAGAAGCATGCTCCGTGTAACTCATCTAATAACTCATCAATCCGTGGTATGGGATACTTGGTTTTGATAGTGTTCTTGTTCAGGATCCTGTAATCTATGCACATCCTAAGAGTACCATCCTTCTTCACCAAAACCACAGAAGAAGCAAAAGGAGACTTACTTGGTCTAATGTGCCCCATAGCAAATAGCTCCTTCATGGTTTTCTCAATCTCATCCTTCAATCTCTTTGTATGTCTATAAGGTGTAATCATAATGGGTTTGGCACCTTCCTCCAACTCAATGATGTGCTCAATACCTCTATCAGGAGGACTACCTGGTGGAATGTCATTAAACACCTTACTATGCTTGATTCTTAGTGCCTGTATGTTTGGATGATACTCAGAATGTTGCTGCCCTTGTGATGGCATCAAAGTGCAATGGGTTGACCACTCAACCTGGTCATGTCTCAGCAAGCTCCCCATGCGTCTGCAAGACATCATTCTAAACTCACTCTCACGGATGGCCTTAAGTATATGCGTCTTTCTATCTGATTGGAACTTCATCTCCATGCCTCTCAAATCGAGAGTGAACACTCCAATGTCATGCAACCAAGTCATACCAAGTATTAGATCTGTGTCACCCATGTTTACAACATAAAAATCAGCTTTGAAGTCAAAGTTATTAATCCTCAAGGGTAGACTTGTAATTTTCCTATCACATTTGCGGATGTAGCCATCAGCTACCCTCACTCTCAGACCCTCAAATTGCTCTATCTGAATCCCACGTCTCTCAACCAGCTTGGAATCAATAAAATTATGAGTGGCACCCGTATCGAGCAAGGTGATAACTCGCTGCCCTGCCAATACTCCCCTCATCCTGAATGATCCCTCCTGCTGCACACTAGTGAGTCGGGCCTCCTTAAGTCTACCCTTAGTCTTTTCATCACCTGTAGCCATTTGGTTCAGCTTTTCATCACCCGTGCTTTCCTTTTCTTTAGCTGATTCCTCATTTTCAGATTGCTGGTCTGAATTTTCAGAATCAGAATCCTCATAATAAGCCCACATAACCCTATTTGTTTTGCCCTTGGGTCTTAAAGGACAATCATGGTTCATGTCATAAGGTCCTTTGCAATAAAAACACAATTTCTTCTTCCGCAAATCATGAAGTGTTTCCCTGTCAAGAGGTGCAAAAGATTTATCTCTATTTTCAGGTTTAAATTCAGTCCTCTTTGGTTTCTTAAAGAATGGCTTATTGTTATGGCTGGAGGAAGCTGCCTTGGGCTGAAATTTATTTACTGGGGCTGCATGCTCCATGCTCCTAGCTTTCTTCATAGCATCATTCAATGTGGAAGGATCAAAAGCCTTTGCCCAACCTCTTATTGATTCTGATAAGCCTTCTGTAAATAACACTATCAACCTCCTCTCTGATATGTCTGGAACCATAACCGAGGACTGTAGAAATTCATTAATAAAATGCTCTAAGCTCCCTGTCTATTTGAGTTGTGCAAGGTCTCTAAAGTAGACTTCTGGATCTTTCCTATCAAACCTTTCAACCAATCTATCCACGAAGTCCTGGTAAGAAGTCACCTGGTTGTGCTGAAGAGTGATCAACCCATGATACCACCAATCGTGTGCCACTCCCTCCAAATGTAAAGTGACATATTTTATTGCCTCAATCTCTGTCATAGGTCTCAATGCTAGAAAAGTATCAAGCTTGTGGATCCAAGCTTGCGCTGTCAATCTACCACTACCATCAAAAGTGGACAAGGAAAGCTTACCTGTAGCACGCTTTAGTTCATTATTCTGCCCCTAGGTCTCATGTCCTGTTTAACTGCATGGTAGTGTTCTCTCCTTTGATTCACAAACCTTTCAAAGGTCATCCTTTCTCACACATGTGGGGCCAATAGTTCCCACTCATCATTTGCAGCCATAAGGATGTCTGCAAACATCTCATCCCCAGCTTCCTCTACTAAATCCTGCGTCGGTTCCTCCCTAACAAAGGTAGGACGTGTTGGTCTATCTGTTGTCCTAGAGTGTGTCCTCTGTGCCCGTGCAAAACCTATAGCACTCTTGTTATCCTCCTGTTCCCGATCCTGTCTTGTTGGAGGGTTCATGCGCTCCATCATAGTGGTAAGAGCCTGCAATGCCTGAGCTACCTGTTGCTGCCCTATAGCCATGGCTCTATAAAACTCCCTGATTTCCAGATCTTCATTGTTCCTATTTATCCTGGGTGGGCTGCCATCATGCATGTCGCCCATGGTGACTGGATGTGGTTCTAAGACCTGTTCACCTTCAAGTAAGGCTCTCCTGCGTGTATAATACCTATGTGGACCAATCGCCTCTGGCTGCATGTAATAACTAAACTCTTAGGATGACGGGATTTACCTCTGATACCACTGTAAGAACCCCTAATCGGTCCTTAACTGCTGCAGACATTTATCTCAATTTGTTGTTTGAAATTTATGATTTTTTTGGATTTTCAAGGGTTTTAGAAATAAAAAACAAATATGCAATAATCTGAAATTTTGAAACTATTCAATTAGCTGCTGAAACTTCTATTTATTTTCCAAATGAAATACAAAGGGAATCAAGATAGTCCTCGATTGGAAAATGATTAACAAAGGCAACTACAAAATGCATAAAAACTTGGGAGAATACACCAGCTGCTGTAGGAACTTATTTATTTCAACTCTTCAATGTTGTGCCTGTAAATCTGAAAGAGGATAATGGCTGCAACTTATTCCTCCGTAAAGCTGCAATTAAATACTATCTTCTCCTTCCTGTTGCTAAAACTAATACTGTTGAAGCATAAATAGAGTCGCTGGATGAAACTCTCTGAAATTCCAAATTCACTGGATATTTCACCAGCTCAAATGGATACACACAGAAGAACTACGTTCTTCAATGGCAAAGCTTAAACCCTTCTCATAACTTGAAATCACAATGATTAATTTGCAAAATAACAATGGATGCCTTTCTTCTTTCCCCAGCAAGCATAAATAGGCTTTCCAACCCTGAATCGCAATTCCTTGAAAAGCTGCGATTTCTTTCTTCAAGGCATTAAAAATATAATCATTAAATAAATTTAATGATTTAGACTTAGGAAAACATGCCAATAAATTAATACATTAATTTGGCCCCTTCATGATATTAAGACCCATCACTTAAATGATTTAATATAAAGTCAATTTACAACTGAATATTAAATCCTTTGCCATTTAATTAATATATAATCATTGAAAACTGAATAACTCCCTCAAAAATGAGAATCTAGCTTAACCGTCTGGAACTGGAGTTGGCATAATAATTTCCCATGTGATCAAATAATATTTCTACAAATAGCAGGGGTCCATCTCTATGACTCTAAAAGTTGCTAAAAATAGCAAAACTCAAACAAATAGTCTGAAACCTCTCCATACCAAATCAAGGGTGCTAAGCTCTGCAAAAATCGAACCATCAGATAAGCATATCTCCTCTGTGCACAAATTGACCCTCTATCTGTCTCTTCTAGCCTACGAGGGTCGAATGATAGGCTAATCAATAGCTAGAATGATGTCTCTAGCTAGAAGGGGACATCACATCCAATGGTAGAAATAAAAGAAATAAGTTTTCTAGCTGGCTGGAAACCTTGATTTAAAACAGACCTGTCTTCACCAAAAACATCATAACTCTCAAATCTTAACCAAATTGGATCAAACAAAATGAAACTAAAACTAGATTCATTTATTCATCTTTTCCAATTGGTTTGGTATCGCTATTGTACTTTACCAGTCCGTACCATACATTTCTTTCAGACTCTTGCAGGAAAAATTAGACATTCAAAACAGCCTGTACCAAAAATACCATAACTTCTACAAATCTTAATAAAAATGGATGAGACCAATTGAAAATGAAAATAGATTCACATTACAAACTTCTCCAAGTGGTTTCAGATCCTTATTTGAAAAATTGAATTCGTACCAACTAAAACAACATCCTACAACATGAGAGAAATTCAGAAAAAAAAAAACACGCAAATCAAGGGTTTCTTCATCTCCAACAATCTACAACTCTCTCTCCCACTCTCTCCAACCCAAGATTTGAATTGGTATTTTATATTTATCATATTACAACCATTTCTAACCTCTCAACTAAATAATAACTCCTTTCAACACTAATGACAATATTGTTCAAGTTTGACAACAATTTAAAAGTTTCTTTTCAACAATTATATTGCAACCTTTTACAATTTAAACAAATACACAAACTTGCCCATCTAAAACATCTCCTAAGACATTAGACACATGAAATATGGTCTCTTAGGACCATAGTTCCCAGACTCGGACTCGGCAAGGCCGACTCGACTCGTGACTCGGCAACAACTATGCATCAAGTCGACAAAATGAAAAAACCCTTGAAATTTAGAGTTTTTTAACAATTTAAAACTTGTTTCATGCAACCATTATTGAATAAAGCTTAAAGACACTATTAGATCATCAAATAGAAGCTAATTTGATCACATACATAATGTCAAACTATTAAACATACATCCATCACGTAAGTACAAACATAAATTGTAGGGAAAGAAATAGAAAACATAGATATATAGAATTATAAATATAATTAAATGTATATAAAATCCATGAAATCCATGACATCAACAGTTCCCAAACATATGTGTAAACAAAAACAAGTCTATGGCTCAGGCTCTAGCTCAGCCTCAGCGTCAAAGTAGTTTGTCCACCTCCTACAAAGGCATGTAAGGTGGGTCCTGGATGACTGAGTAGCCATAATCTCCTCCTTTGAGGTGCAACAATGATCAACATCAGCTGTGGTTGTGCCGGATCGTGCTCTATCCTCCTCCTCTGCCATGGCCACAGCCTCAATCTCTGACACAGTGCAAGATTTGGAGAATCCAAGAATGGATAGTCCAAACCTTATACTCACAGCAACAACACAGGGAAAACACAACAAAGCAAATTCTCAAATAGCATCATATTATTTTCATTCAACATGCTCGGCTATAAGGCCTTCTGAGTTACGGCCAAATACAAACAATTACAATAGTAATTATGTAAGACCTCGCAAGATCCAACTCCAAGCTAGCCAGATCTGTAACAACAGGCTACAACAAATTGGTAGAAACCCCTAGAAGAATCTAAACTTGTGCTCGCAAGCAACCAAGCAACCTTCTTGTCTTCCAAGCCCACACTTAGCTACTAGCTTTGCTCAATATCATTCCTCTTCACTACTCCATGTTGAGTCATGATCCCAAATCTACCCTAGACCCTCTACTTAAATACACTTCTTCAGCCACAAGTCAGCTGGAAGAAAGAAATAACTCCTAAGCCCAAGTCGGCTCGTAAAACAAACAAATATTAAATGCAATACACGTCGGCTCTCAAATAGCCTTACAAATAATTAATTCTCCATGTCGGCCTTTAGATCTACCTAGGAGAATGTAACACACTACCTAGATTAAATGCATCGAGTTGGCCCAAGAAATCCACAAGAAGTCCAGTCAGCAAGCCAAACTACCGAGTGTTAGCAAAACTACCAAGCAAGCCAAGCATCGTGGAGCAAGCACGTTGACCGAGCTCCACAAGCATCGCTGAGCACCAAAAGTAACCGAGAACCTTCAACGACCGAGTTCCCTTCAGAGACCGAGCTCCTCAGTCAACACTGCAATCGAGCAACACAGAGACCAAAATACTCCAACAGAACACACCAACATGCAGGATTGCCAACTACCCTAGAATGCTCCTACATTAGACACCCCAGGTGCGAAAGATGTTCTTAAAGACTGGAAGAACATCTTACAAGATTCAACACATTAATCCCGAGTTGGTTCTTCACACACATGTCCTCCAAGTCTTCAACATTCTTACCCTAGATCCACTTCTGCTTTGTTTTCCTTCTCAAATCTTTCCTCGACAATCCATAGGTCTATTCTCCATACTAATCTCCAACCCTTTTAGAATCCTTCAACTCAACTCAGCTCCCAAAGCTCAAGTTCCTCCTACCGAGTTCTTCATTCTCCAAAGGTATCAATGAAAACTTCCGACCATCCTTCTCAATAGAAAACACATTCTTGACAGAATCATGCATAGCTCTGCAATCATATTGCCAAGGTCTATTGAGTACTATGTGACAACTACTCATTGCCACAATATCACACAACACTTGATTCTTATGCCGGCTAATCTGAAAGTCAACAAGAAATTGCTCCCTCAATTCCAAAGCATGTACATCCTGCAACCAACCAATCCTATAAGGACAAGGATATTTCACTCTCTTCAAACCAAGTTTTTGAACCATCTCTTCAGCTACAAGGTTATCATTACTACCACCATCCACAATCACATTGTAGATTTTACAAGCAAACTTACAATAAGTCCTGAACAAATTACTCCTTTGACAAGGTTCCAATACACGCTTACTAAACAGTACTCGCCGAGCCAACAAATTCTCCCCTCCCTGTTTGGGTTCATTCACCGAGTCTTCAGCCTCATTCACCATAGCAGTTCTTCGATCGCCAACCTTCTGGGAACATTCATAAGCTCTATGTCCTTCACCACAACGAAAACAAGTACCCTTAAAGGAAACCTTACATGTCCTCTTCCTCAACTCAACAATTTTTGGTTCATCTTCAACAGTCGGTTTATCCTTGATCGAGTGATCCTGTTTCTCCTTCCCTGGGGAATTACCATGTTGTCTTTCTCTTCAACTTATCTTCTGCCTTCAGGGCATACTTATAAGCATCCTCAACCGAATCAATCTTTACCATACCAAGCTCACCCTGAATATTGAATCTCAAGCCATTAACATACTGAGCTACCTTTTCCTTACCGAGTTCTCTGTGTCCAGACCGAATAGTAAGTTTGTAGAACTCCTCGGTATAGTCTTCAACAGTCAATTTTTTCTACTTCAAGTTCTGCAGTTTCTTAAACAACTCAAGTTCATAGTCAGCAGGTATGAACTTAGCTTTTAATTTCGCAACCATCAACCTCCACCGATTGATCTTCATTTCACCTTCATCTTCTCTATTTTTTTGCAATTATTTCCACTAAAGAGCAGCTTGTCCTTTCAACTTAGTCTGTGCCAACCTCACTCTAACAGGATCTTCAACAGTCAATTTTTTCTGCTTCAAGTTCTGCAGTTTCTTAAACAACTCAAGTTCATAGTCAACAGGTATGAACTTAGCTTTTAATTTCGCAACCATCAACCTCCACCGATTGATCTTCATTTCACCTTCATCTTCTCTATTTTTTTGCAATTATTTCCACTAAAGAGCAGCTTGTCCTTTCAACTTAGTCTGTGCCAACTTCACTCTAAGAGGATCTTCAATTTCTTCAAGCTCAAAGAAGTCTTCTAGCTCACCAATCCAATCAAGTAAGTCCTCAGGTCTCAAAGTACTAGAGAAGTTAGAAACTTCCATTCGGTAACTAGTACTTAACCGAGCTCCAAATCTTTGCAACCGACCAGTTCTGTCTTCACCAGATCTGTCCCTCCAATCGGTTCTGTCATCTCCACTAGATCCAATAGCCTCAAAGTCATCAAGAGCTTCCTCATAGCCATCATAAGTACCAAGATTCCTCGACATACCAGCAATAGCCCTCATAATCTCATTGACCATGTCATTCTTCATCAATTCTATCTCAGATCTGAAATCTTCTTTAACCTTCTTTGTAATCCTTGACTCTACAGTATCACAGATTTCTGCAATTGTCCTAGGGTCCAATCTTCTCGGAGGCATCTTCCAAGATCTTCGAAAACCCAAGGCAACAAATCACCACCCAAGGTCTAGGTGCAAATTGCCTCACCTTTGGCAATTTGTCCACACACTCAAGAACTTCAAGCTCTGATACCACCTGACACAGTGCAAGATTTGGAGAATCCAAGAATGGATAGTCCAAACCTTATACTCACAGCAACAACACAGCAGAAACACAACAAAACAAATTCTTAAATAGCATCATATTATTTTCATTCAACATGCCCGGTTGTAAGGCCTTCCGGGTTACGAGCAAGTACAAACAATTACAATAGTAATTTTGCAAGACCTCACAAGATCTAACTCCAAGCTAGCCAGATTTGTAACAACAGGATACAGTAAACTGGTAGAAACCCCAAGAAGAATCTAAACTTGTGCTCGCAAGAAACCAAGCAACCTTCTTGTCTTCCAAGCCCACACTTAGCTACTAGCTCTGCTCAATATCATTCCTCTTCACTACTCCATGCTGAGTGATGATCCCAAATCTACCCTAGACCCTCTACTTAAATACACTTCTTCAACCACAAGTTAGCTGGAAGAAAGAAATAACTCCTAAGCCCAAGTTAGCTCCTAAAAAAACAAATATTAAATGCAATACAAGTTCGCTCTCAAATAGCCTTACAAATAATTAATTCTCCATGTCGGCCTTTAGATCTACCTAGGAGAATGTAACACACACTACCCAAATTAAATGCATTATAATGTCCCCGATTTTTGGTCTTCTAAGATTAGCTTGGTTTGGCGACCCTCGCAAGCTAATTAGGTGATCAGAGGAGCTCAGATGTCAAAGCCAGTGTTGAGATTCCATTTTGGAGATTTAGTTTACCAGGTCTGCTCTTCCTTCGGGTCAATTTGGTCGACTTACTATTTTTAGTAAGTGATATTTTGGCTATGGCCAGGATTAGCAGGGTGTCTGGATGAAGTGTTAGATATGTCAGGATCAAGTTTCAGGGAATCTCCAGTTTGAGAGACTTACTATATTTTTAGCAGCTGGCAATTTTTGGCAATGGGTTATTTCCGACAGGGCAGTTGGCATTTGGGCTCTGGTGTCGGAAATGAGTTTGTTTCAATCAGCAGAATTCAGTGGCTTTGTTTTTAAAGTTATCGTTATTAAATTAAAGTATTTTAATTTAATAACTTAAGTACTTTATAACTTTAATGTTATAAAGTGAAATTATCATTTAAAAGCCTTTTATATTAAAAAAGTGAAATTGTGCTTTTTCCAAAAAAGCTATAAGTACAACTCGAAAAAGGACTTTCATTTACATTTGTTGATTTGATAAATTGTTTATGTGAGAATTTTGCTTGGCTTGGAAAAGCTAGGGTTTCTGGAGCTTGGTTTTCATTTTTGGAGAGAGTTCTTTTGAGATTTGTCGAGTTTGGTCTTCTTCCAGGAGAGAACTCGATCTGATATTGAATTAAATCCAGTGTTGAGGTATACTGGATTCTGGTGAAGTTTAATTTTTTAATTCTACAGGCAAAATTGAATTGTTCTCAAAGAATTCAATTTGTTATTTGCTGAGGTCTGAATTTTATTTGGGAAATCTGCTATCAATAAATTGTTGGGAGTTTGATCTGTGAATTATGAAATCCATTGTGATTTAATTTGCTGGTGTTCAACTAGAGAATTTTTGGTGACTAAATTATATGAGAAAACAATCACGTGACTGAATTCTAGGCCGTGCTACATTAGCATAGTTCTACGTTTGGTTTCCAGATTTCTCCCATACTCCACGCAATTGTTGTGAGGTGGTCTTCGAAAGTTGGTGTTTAGCTGGGCAGTTTCAGTTCACCATTCCCTGCTCACGTGATCCCAAAGAACCACGTATCTGCAATTTGCAAGGGCTGCTTGGCTTCAGGAAGCCACATTTTATCTCCTACCTGCCACGTGACTTCTTTTCTGGCTGTTTCCATACCTCCAAAGCCTGCGTTTTCAGTTCGTAAGTTGGCTCGTGGATCATACCTGCTGCTGTGTGTAATTCCAGTGGGTGCCATCAGATTTCCTGAGCTGTGTCTAGTGTTCCAAAAAGCATAAAAGTTGCAAGCACGTGGATTTCTAGGTGCTCTTTAATTGAGGAATGAACTGTTCTTATATATTATTTTTGTGGACACAAGAAATAAATATAGAGTTTATGTAGAGATATTTGTTGATCTTGTTAATACTTGATTTGGAGGAAGTTTAATTTCAAATTTAAAATTTGCAATAACAAGAAATTGTTAATTTTTAAATAAGAAAACAATAAATTCCGAAGGAGTCAGAAACAGGTTCTTCACAGTGGTATCAGAGCAAAGATCTTGCCATCCTGTAAGGGCATGAAAATAAATAATGGCAGATAGATTTGTACCAGGTGTGCACTATACCCACAGAGGTAGAAATTCACCATCTCTCAAAGGTAGTGAACAAGGCCCACGAAATAAACAAGCAGAGAACAGGAACAATACCAGAAATGATATGGACAGGGAGGCCAGAGATGCCTTGAAAAATATTGCTGATGGTCAACATCATGTTGCAATAGTATTGCAACAACTTTCAGATACTTTACAACGCATTGCATTACCGGGTGCTAGAGACAGAGGTGCGTGGAGTGTTTTAGTCAGCTCACACAGGTCACGAGCTGATGATAGGCGAGATTATGACAGGCAAGATTATAGAGCTGATCATACTGGTACTTATGATAGGCCTCATTGTTCGACATTCTTGAGGCCAAAGTTGGATGCAGTTAGTGTTGAGCCAGAGCCTGCACCATTTGTCGATGAAATGGTGGCACATTTTGCAAAGTGGGATGCTCTTCCTGAGGCACTAAAAAGAAATTTAAATTTTGACAGATATCTGACGCAGAAGCGTGAGCATTCCAAAGGCAGGCCAGTTCCTGACATGAGACAGAGACCTAGACAGAATGAATTAAAGCAAGCAACCAGCAAGTTGACTTTAGACCACTTCAATGGAAGTGGGAAGACTACAGCCAGAGCATGGGTCCACAAGCTGGACACTTATCTTTCAGTTCGTCTTATGTTTGAGGAGGACGCTATTCAATTTGTTGTGCTTCATTTGGATGGGGTTGCTCATGACTGGTGGTATCATGGGTTAGTGTCTCTGCATCATGATCATATTGTGCAGTATCAGGAGTTCGTAGATAGGTTGATAAAGCTGTTTGATCGGAAGGATTCAGAGACCTACTTCAGAGAGCTAGCTCAGCTGAGACAGACAGGCGGTCTTGAGGCCTTCATTGGTGAGTTTCAGCGTCTATCAATTATGGTATATGACATCTCCGAGAGGAGAGTCATGTTGTTCATAGAGGGTTTGTCGGAGCCATATAGAGGTTGGGTCAAGTCCCTAGATCCACTTACACTGCAAGATGCTATGAAGAAGGAAAAAAATCTTGAGCTTTTTGTTTCATGGGGCAAGTCTACTCCTAGTCCTATTCCTCCTGCGGATGAGGTATCTCCACCAGCTGTTGACAGAAAGAAGGTTGCAGGTAGACTTGATGATGCCACGCGAGAGGATTTGAGGAGGCAGCTTTGCTATTGGTGCAAAGAGCCTTATGATAGAGAGCATACTTGTACTATGAGGCCTAAGGGCAAATTGCTCCATGTGGGTTTATTCTGGTGAGAGTGAGGCTGAGTCTTCTCATCAGGCTGCTGGTTTTGATACAGAGGAGCAGAGAGTTACTCCAGAGTTTGGTACTAAAGCCAAACTATCTCCGATTGTGTTGTCCACCTCTGTGCCACTTCCCTCTACTTTCAAATTGAAGGGATTAGTGGAAGGACAACCCTGCATTGCTATGCTGGATACTGGAGCTTCGCACAACTTTATTCATGAGCAACTTGTCACTCGGTGTGGGCTTCAGGTAGAGGAGTTTTCAGGGTTTGGAGTCAAGGTAGCCGATGGCTACAATTTCACCTGTACTAGGCGCATCCGAGATCTCTCCTTATTTCTTGGCGATTACGAGTTGATAGCTGATTTCTATGTGTTTGACTTGGGGGAGATGGATGTAGTTTTAGGGATGCAATGGATACAAGAGATTAAGGAGTTCTACCTCAGTGTGAGCCCGATGCAGATCAGGTTTGAGTACCAGGGCATAGAGTATGTGTTGCTGGGCATTTTTGAGGGGAGTCTACGCACTATGTCCTTTTGTGTTGTAGATAGTGCTGATTCACGGAGACATGAGTCTATACAGGTAGAGTCGATCACATATCATGTCTCTTAGAGTTCACCGTTTTATGGCTCAGATCAGCGGATGGGTGTTGTTCACTTTGTGAACAACCCTTTATTTGATGTGGATGTCGGCATGACTTATGACAATCCACTATTTGAATTTAGTGATGATCCCTTATAGGAGATGTACGATCATGATGTTGATGACGTTTGGGATCCAATTGGTGCACCGACTCATCAGGCAGATTGCCTAGGAGGCCAGTCAGGCTTAGCTGATCAGTTTTCAGGGGTGTACACGGTGAGGAGTGCTTATAGCTTCACATTCGATCATCACGTTCAGGATGTCTATTAGTCACACAGTTCTTCAGCGCATTCCTTTTATGACTGGTATGATGAGTTGATTAGTTCGAAGACTGGGAATAAGTCCAGTCTGTTGGTTGAGTTACTCCCGTGTTAGTTACTCTTGGTTGAGTTTCTCCCACGTGGCGATCCTGTTGCAGCATCATCAGTTCAGGGGTCGAGGGCAGTTTTCCAGTTGCTGATGTTGGTAATACTGATGTTGTTGACTTCGTTACAGGAGTATGAGGTGGATCGGGACATTACTCATGACCATCCTTGGGATCTAGCTGGTTTGTGATGTTGTGTGTTTTTCCTGATTGCTTGAGGATGAGCAATCTTGGGAAGGGAGGACTGTAATGTCCCCGATTTTCCGTCTTCTGGGATTAGCTTGGTTTGGTGACCCTTGCTAGCTAATCAGGTGATCAGAGGGGGTCAAATGTTAGAGCCAGTGTTGGGATTCCATTCTGGAGATTCAGTTTACCAAGTCTACTCTTCTTTCGGGTCAATTTGGTCGACTTACTATTTTTAGTAAGTGGTATTTTGGGTATGGCCAGGATTAGCAGGGTGTCTGTACGGAGTGTTAGATATGTCAGGATCAAGTTTTAGGGAATCTCCAGTTTGAGAGACTTACTATTTATAGTAAGTCTATTTTTAGCAGCCCGCAATTTTTGGCAATTGGGTTATTTCCAGCAAGGCAGTTGGCATTTGGGCTCTGGTGTCGGAAATGAGTTTGTTTCAGTCAGCAGAATTCAGTGGCTTTGTTTGTAAAGTTATCGTTATTAAATTAAAGTATTTTAATTTAATAACTTAAGTACTTTATAACTTTAATGTTATAAAGTGAAATTATCATTTAAAAGCCTTTTATATTAAAAAAGTGAAATTGTGCTTTTTCCGAAAAAGCTATAAGTACAACTCGAAAAAGCACTTTCATTTACCATTTGTTGATTTGATAAATTGTTTATGTGAGAATTCTACTTGGCATGGAAAAGCTAGGGTTTCTGGAGCTTGGTCTTCATTTTTGGAGAGAGTTCTTTTGAGATTTGTCGAGTTTGGTCTTCTTCCAGGAGAGAAATTGATCTGATACTGAATTAAATCCAGTGCTGAGGTATACTAGATTCTGGTGAAGTTTAGTTTTTTAATTCTACAGGCAAAATTGAATTGTTCTCAAAGAATTCAATTTGTTATTTGCTGAGGTCTGAATTTTATTTGGGAAATCTGCTATCAATAAATTGTTGGGGGTTTGATCTGTGAATTATGAAATCCATTGTGATTTAATTTGTTGGTGTTCAACTGAAGAATTTTTGGTGACTGAATTATATGAGAAAACAGTCACGTGACTGAATTTTGGGCCATGCTGCATTAGCATAGTTCTACGTTTGGTTTCCAGATTTCTCCCATACTCCACGCAATTGCTATGAGGTGGTCTTCGAAAGTTGGTGTTTAGCTGGGCAGTTTTGGTTCACCATTCCCTGCTCACGTGATCCCAAAGAACCATCTATCTACAATTTGCAAGGGCTGCTTGGCTTCAGGAAGTCACGTTTTATCTCCTAGCTGCCACGTGACTTCTTTTCTGGTTGTTTCCATACCTCCAAAGCCTAAGTTTCAGTTCGTAAGTTGGCTCGTGGATCATACCTGTTGCTGCGTGTAATTCTAGTGGGTGTTGTCAGATTTCCTGAGCTATGTCTAGTGTTCCAGAAAGCATAAAAGCTGCAAGCAAGTGGATTGCCAAGTGCTCTTCAATTGAGGAATGAACTATTCTTATATATTATTTTTGTGGACACAAGAAATAAATATAGAGTTTATGTAGAGATATTTGTTGATCTTGTTAATATCTGATTTGGAGGAAGTTTAATTTCAAATTTAAAATTTGCAATAACAAGAAATTGTTAATTTTCAAATAAGAAAACAATAAATTCCGAAGGAGTCAGAAACAGGTTCTTCACATGCATCGAGTCGGCCCAATAAATCCACAAGAACTCCAGTCGGCAAGCCAAACTACCGAGTGTTAGCAAAACTACTGAGCAAGCCAGGCATTGCCGAGAAAGCACCTCGACCGAGCTCCACAAGCATCGCTGAGAATAGGTTCTGCCGAGCACCAAAAGTAACTGAGCACCTTCAGCGACCGAATTCCCTTCAGAGACCGAGCTCCTCGGTCAATACTACAACCGAGCAACACAGAGACCAAAATACTCCAACAGAACACACCAACATGCAAGATTGCCAACTACCTTAGGATGCTCCTGCATCAGTCTCTCTGTCTGCCTAGTCAACCCACTCATGGTCCTCCTCAGTGAATATAGGATCACTAGAGTCAATGAGCCACTCAAACTCTAGATCAATCTCCGCTAGAGTGATCGGAGAGGAGTCAGTGTTCGAAATCTGCCTAGTCCTAAGACAGAGGTTGTAATGAACAAAGACAAGATCATTCAACCTCTCCACAAACAATCTATTACACCTCTTCAAGTAGATGAGCTCAAACATGGACCAATTGCGCTCACATCCAAAAGCCCTGCATGGTTGACTCAAAATACGAATGGCAAGTTGTTGAAGGTTTGGGGTTGTGGGCCTAAACATTTGCCACCATCTATTTGAAATAAGGAAAAGAAAAAAGAAATCTATCTCATTTCCAACTTTAAGGCTATATTATAAAATCAAAATGCATAAGCCATTAACTTAAATTTAAGAATCTTAAGTTTAACATATATTTCTACCTGGCTGCAATGTTGTCCAAGAGTCTTTGCACATCTTGCGTAAATCACCCCTTGTTCATTATTTTATGCATCTATATCGTGCACTGTAGTTGTCCCATCACTAGACATCTTTTGTAGCATTGTATATAGGCCACTAAGAACCTCCTCATCCGTCTTGAAGTCATTGCGGAAATGAAATGTCAAATTAAGGAAATAAGCTACTACATGGATGGTCCTGTGAAGCTGGTTTTGCCATCTCCTATCAAGTATCTCCCAAATAGAGCCATACTTATCCTCAACTCCTACATATATGGATCTAATGGTCGCCTTGGCCCTATCCATTCCCTCATATACGTAGCCCATAAACGAATTCTCCCCATCAACAAATCATAAGAGAACTACTAGGGGCTCAGTGACCTATAGACAGTGTTAAACAAAAACAATTAAGTCACAAGTGTGCATGAAAATAAGAAAAATTGCAAAGTTGCAAACAAAACAAAAATATGCATATAAATTAAAATTAAATACTAAATGTTAAATGTTAAATTATAATAAATTTACCAGCACAATCTCTGCACAAGGGGTCCAAAAACTTGGCTCATCAAAAATGCAATCTGCCACATCCCTCCCTATACTGGTCGTAACATAGGATGAGGAAATCCACTCCTCACCAACAAACATGCACCTCAAACCTTCCTTTGATTTCATCTAGGATTTTAGTGTGAGAAAATTTGAGGCAAATCTCGTGATGCCAGGACGAGCCAACTCCTTTTGCCCCATATATTGCCTCATAATGCTAAGGACCAATGCATGATTGTATACAAATTTGCAAATATTTTTGGCACTTTCAGCGCATGCTTTCACCCCTTCAAGCTTACCGATATCCTCCAACATAAGTCCAAGGCAATGGGCCGCACATTGTTGTCCTCAATTTTGAGATCACAAAATTGTGGCAACCCTACAGAATTTTCATGACAATTTGTAGAAGTATCCTCTATGATTTGAATGTTTTGGATAAAGTGTTATAAGGACAATTTGTTATCCCTAAAAAGCTTTTTGTAACACACGTTTCATGCGTTCTTTAAGTCCTTCCTTTTGTTTTTAATCTTGATTTTCCCTTGAGTCAATAGCCCTTTTAAAAACACTCGTTTCGAGCTAACTTAGATATCAAACGGAGTTGTATAACTCAAGTTATGATGTAAAAGGTGGGATTTTTCAGGCTGACTACATATTCTTTAAAAATCCGTAAAAGGTGGGGTTTTTAAAGTCAATTGCACGAGTTTGAATTATATTTGATATATTAAATGGATTTCAAAGTTCAGTTTCAAATTTCAACTCGTTTCGAGTTGATTTGACAATAATTTTTAATGTTTTCGTGAAATTAGCTTTAAAATAATCTAATTTCATGTTACTTTATTAAAACACTATAGTTATATATTAAATTAATTCAAAATTAAAGACTTGAGTATAAAGGTGTGGTTTTCATTCTTCATTGCATATCATCAATGTGCAAAACACTTTTTAAATCTCACCTCTAAGTCTTTTTCATATTAAAAACGCTGTTTTTAACAGCTATTACATATGTAATACTCTCCAAAAACGATGCCTATAGGGAAGTATAATAAAAATGATGTTTTAAATATACATTTGCACATGAAAATGTATATGCAAAGCCCTCTAAAATTGACACCCTTAATAGACAATTAAAAATGCTGATTGAGGATGTATTTGCATATTACTTTAAACATATGTAATGCACTTTAAAAACGACGTCCTGAGGGAAGATAGTGAGTAAAGAAGGGAAAACGCACTTTTGAGATGACTTTGTACATGTTTTTAAATTACATAAAAGATATGCATTCAAGCTTAGAAACGACACCCTCGGTGATTTTCATGTAAAACACACTTTTGAGATGACTTTGCACATGTTTTAGAATATAACTTTTATGAAGAAAAAGCCACCCAGAGAGTTTAAATACATTGTTTTAAATATGCAATTGCATATAAAAACAACACTTATAAGGATTAAATACGCTCTTTAGAGGTGTTGTCCTCAATTTTGAGATCACAAAATTGTGGCAATCCTACGCAATTTTCTTGTCAATTCATAGAAGTATCCTCTATGTTTTGAACGTTTTGATAATGTGTTAATAAGAACGATTCGTTATGTTTGAAAAAGCTCTTTGTAACACATGTTTCATGTGTTCTTTACGCTCTTCCCTTTTGTTTTTCATCTTGATTTTCCTTTGAGTCGATAGCCCTTTAAATTACGCTCGTTTCGAGCTAACTTAGACATCAAACAGAGTTCTACAACTCAAGTTATGATAAAAAGGTGAGGTATTTCAAGATGACTGCATATTCTTTAAAAAAATCTTTAAAAAGTGGGGTTTTTGAAGACAATTGCACGGGTTTGAATTATTTTTAATATATTAAATGGATTTCAAAGTTCGTTTTCAAATTTCAACTCATTTTGAGTTGATTTGACTATAGTTTTTAACGTTTTCGTGAAATTAACTTTAAATTTTCTAATTTCATGTTACTTTATTTAAATACTATAGTTATATATTAAATTAATTCAAATTTAAAAGACTTAAGTATAAAAGTGTGGTTTTCGTTCTTCATTGCATATCATCAATATGCTAAATACTTTTAAAATCTCACTCCTAAGTCTTTTTCATATTAAATACGTTGTTTTTATCAACGATTGCATATGCGGTTGAAATTCTAAAGAGCGTATTTAATCCTTGCTAAGTGTCATTTTTATATGCGACTGCATATTTAAAATAACATTTATAATCTTCCCATGGTGTCAAATTTGAAATAAGTTACATATGTTATGCAAACTTATTTTGAAATTGTCTTTTCCTTATGCTTTTCCTCCAAGACGTCGAATTCAAAGACTTGCATATGTTGAAAGATATATGTTCTGGCTTGAAATAATCATTTCAAACAACGTTTTTAATAGTCCATTTTAGGCGTTGAATCTTCAATTCATTACATATGTTTCTAGACTTATGTAATCTCGTTTGAAAAGTGCGTCTAGACTTTCTTAGTTATGTTTTCCTCATAACCAAAACTAGGGCGTCGATTTTAGAAACCATTACATGTGTTTCTAATTTGCTGAAAGACATGTGTAAGTACTTCTAAAAATAACGTTCTTAAGCCCTAAAGCTCATAGCGTCAATTTTTGGAGGAATTACATATGGTGAAACACGTGTAATGACTTCTTTAAAGAATGTTTTTAAACTTCCCATCTTGACGTCGAATACAAGGAGATTTGCATACACTTAAACTAAGTGTTTCCACCTTTTATTCAGCGTTTCTATTCCCATGCAGGTGTCGTTTTTGAAAGCTATTACATATGTTGTAAAGGCATATTTAATAGCCTTTCTAAAATAGTGTTTTTAATGCTGTCTTCTAGGCGTCAAATTTGGAGGGTTTTCGCATGAGTCTTGTTGATGTCAGTTTTTGTACCACTACATAACATATAGCAATTGAAATACTTGATACGGCGTACCAAACACTCAACCCTCTCTTGAAAAGTATATAAGAATACTCCAAGGTTCCTTACACCTATGGATACTAACTCAGTTATATAAATGTGATTTGCTGGTTAATCACGTAGGCGGGCTTACGTTGTTCATTCAGAGATGTTAAACTCTTGCTATGATGATGATTTAGCTTTGCAATGTATATTCAATGATTTTCCAATTTATATCACTTCCAACTTTGCTCTTTGAAACTTCAACTACTAGATTACTTCTTGCTCTACTACTACTCCTATGAATGAAGAAATTAGCAAATGGACGGGGATCAAACCAAATGAAAGCTTGCCAGCGGTGCTACCTCCATCGGTGCGATGATTCTAAGGGATACTCTTAGGATTTTCACACTAACACCTATCTTCCAACCCAACTTGAAGTACAAGCGGAAAGATGAAATGCAAGTAGAACTTGGGAACAATTGGACTAGATTACCACACAAGGCTTCCTAACAAGCCACTAGGATGCTAGTGGCCTAGTATATAGATTCTCATCAAACAGTCACCAATATCACCATACAACTAGCCATCTATTTCTATTCTAACAACATGAAATGAAATCCTACTTTAATTTGAGAGATGAGAAGAACCATGCAAATACACCAAAATGATCATGTATATCCACCATGCAAGTCACAACAATGAATAGAGAACAATTTTGATAGTATTTTGGCAACAATTTCTCCAACATCACTCTCTTACAAATGAGTACAAATGGCCTTATATAGAGGCTCAAAATTACGACGAGTGGCCAAGATTAAGAGGCAAAATCAAGGGCCAAGATTAAACCTTACAAACCCTAATTAGGGTTACCATCTTTCAACCAATTACATGAGGGTATCAACTTTGTGGGCCAATGAGAAAATTACAATAATCTGTCAACCAATGAGAACATAGGACACTTGGCATGATTTGATTGCATGCACATGAAATTGCCACTTCATCAACTTTATCTTATAAAGTTCATTAATCCTTGAGATGAGATGAAGCCTTGGATGCTTGAGCTTGTCCTTAGAAATTTTCTCACCACCACTTGAACTTGCTTGTACTTGATGTCTTGACCTCGAAAGGGTGAGGTCTCCATGCACTTGGGGTAATCTTGCCTTGATCTTGGTGGCTTGCCTAAATGTGAACTTCTTGCAATTTGAGAGCCTTGCTCTTGGCCACCGCCTTGGAATCAAACTTGACCCCCCTCAACCTTTCATCTCGCTTCCTTCTTTCAACTTTCCTTGTCTTCCTTGATTTTCATAGTCCTTCCAACCTTCCTACTTGAATTCGATTTGCTTGCACCTCGCCTCTACTTGAATACTCTTTGGTTCTAGGAGCACCTGCCTTGGCCATATCTCCACAATCCACCCACTACTTGATTCGAAATAATCATTAAGTTCATCAATTGCCTCCTAGTTAATACCATCCTCTTTGGTTAACCCTCGGTTGCCTTCAACTGTTCAAACTGCCACAACCTTGCCCTTTTGGCATAAGTACTTGCCTCAACCATAGTGGTGTAATGCATCTCCCCAAGATTAGATTTGGTTTGACTGGAAAAGCATCACTAGTAGTCTTGCACCCGAATTGAAGAAGTAGGACCCCATGTAGATTTGTCTCTGATTTTGCACTATCCTAAGTTGCAACTCTAAATTCATGCTAATGATCCTAATCCAATCAATCTTTCTTTACCATTCTCAATGCCTTCAATAAAATAAAACATCCAAGGATCAAACTGTGTAACTTTTGCATAGCTTGGGATCCGACTAAGAAGCACGATGAGGTTGTTGCACTCTAATTTGCAATCTGACTTTGTGAGCCTTGATGACTTGGTGTAACCAATTCTGCCGTATCATGTCTGCTGCTGGGGTAGATTGAACCTTCCTCTTGCACAATTCCATACTGTTTGATCTTTGCCATAGGGGACTGGCTGTCTCTCAACCTCTCTTAATTGAATCAAGTCAAGGGTACCAATGTTGGTGTCTCCAACGTGTTTCAATTTTGAGCGGAAGTTGGAATTGGGTATCATATCTTCCTTGTCTCCTATTTTAGCATTAGTTCCTTTGGGTCGCTTGCTTGTATTGCCATCATTCATCCTAAACACTTATCACTCCCCGGCTTTTCTACAATGGTGGTGAAACTACACTTATCACTCCAAACTTCCTCTTAATGAGATGGAATACTACACTTATCACTCCCCGCTGTTACCTTAAGATGGACTACACTTATCACTCCAATTCTCCTTCTTACAATGATGAAATGCAATGATGCAAACTACACTTATCACTCCCCGCCTTTGTCTTAAGATGGACTACACTTATCACTCCAATCTTCTCCCTAGGGGTGGAATACTACACTTATCACTCCCTGCCAATACCTTAAGATGGGCTACACTTATCACTCCAATTTTCTTCCTAAGATGATGAAATGCAATGATGAAATGCAAGCAAGGACTTGAGGAAATAAGCTAATCAAGACAATCGAGTAATCAACCTACTAACCAAACACCTAACTCTACTCTTGAAACTAGTCTTCAACACTTAACAAAAATACCAATGAAGTGAAAACAACTAAAGAGAGAGGAAAAGATAGGCCACTCACCAAATATAAAGCTTTGAATTCTCTCTTAATGCAATTGCCTTAGCTTGATTCACAAAAATTTCTCTATCTCCACAATTCCGATAATATGACCTCCAAATAGATCAAATCCTCTTTCAATTGCCCTCCAAAATCTTGCAATGAGGCCTCAAGCAATTAACTCCATCCTTTACAAAATCTAGAAATGAAACTCTAATTTGCCAAGCAACAAACTCCCTCTTTCCCCAAATTCTGAGATTAAAATGCTCAACTTGCTATTTTCGGATCTGCTTTTTCGGACTATTTTTTTCGGATCTACTTTTTCAAACTGCTTTTTCGGACTGCTTTTTCGGATCTGCTTTTTCGGATTGCTTTTTCGGATCTGCTTTTTCGGAGTGCTTTTTCGGAGTGCTTTTTTCGGATTGCTTTTCAAATTTGCTTTTTCGGATTTGCTTTTTCGGACTGCTTTTTCTGATCTGCTTTTTCGGACTGCTTTTTCGGATCTGCTCCTTGCTGCCAAGAGAAAGGGAGAGAAGTGAATGAGATGGTGAAATGAAGTGGGGGAAAACTCCCCTTATATACCAAATTTTTGCCTCCAAAAAAGTAGGGCCGACTTTGTAGGAGGGAAAAAAAATAAATTAAAATTGCCAAGTTTAACATGAATTAAATGAAATAAATTGTCCAACCTTTGGGGATTTAATTTTAATTTAAAATTGGGCCAGCCTAGTGTAAAATTATGGGTTTAAATTAGCCAAATCCGAAATTATCATAGGCCCTAAAATTGAAATTTTGAAAAAAGGTCATTTAGGCCTCTAATATAGTTTTAAACCTTCCCCATTGTGGACCCAATAACTTGCCTTGAATTTCACACCTCCTAGGCCTTAAAATACATTGAATTTACCACACAAAGGGAGCCCAAATTAAATTTCTAAAATTACAAACACTCAGCCCAAAAATATGATTTTAATGTGCATTTAATCATGACAACCAAAATTAATTTTTATTATTTTGCAACCCAAAAATCATTTTGCAATTTAATTCAAATTTGGCAATTTAAATCTATTCTTTAATTTCCATTTTTTCCACCAAACAAAATTCACAAGATTCTCTCAAAAAAAATATCCAAATTCACAATTAAATTTTGAAGATGTTCAAGTTTTTCAATTACATCAATTTTCAAAATTCAACATTGTGCATCTAAGTCCCACAAAATCGTCAAGGCATCAGGATCTAGAGGAAAAGCCAAGGCTAGTCGAAAAATGGGGGTCCCCAAAATTTTGGGGCGATGGTGTGAAAACCTCACAACAAGTCTTTGTCTCTTCAACATGCGTTTTCAGCTCTTTTTACATATGGCGTCAATTTTAGAAGGCTTTGCATATGTTGTTCATTATTCAAAGCATATGCAATATATTCAAAACAGTTCGCTTGGAGCTGTTCTTTCAAAAATGACTCATTGAAGAAGGATTTTGACCATTATTAATCATTTTGGCATCCAACAAACTGATTTTCGTAAGTTATCACTTCTTTTTATGGATTTATTTTATCATTTTTGGTGGTATTTATGCCCTAGACGCCGTTTTTCTTTCTCATTGCATATGCAAGAGAAATAGTCAACCGGTTGCTATTTCTTGGCATTTTTCTTCTCATTCTTCCCCACTTGGCTGTGTATGCTTATTGACTATCCAAATTTAAGGGAGAGAGACTAGGAATATGATCTATTTATACTTTTTCTATCCAATCTTTTCTAAATCCAAAAATCTATTGGATTTATTTCAGATTTGGCTCAAGATTTTGAGAGATTCTATCTTGAGGATTGAGGTAATTTATTCCTTACTCTTTTTCTTCCAGAATTATTTAACTTATATGTAAAAGCTTTCATTGTTGATTTACATGTGATTAAATCTATGTCTCTTCTACTTCTGTCTTCTATTCTGAAAATGCATATACAAGAGCTTCATCTTTCTTGCATATGCAGTTGAGATTAAAAACCAGGTTCTATGAAGGAAACAAACCAAACGCAAGTTTATACAAGTGCTATTTTCCAAATCCATTTGCATAAAGCTGCTGTCTCTACCACTGCCATGTGATGTCAAACTCATAATGGTGGTCAATTTGACACTTCATTATAAAATGATATTCCTCCATTCACTTATTAGCCTATCTTTCAAAATTCTCGCTGTCCACATATGCAAACACCTCCAAGAAACCTGTTTTTGGGTCTTCCTTATCATTTTTGAACTAAAATCCAATCACATCTTCGTTGTCCTAAAGTTTCCAAGCCATATGCCATGTTCATAGTCTTCCAAAATCCATATTTGTACATCAAAAATCATGCAATGACCTGTCCATGCTTCATTTTCTCACCTAATACTTGTCCATTCATATGTAATACCCTCTGAAAAACCCACTTTTGGTTTTTCTCACTACACAAGAGCCAATCTAACTCAAATTTGTTTGTTCTTCCATTGTTCACAAGTATTCCATTCACTTAATATACCCCGAGGTCATTTCTTGTACATCCAAAAAGTGCAGTGGATCCATCACTTGAAGATATTCTTACCTTGTGGAATCTTCATGTGATAGCTACTCAAGCATGTCATATTGCTTTGTCAGGAGAATCAAGAAAGTTTGAAATGTGAGAGGCAAAACTAAAAAGAATGATCTAAGATGGTGTTGTCTTCTTACGCTGACTATCCAATTGTGCAACCAAACTTGGATATAAATGTAAGGCAGGAAGATATCATTTCGGACTTAGGAGCTTTCATTTGGAATCAAAGAGAAGACAACACACACTATTCAGTTGCTCGGGCCATCTTGGAGGAAGAGGAGGAAGTTGGTATTGAAATTGAAAGACAAAGACAAAGAATTGAAAGGAGGCTTAGAGAAAGATTGGAACGTGAGCAAAGAGAAAGGGAAGCCCATAGGAGAGGTCAAAGGCCACCCTTAAGAGAAATTCAACTTCGAGGGAATCAAGTGAATCAAAATTAGAACACAAGCAGGATAAAAAGATTGGATCTTTCTCCCCAGAAAGGTTTGAAAGACTATAATCAAAAAGAATTCTTTCAAGGCAGAGATGGAAAGAAACAAATGTGCTTCTCAAGAGAAACCAAGGATGTAGGTTCATGTTCCAGATCAAGACGCTTTCATCAAACTAAAGCATATCAACCATCACGCATCCTGTAGCAGCATCAAGACAAACGAAGGATGATATAATAGGTGTCGTGTCTTCTCAGGCACTTAGAATATTTTCATCATGTCTTTGTAGTTTGTATTTGACATATGTAATTGCATGTGATAGTATCACGTGCAAAGCTGTAACATGTAATCAGGTTGCAAGTGCATTAGGAATGCAACTTTGAAAAAGTCAAAATTAGTTAGTTAGGGAATAAGTCAAGGTGGTTAAGGGTTTCCCCCTTTTCTCTCCACCTTTCTCTCTCCTCTTTTCCTATATAAAGAAGAGAGTTCTTTGTAAATATTTTTATCTTTTGTTGAAGCAAGCAAGGCTATACTTGAGAACTTGGGTGATGAAAACTTTGTGTTTCATTGTATGAGTTATCAAAAGTGAATAAAAGTGACAAGATTCTTCAGATTTTGTGTTGTAGATCTTGAGATTGAAAGGTGTTTTCTTACGTTGCATTGTTCAATCTTTCTTAAATTCATTTATAAGCTAAACTTGCATACATCATTGGAGGTTTCAATTCATCTTTTAAGAGACTTTGAGCTATAGAAGGAGAATTGTTATAGTAGTAGTGGCTGTGAATACTGAGAGTTGAAGACTTTAAGTTTCAAGTCTGAGTATTTTTCTTTAAATTTTGGAATCATTAGTGAGAGACTTTGAGCCTCACTATTGATTCTTGCTGTCTCAAAATAGTATTAAACGCAAGAGACTTTGGGCTTAATTTACCAAAATTATTAGTAACTGCTGCCTTCGAAGTTGTTCTTATGTCAATTGCTAAGTCACCAGTATTATTGTAGCAGTAGGTAATCTTTGTAGAGTTAATAAGTAGTGTTTATCTGTAGATCTTTTCTTGAAAAAAGAGGAAAAGATTAGAAGTATCATCCTTATTTCATTCCAGTTGAAATCCTGTTGAAGCCACCTACGGTAAGAAGGGAGCCTCCCCTATTGCTGAGAGGAGAGATTTATCTCATTATACTATTGTCTAAAGTTACAATTTTGTAAGGTGTAGTCTTAGCGACAAAATTTTTAGCCAATAGTTTTTGGCAACTCTGCTGGGGATATCGAACGCATTCGGAAGCCTCACGCTTTTGTTTGAAGTTTTTATTCTTCCCATTGTTCTAAATTCAGTTTTCCACACTGGAGGGCTATTGTGTATACGAACATCGTTCTAAAGGAGAAGATTCCAAAGGTGCTGCTCTAAGTTGGTCTCAAAAAGTTAAGCTTGATTTCCTTATCAAGAAAACTACTCTTGAACAAACTACCAGTTATCCACATTCAAGGAAAAGGAGTCCTGTTCCAAGTGAGACTTCAATTTTCTTCCAAAAACTGTTAGTTTCTTTTTCTTTTGCAAGGATGGCTACTACGGGTCCATGGGGAATGGCTTTCGGTCCTTTAAATCTTACTACACCGATACATCCATTACCACAAGGATCATGAAAGAAATTTCCCAAATTCTATGGTGATGGTAAACAACATCCTGATGAGCATATCAAAGCATTTTACATTGAATGTGGAGTGCTTGGTGTGGAATATCAAGATGTCTCTGTAAGGCTTTTTATTGAAACCTTGCAAGGGATTGTTGTAGATTGGTTTTATAATTTGGCTATGGGATCAATCACTGATTGGGATTCTTTAAAGACCAAATTTGATGAGCGTTTCAAGCCTGCGGAAGATGAGCATGCATTGCTTGCTCAGCTCACTCAAATGAAGAAAGATGCTCAAGAGGGAATGCGAGAATTCATTGCAAAATTCAATAAGTTGGCTATCGTATTCCGACTCCATCTCAACCTATGGCTGAGAACCTTAAATGTTTCTTCATTAACACCCAACTTCCAGAGGTTAGTTTCTTGCTGCGGAGGGCTGTTCCTACAAGCTTAGCAAATACTCAAGTTTTGGCAACTAAAATCGAAGACGATCTTATCATGATTGGTAAGATACGAAGGGATCATTCCAAGGGAAATTCTAATGATTCTTCTTCTTCAGGAAGTACAGATCCAATGGTACAAAAATTAGCAAATGAATTACGTGCTTTGAAAAAGTAGATTTCTCAAAATTCCTTCAATGCTCCATACAAGGACATTCCTCGAAGAACATTTCCAAATGTTGCTAGCAGTTATGTAGCAAAGAATCAAGCTAAGCTTCCTCCTCCTCCAGAGAGGCTTGCGCTTGAGGCTCCTCCTATTAATCAAGCTATAGGATACTTTGAGCATGATCAAACTAGTGCTCTACTAGATGATTATCAAATGGAGGATAACACTGCCCTATACAATGAAAGTGATGGAGCAGCTGGCGACTCTAACATCGGCTATGTCTATTATGAAGATCAGGATCCTGAAGAGAGCTTTGGTCATGCTTATGTAGTTATGAGGCATTCCCAGACACAGCTAGCTAGACAATAGGATGAAGCTACTAAAGAAAATGTTGATATACAAACACCTGTCATTCTTGCCAAAAGAGGAACACCGCTGCGTACTTTGTCTAAAGATGCAACAAAAGACCAAGTAAGTACAACAAATGCTCCTGGTATATCTTCTAGTATACCAAAACCCAGTATGTCTAATCCAAAACCTCAAGTTGAAGCTTTTTCATCTTCTCTAGCTAGTTCTTTTCAAGCATTTGATATTATAGATCATGCTAAGAAGACAAAGATTCAAATGTCTGAGATTGAATATTTACAAACCTATCTAGATCAACTGGAAAGATTGAATAAGTTTGTTAAAGAATCACAACCAACTCAAGCTCAAGTTGCCCCCGAACCTAAAAATTTGTCAATTAACTCAGTTACCATCCCCTCGTCTGTCTCAGGAAAAATAGAATCTTTCTATAATTCTTTGCTTATCAATGGCTTTAAGTTGAGTAATTGTGTTATTGATTCTGGAGCGTATGATAATGTTATGCCGGCTAAAGTAGCTGAAGCCTTAGGTCTTACTTTGACAAAGACTTTTGGAAATTGTTATTCCATGGAGAATAAACAAGTGCCTCTTCGGGGGCAAATCAAAGATGCCCAGTTTGCATTTGCGTATTTCCCTGAAAAGAAAATCAAGATGACTGTTTTAGTTGTTGATGTTCCTGCTTCCTATGGTATGTTGCTTGGTCGGAACTTTTGTAAGGATGTGGGTGGTGAACTTAACATGGATGTGTCTGAAGCACGAATACCTGTGAAGGGCAATATGCAGAAGTTGCTTCCTGAAAGGGAAACTAAATATGTTGTTGTTAAGTCTAATGATCCTCATGCTCAAATCTTATTTGAGTCAGCTAGAATGGGTAATTATTACCTTCACATTGATGATATTTCAAAATTTGCTGAAGATTGGCCTTCAGATGCATCTATGTTGTAATGTGATAATGATAGGTGTGCGGATGCAATTGAGGATCAAGTGGTTGATCAAGTTCCTATAATACCTATGACGGATGGAGAAGAAATGGAAGTCAATAATGATATAAGTTCTTCTTCATCTGATGATGCAAATACTTCAAGTTCAAATGAAGTATGGAGATTAGAGTTTGATGGCAGTTGCTCATCAACTGGTTCGGGTGCTAGAGTTGTTTTGATTTCTCCACAAGGCGAGTTCTTTCCATATTCTTTCAAACTACAGTTCGAAAATACCAATAATACTGCTGAATATGAAGCTTTGATACTGGGTATTGATGCTGCTCTGAATAAGGGGATTCGCAATCTGCACGCTCAAGGAGATGCTGAGCTTGTTGTATGTCAAGTTCAAAATCAGTACCAAACAAGGAATGAAAGGATGAAGCATTATAGAAACTTGGTTCGGGATTATATTGAAGGTCTTGATTCCTTTAATATTTCTATGGTTCCAAGAGAATTTAATGATAAAGCTGATTCTCTTGCTGCATCTGCAACTCTCTTGATTCCTCATAATAGTTTTGAACAAGACATATTCTATTCAGTTAGTTTTTCGTCCAAGTGTTCCTGATAATTCTAAGCATTGGCAAGTCTTCAATGATGATGATCAGATCATCAATTTCTTGGAAACTGGAGAAAATTTTGAAGAATTGTATTTTGAAGGTAGTAGTTCTCTTCCTCGGGAGAAAATTTCTGGGACAGATCCTGATACTAGTGAAGAATTCATTCAATTGAAAGGAAATAAAATTCCTCATGGCTTGGTTTCTCTAGAACGATTGTTTGATAAACATGATTGTTATGTCAAAACTCAACAAGAAGCCGGATCAAGTTCTACTATGGAATTTGAAAAATATAATCTTGGGTCAAAGAGTGATCTTAAATTTGTAAATATTGGTAAATGTTGTACACCTGAGGAACGAGATCAATTTATTGATCTTTTCCGTGAGTACACTGATGTTTTGGCATACTCATATGATGATTTGAAAGCTTTTCGTCCCAAAGTGTCGCAACATGATATTCCTCTCAAAGCTGGAACTACTCCTTATAGGCAAAAGCAGTGCCAGTATAATCCTAAAATCTTTGGTACTATTCTGTCAGAAATCCAAAAGATGTTAGATGCAAGAATAATCTTTCCAATCTAGCATTCTACATGGGTGGCTAATATCGTCCCAGTACGTAAGAAGAATGGTGAAATCCGCATCTGTGTGGATTTTCGAAATCTGAACCAAGCATCCTTGAAGGATAATTATTCTTTGCCGATCATGGATCATGTTTTGCAAAAGGTGATTGGTTCTCAGATGTTATCCATGCTTGATGGATTTTCTGGCTACAATCAAATTGAAGTTAGGGAAGATCAGTACAAAACCGCATTCAAACCTCCATGGGGTACTTTTGCTTACAACAAGGTGCCCTTTGGATTGATCAATGCAGGCGCTACTTTCCAACGAGCAATGGATCTAGCTTTCCATGATATCAAGGACAAATTCATTGTGGTTTACCTTGATGATCTTACTATTTCCTCCAAGTAAAGGCAAGATCATGTATATCATCTGATAGTCCCAACCAGTGCTGAGAGGGGAGGGGTGAATCAGCACTTGTAAAATTTCTTTCTTTCTCTTGATCTAGTGAAGTAAACTTACAGCATAATAGCAAGCGAATCCGAGGAAATAAAATAGTAAGTGAACAAACACAAAGAGACTAGATTTATCACGTGGAAACCCGGTGAGGGTGAAAACCACGGTGTGAGGAAACCTCACAAAATTTGTACTCTTCTGAAGGACGCCCTGTTAAGAGCTTACCCGGTTAAGGGATACAAACGCACTTGCTAGGTGCGACTTGCTCAAGGGATTTATTACAGTAAGGTCTATTAGAATCTGCCCGGTTAAGGGACTTCAAACACCTTGAAAGATGTCACCCGATTAAGGGATTTTGATACAAGGGACCTGTTAGAGTCCACCCAAAATACTGGGATTTGTCTATTGTAGTTTGCTAGAAAACAATAGAATAAAGATCTTTACAGAAGGCTCTACTCAGCCAAATGTGATCTCTATTTGTGCTCAACTGAGAATCATCACCGGTTAACATAGGTGTGTTCTCAACTATTGTTGTGCTACCTTTGCACAACCTATTATTTCTCTCTTCTCGATTTTCTCTAACCCTTGCTCCTGTAGCATATAGGTTCACTCTTTTTCTCGGCAGAATGAAGGCAAATCTTCTTCTCAACAATTATAAGAATATATTCAGTTTTGTTGCCCTGACTGCGCCTCAAATGCATGACCTAATCCTGAGATCCAACAAATCCAACACTCAGTGAAGTGTTTGTTCTCTGAGAAAGCATCCAATGCAAGCTCTGGCTTCATCCACTACATGAAGAAAACAACAGCTGAGTGACAAGCAACATTTCTTCACGAGAGATAACACTTCGATTAAAGCCACTGAATCCAGCTTTAAATCCTTCAGTCGTGCCTCAAGACCATTGATTCTGGCTTTAAATCCTTTACCTGCGCCTCAAACCGTTCATCAAGACAACTCAAGATCACTCGGATTTATTGCAATAAATCCCGGTAAAGAAGAGTTGGTTGGAACAAACAGTTGACTATGACTTCCTCGGTTCATACCGGAGTCTTATAATATATCGGTTGAGTTCTTCATGCTATAAATAGGTAAGAGTCTGTTGTGAGGTTTTCACACCATCGCCCCAAAGAATTTGGGGACCCCCATTTTTTTTGAGCAAGCCTTGACAATTTTTCTAGATCCGGATATTTGGGTGCCTTAGCGAATTTTTGGGCGATCCAGAGGTTTTGAAATGAAAATTTTACACCTAGGATATTTTTGAAGTGCTTGGGAGGGTATAGCTTGTTTTCACCTTGTGTGAAAGATTGATTTTCCTAAACAGTTGATTTTGTCTTTAGGCCAAACGAAATTCAATAGGAATATTTTATTTCGATTGTTAGAAAAATATCTGGCAAGGCAAATTTGCAAAATTTTCAGACTAAGATGAATTTTGAAAATTGATGAAATTGAAGAACTCGAGATTTTCAAAATTTAATTGTGAAATTGGATATTTTTGGGAAAATCTTGTAAATTTTTTTTGGTGGAGAAAAATGGAAATTAAAGAATAAATTTAAAGTTGCCAATTAGAGATAATAAATTGCAAAAATAAAAAAGGATAAAATTGCCAAATGGAAATTAAATTGCAAAATGATTTTTGGGTTGCAAAATAATAAAAAATTAATTTTGGTTGTCATGATTAAATGCATTAAAATCATATTTTTTGGGCTAAGTGTTTGTAATTTAGAAATTTAAATTGGGCCCCTTTGTGTGTTAAATTCAACGTATTTTAAGGCCTAAGAGGTGTGAAATTCAAGGCAAGTTATTGGGTCCACAATGGGGAGGGTTTAAAGCTATATTGGAGGCCTAAATGACCTTTTTTCAAAATTTCAATTTTAGGGCCTATGATAATTTCGGATTTGGCTAATTTAAACCGATAATTTTGCACTAGGTTGACCCAATTTTAAATTAAAATAAAATCCCCTAGGGCTGGGCAATTTATTTCATTTAATTCATGTTTAATTTGGCAATTTTAATTTTTTGTTTTTCCCTCCTCCTACAAAGTCGGCCTTGCTTTTTTTGGAGGCAAAATTTGGTATATAAGGGGAGCTCTCCCCCACTTCATTTCACCATCTCATTCACTTCTCTCATTTTCTCTTGGCAGCGAAAAAGCAGAGCGAAAAAGCAGTCCGAAAAAGCAGAGCGAAAAAGCAGTCCGAAAAAGCAGATCCGAAAAGCAAATTCGAAAATTGGAGAGTTTGATGAAGAGAAGAAGCTTGAGTTGAGGCAAATCAGATTTGTAATAGAAGAATTTATTGATAGAAAATTCATAGCAATCAGATTTTGAGAGTGAATTGGAGAAGGGGAGATTTTCTTGTGGAGATAGAAGATTTTGAAGATCAAGCCCAGCTAATTGCATAGACAAAGGATTCCTAGCCCTTGTTGGTGAGTGGCCTATCTTTTCCTCTCTCTTTAATTGCTTTCATTTCATTGGTGCTAGTTTAGGTGTTGAAAACTAATTTCAAGAGTAGAGTTAGGTATTTGGATATTAAGTAGATTACTCGATTGTCTTGATTGGCTTTTTTCCTTCAAGTTCTTGCTTGCATTTCATCATTGCATTTCATCTTAGGCGAAGATTTGGAGTGATAAGTGTAGCCCATCTTAAGGTAACGGCGGGGAGTGATAAGTGTAGTATTCCACCCCTAGGCGAAGATTGGAGTGATAAGTGTAGTCCATTTTAAGGCAAAGGCGGGGAGTGATAAGTGTAGTTTGCATCATTGCATTGCATTTTTTTAGGGAGAAGATTGGAGTGATAAGTGTAGCCCATCTTAAGGCAACGGCGGGGAGTGATAAGTGTAGTATTCCACCCCTAGGCGAAGATTGGAGTGATAAGTGTAGTTTCACCAGCATTGTAGAAAAGGCGGGGAGTGATAAGTGTTAAGGATGGCTGATGTTAATGCAAGCAAGTGACCCAAAGGAATTAATACTGAAATATGAGACAAGGAAGTCATGATACCCAATTCCAACTTCCGCTCAAAATTGAAATACGTTGGAGACACCAACATTGGTACCTTTGATATGATTCAATTAAGAGAGAGGTTGAGAGACAGCTAGTCCCCTGTGGCAAAGAGAATCAAATAGTATGGATTTGTGCAAGGAAGTGTTCAGTCTACCCCAGCAACAGACATGATACGACAGAATTGGTTACATCAAGTCATCAAGGCTCACAAAGTCAGATTGCAAATCAGAGTGCAGCGCCTTCATCGTGCTTCTCAGTCAAATTTCGGGCTCTACTAAAGGTACACAGTTTGATCCTTGGATGTTTTATTTTATTGAAGAGATTGAGAATGGTTAAGGAAAATTGATTGGATTAGGATCACTAGCATGAATTTAGAGTTGCAACTTAAAGAGTACAAAATCGGAGGCAAATCTACATGGGGTCCTACTTCTTCAATTCGGGTGCAAGACTACTAGTGATGCTTTTCCAGTCGAACCAAATCTAATCTTGGGGAGATGCATTGCACCACTATGGTTGAGGCAAGTACTTATGCCAAGAGGTGAAAGGTTGAGGGAGCCTATGAATGTGGAAGCAGTTGATGAACTCAGTGATGGGTGGATTGTGGAACAATCAAGGAGATATGGTGAGGGCAGGTGCCCCAAAACCCAAGGTTATTGAAACAAAGATGCATGCATGCAAATCAAATCCAAATAGGAAGGTTAAAAATGGCAAAGTATTGAAGTAAGGAGGAAAGTGATTGAAAGGTTGAGGGAGGTCAAGTTTGATTTCAAGGCAGTGGCTAAGAGCAAGGCTCTTAAATTGCACAAGGTTCACATCCAGGCAAGCCACCAAGGTCAAGGCAACATTACCCCAAGTGCATGGAGACCTCACCCTTTCGAGGTCAAGACATCAAGTACAAGCAAGTTCAAGTGGTGGTGAGAAAATTTCTAAGGACAAGCTCAAGCATCCAAGGCTTCATCTCATCTCAAGGATTAATGAACTTTATAAGACAAGGTTGATGAGGTGGTAATTTCATGTGCATGCAATCAAATCATGCCAAGTGTCCTATGTTCTCATTGGTTGACAGATTATTGTAATTTTCTCATTGGCCCACAAAGTTGGTGCCCTCATGTAATTGGTTGAAAGATGGTAACCCTAATTAGGGTTTGTAATGTTTAATCTTGGCCCTTGATTTTGCCTCTTAATCTTGGCCACTCGTCGTAATTTTGAGCCTCTATATAAGGCCATTTGTACTCATTTGTAAAGAGAGTTATGTTGGAGAATTGTTGCCAAAATACTATCAAAATTGTTCTCTATTCATTGTTGTGACTTGCATGGTGGATATACATGATCATTTTGGTGTATTTGCATGGTTCCTCTCATCTCTCAAATTAGAGTAGAATTTCATTTCAAAGTTGTAAAAGTAAGGATAGAAGTAGATGGTTAGTTGTAATGGTGATGTTGGTGAATGTTTGATGAGGATCTATATACTAGGCCACTAGCACCTTGGCGGCTTGTCAAGGAGCCTTGTGTGGTAATCTAGTCAATTGCTCCCAAGTTCTACTTGCATTTTATCTTTCCGCTTGTACTTCAAGTTGGGTTGGAAGATAGGTGTTAGTGTGAAAATCCTAAGAGTAACCCTTAGACTCATCGCACCGATGGAAGTAGAGCCGCTAGTAAGCTTTCATTTGGTTTGATCCCCGTCCATTCGCCAATCTTTCCATTCTATAGGAGTAGTAGTAGAGCAAGAAGTAGTTAGTAGTGAGAAGTTTAAGAAGTAAAGTTGAAAGTGGTAAATTAGAAAGACATTGAGTATACATTGCAAAGCTAAATCTCATCATAGCAAGAATTTGACATCCTCAAGTGAACAAGGTAAGCCCGCTGAAGTGATTACCAGCAGATCACATTTTATAACTGAGTTAGTATCCACAGGTGTAAGGAACCTTGGAGTATTCTTATATACTTTTCAAGAGAGGGTTGAGTGTTTGGTACGCTGTATCAAGTATTTCAATTGCTATATGTTATGTAGTGGTACAAAACTAACATCAACAGAGTCTTAAAACGTTTCTTTCTTGTCTTACTGGGTACACGCCTTTGGTGTGGTAGATTACCGGTTGCACTGTTCCGGTTGTGTTATAGACATTAGTTGGATAGGCTTTTATTTGTACTTGTCTATACCGGTTGAGGTCGGTCCTTGGTTGATAGTAGGATACACTCTTCTCCGGTTGCTGATGCTTAGTGTAGTGACTGGTTTCACAGCCCCTCTATAATAGCGGTAACAAATCTCTATCCTCTTTTGCCAATCAATGACACCACTTGGACTGGTAGAGAGCTTATTGGTTAATAATGCCAACAATCTCCCCCTTTGGCATTGATGGCAAAAATATGATAGGTAATCATATTCTCCCCCTTTTTGACAAGAGAATGCGAAAAGGCAAATCAGGAAGATTTGCATACTCTTCTCCCCTTGCAAGTATGTTTGCAAATCAGGAAGATTTGCATACTCTGCATACATTCAGTTAGTTTTTCCTCATAATAGCTTTTTGAGCCCATAAAGAGCTTTTTTTAGTTTGCAGACCATATCAGTCTTCTGAGCAAATGTAAACCCTTCCGGTTGCTCAATGTAGACTTCTTCTTCTAGTATTCCATTGAGGAATGCAGACTTCACATCCATCTGGTACACTTTAAAGCCTTTGTGAGCTGCATAGGCAAGAAGAATTCTCACCCCTTCCAGTCTGGCTACTGGTGCAAAAGTTTCTTCATAGTCTAGTCCAGCTTCCTGAGCATAGCCTTTGCAAACCAGCCTTGCTTTATTTCTGATGACTTTACCATCCTCATTTAGTTTGTTTCTGTAAACCGATTTAGTCCCAATTACATTTTTGTCATGAGGTCTTGGCACAAGTTCCCATGTGTCATTCTTTTCTATTTGCTCGATTTCTTCGTCCATGGCCTTGACCCAATTTTCATCTTCAAGGGCTTCTCTAGTGGTTTTGGGCTCAACACACGAGAGAAGACAGACGTTCTCTTTGGCCTTTTTCCTGGTCAGGATGTTCCCATGTTTGTCACCAATTATATTGTCAGCAGAGTGATATGTGACATACCTTGGAAGAGCCGACCTCTATTCCTGGTTCGGTTCATCTTGTTGAGCAATATCTTCATCATGGTTTTGAACATCGACTTGTTCACCATCCTGGGGTGTCCTATCAGCTTCGGGCACAGTCTCTTGCTCTTGATTTCTATCAGTGGGAGTTGCCTCCTCTTCTTCAGTTGTTGCTTCATGAAACTCAAAGACATCTCCTCCATTAGTAAGTTTAAAATCTCCATGATTGGCATGTCCGGTCCTCTTGTTTGGTTGTGATGATTCATTAATTTTTACATTGATGCTTTCAATTATCTTGCCCGTTCTTTTGTTTAGACACTGATAAGCTTTGCTTTTGGTAGAATAACCCAAAAATGTTCCTTCATCGCTCTTGGGATCAAACTTCCCAGAAAACATTTATCTTTTGATATAACATTTACTACCCAAGATTCTGAAGTAGCCTACACTGGGAGTATGCTTAAACCATAGTTCGTAAGGCATCTTACCGGTTTCCTTTTTGACTTGAATTCGGTTAATAGTATACAGAGCAGTGCTGATAGCTTCTCTCCAGAAGTGATGAGGAAGATTCTTTTGAATTAACAGGGTTCTGGCACAGTCGATCAGCATTCTATTTCTTCTTTCTGCTACTCCATTCTGCTGACGAGTCCTAGGTGCAGAGAACTATCTCTATATGCCTTGTTCCTCATAGTAATGAGTAAACTCCTGAGAGATGTATTCACCTCCTCTATCCGACCTCAGACACTTCAAGCTTCTACCAGTTTCCTTTTCCACTCTAGCCTTGTAAACTTTGAACATGTGAAAGGCTTTTGATTTCTCACGGAGAAAGAGTGTCCACATCATTCTTGAGAAATCATCTACACACAACATGAAATACCGGTCTCCATGATAGCTCTTTGTCCTCATTGGTCCACACAGGTCTGTGTGTACAAGATCTAGGACATTTTCAGCAGAGAAGGACTTGCTACCAAAACTTGCTCTTGTCAGTTTTCCTAACTGACAATCCTTACAAATACCTCCCATGGGTTTTGTAATTTCTGGGAGTCCTCTGACCGATTTCTTCTTGCTCACTTTGACAATGCTATCAAAGTTTATATAGCAGAGTCTTTTGTGCCATAGCTAGCTATTGTCTTCTTTGGAGATAAGACTAATCTTGTTTGATTCTCCTTTGACAGAAACAATTAAACAGGCTCCTTCTGTTGAGTCTAGGTAGAACAGATTGCCTTTGCTCTGTCTACTAGTTGCAATGTGAGATCCAGATTGATTATTGACTACACAGGAGCCTTGACCGAATTCTAACTGGAAACCTTTGTTGTTTAGCTGTGCAACACTCATCAGGTTATACCTGAGTCCTTCGATCCAGTATACTTCTTCACAGACAACATTATTGCAGAGAACAATAGATCCCTTACCCTTGATGTCTCAAGGGGCATTGTTTCCAAATGTGACTGATCCACTGTCGTTGAGCTCTAAGTTGATGAACTTGCTCTTGTCACCGGTCATATGGTGAGTGCATCTGCTGTCAATGATCCAATCATCATACTGATAAGATCTGGATATAAGTGCAACTTCATCAAGAGCTGGGCTCTCCTCCTTTATTGCAACAAATGCAATTTCTGGATCTTCTGAGTCTTTAGACTCATAGTCTGTGACTCCTTCCTCTACAAGATAGCATTCCTACTTTGCTTTGTTCTTGAACTGGTCTCTTTTATCTCTGTTTTCATTATTTGGACATCGGGCAACAATGTGTCCTATTTTGTTACAAGAGAAGCATTTTAAAGGGAGTTTCCCTTTATACTTCCCTTTCCCTCTAGGGAATCTCTTAGCAATCAGAGCTTCAAACTCATCTTGCTCCGTCTCCTCTGAGAGCAGATTCTCAATGAGGTTGCCGATCTTACCGGTAGAGAAGTTACCGGTTTCTTTTCCCTTTTTGGTGGAAGAGGTATTGACCGATGATTTAAATGCTGCTTCCTAAACAGATAGGCTATTATCAAAGTTGCTTAATTCAAAAGAAGCCAACTTACCGATTAGGGAGTCTAAGGTGACTTGATCGTTGCTTACGGATCTAAGCTCTTGAATGGCAGAGATCTTGATGGCATACTGAGGTCTGAGAGTTTTCAGTATTTTGCTCACCACCTCTTCTTCAGTCAGCTTGCCTCCAACGCATCTGATGGAGTTGATCACTTCCTTGATTCGATTGCTATATTGTTCGATATCTTCTCCATCATTCATCTTCATGTCGTCATACTTTCCTCTGAGGCTTTCGACCTTAGCTCTTTGAACATTGGGATCTCCTCCATAGACCATTTGTAGCTTCTTCCACATTTTGCAGGCGGAGTCAAGATGTTCAATCTCGGCATAGACATGGTCGAGTAGACTGCTAGCAATCATGTCCATAGTGAAAATCGAACTATATTGAGAGGGGGAGGGGGTGAATCAGTATAGTCACAAACTTTTAATACTAAAAACTGAAAACAGAGAATAGGGCAAGAGAGACATAACACAGAATTATCTCGTGGAAACCCAAAGCGGAAAAACCATGGCATCACTATCCAAAGGGAAACAACCCGGTTACAATCTGAGAGCAACAACTCTCCTTAAATCCAATCAGACCTGGCTCCAACCAGTTAGCTTTTTAGGACTGTATCTATACTAGCAACTTTAGTAGAAGAGCTACCACCAAATCTAACTTTACCACCTTTCATCTTCTTAAGAGAATGAAACTTACTCAAGTCACCTGTCATGTGCCGGGAACAGCCACTATCAACATACCAAATGTCTTTTTCATTGCTAGCTAGAAGGGTTATTTGAACAACAAGAGCTTTGAGAGGAGTCTCTTGAACCTTTTTCCTCCAAACCTTAGTCACTTTAGCTCTTCTATTAGGCTCACTATTATAAAACGGATCTGCATAGTAGCTGTTACAAAATCTAGAAGTATGTCCAAATCTATTGCAGCTGTAACAAATTAGATTATACTTCCTAAAACCATTTCTTTCATGCTGATAATAATTCTTATAGGAGACAACTCTACACTCAGCAGCCCTTTGTCCAAAATAATTACAAGCAAAACAATAACCATAGAAGAAGGGCTTGTTTACCTTGACAGGAGCGGGCTGATTATTATCCAGTGATGAAGAGTTTGGATCAGATTGCAAACCAACACCTCTTCTATCTTTGGTGGGCCTTTGAGAGCCAAGATCTTCATCCAATGTGGCCTTACCATTGCTGAAAGACAATTCTTCACTTGAGAGCATAGATGTTTTTCCAATGTTTCTAAGTGTGACAATTTCAGCTTCCAATTTAGCAATGTTTTCTTCCTTCATTAGAATCTGATTTTCTAAGTCTTCCCGAATCTTCTTGGCCTCCTCATTCTGAATTTTGATATCAATAAGTTGAGTTTCAGCTTCTTTTAGTGACGTAGCAATCTTCAATTTCTCAGCACTTTCTACTTGAAGAAGATCTACAAGATTCAGATTTTTCTTTTTCAATTTTTTAATCTCAGAAAGAGCTGAGATTAATTCAAGCTCGAGGTCAACTTCATCATCTTCAACATCTCCAATATCATCAGAACTAGCATCTTCAATAGCTACATCATCAATGGCCATAAACATAACTTCACTTACCCTTGAATCACTCTCGCTGCTTGAAGAGTCATTGCTGTCATTTTTTGAGAGCAGCACTTTCTTACCCTTTCCGGACTTCCAATTTTTCTTTGTAAACTTTCTAGATCTCCGGGATTTGAAATCCTTTTCATCATTGTTGTCCTCTTCCTTATCAAATGGACACTTAGAAGCAAAGTGACCAAGCATTCCGCAATTAAAACATTTCAGACCAGACTTGCCTCACTTTTTGAAAAATCCTTTTTTCAGCCTTCTAATAAGGTAGGCTAGTTCCTCATTTGAATCCTCATCCGAGCCTTCACTTAGACTTGTCTCTTTGTCCTTCCTTCTTTTAGAAGCCTTAAATGCAGATTCAGATTTAGAAGACCCTTCAACAGTGGTCCTCAGTTCATATGCAGTTAAGATGCCATGAAGCTTGTCAACAGTAAGTTTGTCTAAATCAGACATTTCTTCAACTGCAGAGACTTTAGCATCAAATCTCATGGGGAGAGATCGAAGAATCTTCTGAACCACAGTCGTCTCTTCAACATCTTCACCTAGACCTCTTAAAGTGTTGACAACTTCATCAACACGTAAAAAATATGCAGCAATGTTTTCGCCATCCCTCATTTGAAGACCTTCAAAAACAGCCCGGTGAGTTTGAACTTTGGCCTTTCTGACTTTGTCATCTCCTTGATATGCATTGTGCAATTTCTCCCAAATTTCCTTAGCTAATTCGCAATGCATGACCTTTACAAACTCAGCTTCAGTTAGACCACACATAATTGCATTCATGGCCTTGGCATTGTTCTCAAACTCTTTCTTCTCATCAACATCTTTTGGAGTAGCAGGGATTTTATAGCCATTCTCAAGACTGAGGTAGACATCGCAGCCAAGAGACATAATATAGGTTTTCATACGCACACTCCAGAATGCAAAGTTATTTCCATCAAAGAGTGGAGCTCGATTTGTAGCTAGACCTTCTAAGGCACTCATTTTGGACACAAGGATTGAACTCTCAAGCTTTTAAGCACTTGGAGAGAGCAACCGGCTCTGATACCACTTGAAAATCGAACTATACTGAGAGGGGGAGGGGGTGAATCAGTATAGTCACAAACTTTTAATACTAAAAACTCAAAACAGAGAACAGGGCAAGAGAGACACAACACAGAATTATCTCGTGGAAACCCAAAGCGGGAAAAACCATGGCATCACTATCCAAAGGGCAACAACCCGGTTACAATCTGAGAGCAACAACTCTCCTTAAATCCAATCAAACCTGGCTCCAACCAGTTAGCTTTAAGGCAACAACCTTATTACAAGAGAATATCAGAATGACAACAAAAAGAAATTTCCTTGTCTTCACTGAGGTATGAAGACACTGTAAAAACTGATAATACTGCTCTGAGTATTTGATGAAAAACTCCCCTTCACTGTTGAACTCTCTGCATACTCTTATCAACACGTAGTTCCTTTTTAAGAAGAACAGTCCACACCTGTGTATCTCCTATAACACTAGTATTGTTAACAGAGGCTTTACACAATTCTTTTATCACTGTATCAGAGAACTCAAATTTTGTATATCAGAGATTCAGTTGCTGTAGCTACACCCCTGTTCAAGAATATGTCAAGAACAGTAAATATTTGTTGACATTGCTACACATGACGAGCAGTCTAATAAGTAACCAGAGGCCATGTTGTGCACTCCTGCAATTCTCCGCTTCTTCTCTACATTTTCATATATGTTTTTTCTTTCCCATTTTTTATCTCGTTCTTTTATCTAACTTGCAACATGACTCAAAACGCCCGTCTGCAATGCTTTTCAGGTGCCGCGTATTTCTTCAAGTATGAGACGTGGCTCTTGTAAAAAAACTCTCAACTCCACACCCGATTCTATCTATTACATTGCTTACACAAAACATCACACAGTCGTGGACCCACTAACAGAGAAAAACAAACTTCTATCTCACCTGCGACTTCATTACCCAAAATGTTAAATCACAGTGCCGTTCATGCATCTCTTTCTGTTCGAAGATAAATGCAAAGCTATATCAGCAAGACTCCGACTATCACCAGTACACTAATCTTGACTGCCGTAGTTAGTGTAAAAGCCCAACATCCAGTTTTTTTTGGATCTAATTTTTTTCTGATGCCGTGTATATTCTCAGAATAGAGCAGTCATGACTGAACAACACATGCCGACGGTTATCAGAAGTTTTCCAAAACTGGCATCGAATAATTCACATGGCTGTGCTTCACGTTTTTTAACTTCTGATCACAGCAAACTCTCGTTCTTGAATATAACTTTTCACACTCGACTCGTCTATTTTTCTGTTCTCGTGTTGGTTTTTTTTTGGAGAAAGGTAAACATCATTTGTGAGAGCCGTTACAGCTCTGCAACCTCTGCTCCGTGCATTCTACAGTTCTGGACATAATTGTTCACGCTTATTATAAGAGGCCATTTTCTTTTCCTTAAGAAAAAACAGTCACTCTTGAAAACAACAGTTTGACATCTGCCGTGAATTTACGGGCATACACATAAAAGATTATTCTGATGGATAGTGGATCGAAAGCCTTCTGACAATAGCAGAGCCGTTTTTGCTACTTTGTCTTTTGTTTTACTAGCTTTGAATCACCTTAACAACGGCTCCCGCACTGAGTTTCAACGGCACTTGGCCTACAGACAAAAACGAATGCTTCTACACAGATTAAGAAGAAACAACACGTTGCCAAACAAAGCCAAGACACATGGACACATGTTAGATCAAGCTGTTGAAGAAAGAGCTCTAGCAAGCAGCACTTGTCACACCAACAGGAGACGAATATATGAAAGCACAAAGGGACAAACAGTCAATGGGCTCACTGTCAGCAGCGACATTCTAAAATCCAGTCACTATGACAATCATTAGTGACAAAAATACAACACATAGCAGCCGTGTGCTTAGTTTTGATTTTCTCTTCATTAGGTGTCAAGGTGCCAGCGGGTTCACTGTAGTCATTGGTAACATGATTCCAATACTAGTCACCGATAGTCTTCATATACAACTTCATTCTGCTGCACCATAAGGTGAAGTTTTCTTTTGAAAACTTTGGTCCTTCCTTTCTCATCATCATAGCTTTCTCTTTGTGCGGTTAAGCAGCAAAGAAAAACAGAACAAGGCTCTGATACCAATTGACAGTCCCAACCGGTGCTGAGAGGGGAGGGGTGAATCAGCACTTGTAAAATTTCTTTCTTTCTCTTGATCTAGTTAAGTAAACTTACAGCATAATAGCAAGTAGATCCGAGGAAATAAAACAGTAAGTGAACAAACACAAAGAGACACCAGATTTATCACATGGAAACCTGGTGAGGGTGAAAACCACGGTGTGAGGAAACCTCACAAAATTTGTACTCTTCTGAAGTACGCCATGTTAAGAGCCTACCCGGTTAAGGGATACAAACGCACTTGCTAGGTGCGACCCAGTCAAGAGATTTATTACATTAAGGTCTGTTAGAACCTGCCCAATTAAGGGACTTCGAACACCTTGAAAGATGTCACCCGGTTAAGGGATTTTGATACAAGGGACCTTTTAGAGTCCACCCAAAATACTGGGATTTGTCTATTGTAGTTTGCTAGAAAACAATACAATAAAGATCTTTACAAAAGGCTCTACTCAGCCAGATGTGATCTCTATTTGTGCTCAACTGAGAATCATCACCGGTTAACACAGGTGTGTTCTCAACTATTGTTGTGCTACCTTTGCACAACCTATTATTTCTCTCTTCTCGATTTTCTCAAACCCTTGCTCCTGTAGCATATAGGTTCACTCTTTTTCTCGACAGAATGAAGGCAAATCTTCTTCTCAACAGTCATAAGAATATATTCAGTTTTGTTGCCCTGACTGCGCCTCAAATGCATGACCTAATCTTGAGATCCAACGAATCCAACACTCAGTGAAGTGTTTGTTCTCTAAGCAAGCATCCAATGCAAGCTCTGGCTTCATCCACTACATGAAGAAAACAACAGTTGCATGACAGGCAACCTTTCTTCACGAGAGATAACACTTCGATTAAAGCCACTGAATCCGGCTTTAAATCCTTCAGTTGCGCCTCAAGAAACCATTGATTCCGGCTTTAAATCCTTTACCTGCGCCTTAAACCGTTCATCAAGACAACTCAAGATCACTCGGATTTACTGCAATAAATCCCGGTAAAGAAGAGTTGGTTGGAACAGACAGTTGACTATGACTTCCTCGATTCATACCAAAGTCTTATGTTGAGTTCTTCATGCTATAAACAGGTAACAGTCTTAGAATGTTTCTTTCTTGTCTTACCAAGTACACACCTTTGGTGTGGTAGATTGCTGGTTGCACCGTTCTGGTCGTGTTATAGACATTAGTTGGATAGGCTTTTATTTGTACTTGTCTATACTGGTTGAGGTCGGTCCTTGGTTGATACTAGGATACACTCTTCTCCGGTTGCTGATGCTTAGTGTAGTGACCGGTTTCATAGCCCCTCTATAATAGAGGTAACAAATCTCTATCCTCTTTTGCCAATCAATGACAACACTTGGACCGGTAGAGAGCTTACCGGTTAATAATGCCACAATCATCTAAGTCAAGTGTTGGAGAGGTGTCAGCGGCACAGAATTTCTCTTAATCCTAAAAAGTCAATCTTTGGGGTTATAGAGGGAAAACTTCTTGGACATATTGTGTCCAAATAAGGAATAAAGATTGATCCTGAACGGGTTAAATCAATTCAAAGTTTGTCATTACCCAGAAGTAAAACTGCCATTCATTCTTTCTTTGGAAAGGTGAATTTCCTATGGAGATTTGTTCCGAACTTCGCAAAGAAGACTCATCATATCTCAAATATGATGAAAGGAGCGTCTATTTTTTGCTAGAGTGTTGAAGGAAAGATTGCTTTCAAAGAAATTAAAGAAGCGATTGCTCAAGCACTAGTGTTAGTTTGTCCAGACTATACTAAATTTTTTATCATGTATAGTTATGCTTTCGAGCATACTATGTCAGCTATTCTCATGCAAAAGAATGCTGAAAATATAGAATCTCCTATTGCATTCATGAGTTGTCCTCTTAAGTCACATGAGTTGAAATATTCACTGATGGAGAAGAATGCTTTTGCAATTGTAAAAGCAATTAAATACTTTAGATTCTACATTCTCAACTCACATGTTGAAGTTTTAGTTCCTCATACAACTGTCAAGTCAATTTTGACTCAGCAGGAGTTTGGGACAAAGAAAGGCAATTGGATTGCCAAGATCCAAGAATATGATATTGAGAACAAACCAACTAAGTTAGTTCGTGGTAAAGGTTTGTGTCAGCTTATGGCTGAAAATGAACATGATAAAGCATCTTCTGAGGATTTACCTAGAGTTTTGTTTGTAAGTACAACTGATGAATGGTATTCTAATATCGCATATTTTCTCACATATGGCGAGTGTCCAGCTCATTTGACTTACAAGCAAAGAAGAAGTTTAAAGTTGAGGGCTGTTGACTTTGTTCTTTGGGATAGCGGATTGTATAAGCGTACCATTGATGGCATATTCCTTCGTTCTGTGGATAAAACACAACAAGATAGATTGCTAGAATCATTTCATGATTTAGCATGTGGTGGGCATTTTTCAGCACCTGTGACTACTCATAAGATTTTGCGAGCAAGATACATTACCTCTAAAGCCGGTAGTGATTGAGGAGCCGTTTCAGCAATGGGGCCTTGATTTCATTGGTACTATTAATCCAGTATCCAGTTCAAGACATACATATGTCTTGACTGCAACTGATTATTTCACTAAGTGGGTGGAAGCAAGTCCAGTCAAGAGTGAGACATCATCAATAGTATGTTCGTTTTTGAAGGAGAATATTATTTCTCGCTTTGGAGTACCAAATAAGATTGTGACAGACAACACTTCAGTTTTCTCCTCATCAGAGATCTCTCAGTTTTGTTTTGAACACGGTATTACTCTTTCACATTCATCTGACTATTATCCGCAAGGAAATGGTTAGGCTGAATCTACTAACAAAAATCTGGTTACTATCATTCGCAAGCTTGTGGATGATAATCAAAGATCCTGGCACAAGGCTTTCTTTGACGCCTTGTGGGCAGACAAAATTACACCTAAGAGAGAGATTGGCATGTCACCATTTCAGCTTCTCTATGGCTTAAATTCAGAAATTCCAATAACTTTGGAGCTTCCTGCTCTTAAGTTGGCTAAGGCCATTGAAGAAGGAACTTATGAGAGTTCTCTGGATAAAAGAATCATGTTCTTACACCAATTGGAGGAGCAAAGGACTTAGGTGGTTGATAGACTTACAGCACATCAGCAGCAAGTCAAGAAGCTTTTTGATAAAAAAGCTAAGCAGAGAGAATTCCAAGTTGGTGATCATGTCCTGCTATGGGATAAAAGGTGAGAACCAAAAGGTATGTATGGCAAATTTGATTCTCTCTGGCGAGGTCCTTTCACAATTCATCAAGTAGCTGGAGAAAACAGTTTCCTGTTGGCTTATCGTGATGGAACTCCTTTCGCACTCCCATATAGTGCGTAGCATCTGAAGCATTATTTTGAATGAGCTCCAGATAAGTACCCTTTGTACATAAATGTCCAAGTCTTTTTAGATTTTTAGGTTTTTGAGTCTTTTTGTTTTTAGTCACCTGACTCTATAGCCCAATGGAGTAGATGAAGGCACTTAGAGGTCTGGATTCTACATTCCTCAATGTTTCAAAGAGAAAACGAGGTACGTTCCCCAGTTAGAGCCAGCTCTTGTCCTCAATTTTGAGATCACAAAATTTTGGTAACCCTACGAAATTTTCTTGTCAATTCGTAGAAGTATCCTCTATGTTTTGAACATTTTGATAATGTGTTAATAAGAACGATTCGTTATACCTAATAAAGCTCTTTGTAACACATGTTTCATACTTTTACGTTCTTCCCTTTTGTTTTTAATCTTATTTTCCCTTGAGTCAATAGCCCTTTAAATTACGCTCGTTTCGAGCTAACTTAGACATCAAACGGAGTTCTACAACTCAAGTTATGATGAAAAAGGTGGGGTTTTTCAAGCTGATTGCATATTCTTTAAAAAATCCTTAAAAAGTGGGGTTTTGAAGATGATTGCACGGGTTTGAATTATTTTTAATATATTAAATGGATTTCAAAGTTCGTTTTCAAATTTCATCTCATTTCGAGTTGATTTGACTATAGTTTTTAACGTTTTCGGGAAATTAGCTTTAAATCTTCTAATTTCATGTTACTTTATTTAAATACTATAGTTATGTATTAAATTAATTCAAATTTAAAAGACTTCAGTATAAAAGTGTGGTTTTCGTTCTTCACTGCATATCATCAATATGCTAAATACTTTTAAAATCTCACTCCTAAGTCTTTTTCATATTAAATACGTTGTTTTTATCAACGACTGCATATGCGATTGAATTTCTAAATAGCATATTTAATCCTTGCTAAGTGTCGTTTTTATATGCGACTACATATTTAAAATAACATTTATAATCTTCCCATGGTGTCAAATTTGAAATAAGTTACATATGTTATGCAAATTTATTTTGAAATTATGTCTTTTCCTTATGCTTTTCCTCCAAGACGTCGAATTCAAAGACTATTGCATATGTTGAAAGATATATGTTTTGGCTTGTAATAATCATTTCAAACAATGTTTTTAATAGTCCATTTTAGGCGTTGAATCTTCAATTCATTACATATGTTTCTAGACTTATGTAATCTTGTTTGAAAAGTGCGTCTAGACTTTCTTAGTTATGTTTTCCTCATAACCAAAACTAGGGCGTCGATTTTAGAAACCATTACATATGTGTTTCTAATTTGCTGAAAGATGTGTAAGTATTTCTAAAAATAAGGTTTTTAAGCCCTAAAACTCATAGCGTTGATTTTTGGAGGAATTACATATGGTGAAAGACATGTGTAATGGCATCTTTAAAGAACGGTTTTAAACTTCCCATCTTGACGTCGAATACAAGGAGCTTTGCATACACTTAAACTAAGTGTTTCCACCTTTTATTCAGTGTTTTTATTCCCATGGAGGTGTCGTTTTTGAAAGCTATTACATATGTTGTAAAGGCATATGTAATAGCCTTTCTAAAACAGCATTTTTAATGTCGTCTTCTAGGTGTCAAATTTGGAGGGTTTTCGCATGAGTGTTTGTCTCTTCAACATGCGTTTTCAGCTCTTTTTACATATGGCGTCAATTTTAGAAGGCTTCGCATATGCTATTCATTATTCAAAGCATATGCAATATATTCAAAACAGACTGCTTGGAGCTGTTCTTTTAGAAACGCCTCATTGAAGAAGGATTTTGACCATCATTAATCATTTTGGCATCCAACAAATTGATTTTGGTAAGCTAACACTTATTTTTATAGATTTATTTCATCATTTTTGGTGGTATTTATGCCCTAGAAGCTGTTTTTGTTTTTCATTGCATATGCAAGAGAAATAGTCAACCGGTTGCTATTTCTTGGCATTTTTCTTCTCATTCTTCCCCACTTGGCTGTTTATGCTTATTGACTATCCAAATTTAAAAGAGGGAGACTACGAATGTGATCTATTTATACTTTTTCTATCCAATCTTTTCTAAATCCGAAAATCAATTGGATTTATTTCAGATTTGGCTCAAGATTTTGAGAGATTCTATCTTGAGGATTGAGGTAATTTCTTCCTTACTCTTTTTCTTGTTTTTCTTCCAAAATTATTTAACTTACATGTAAAAGCTTACATTGTTGATTTACATCTGATTAAATCTGTCTCTTCTACTTCTGTCTTCTATTATCAAGATGCATATGCAAGAGCTTCATCTTTTTTGCATATGCAGTTGGGATTAAAAACCCTGTTCTATGAAGGAAACAAACCAAACACAAGTTTATACATGTGCTATTTTCCAAATCCTTTTGCATAAAGTTGCTGTCCCTACCACTGCCATGTGACATCAAACTCATAATGGTGGTCAATTTGACACTTCATTATAAAATGATATTCCTCCATTCACTTATTATCCTATCTTTCATAATTCTCGCTGTCCACATATGCCAACACCTCCAAGAAACCCATTTTTGGGTCTTCCTTATCATTTTTGAACTAAAATCTAATCACATCTTCGCTGTCCTAAAGTTTCCAAGCCATATGCCATGTTCATAGTCTTCCAAAACCCATATTTGTACATCAAAAACGATGCAATGGACCTATCCATGCTTCATTTTCTCACCTAATACTTGTCCATTCATATGTAATACCCTCTATAAAACCCATTTTTGGTTTTTCTCACTACACAAGAGCCAATCTAACTCAAATCTGTTTGTTCTTCCATTGTTCACAAGTATTCCATTCACTTACAATACCCCAAGCTCATTTCTTGTACATCCAAAAAGTGCAGTGGATCCATTACTTGAAGATATTCTTACCTTGTGGAATCTTGATGTCACAGCTACTCAAGCATATCATATTGCTTTGTCAGAAGAATCAAAAAAGTTTGAAATGTGAGAGGCAAAACTAAAAAGAATGATCTAAGATGGTGTTGTCTTCTTATGCTGACTATCCAATTGTGCAACCAGGCTTGGATATAAATGTAAGGCAGGAAGATATCATTTCGGACTTAGGGGCTTTCATTTGGAATCAAAGAGAAGACAACACATGCTATTCAGTTGCTTGGGCCATCTTGGAGGAAGAGAAGGAAGCTGGTATTGAATTTGAAAGAGAAAGACAAAGAATTGAAAGGAGGCTTAGAGAAAGATTGGAACGTGAGCAAAGAGAAAGGATACAAAGAGAAAGGGAAGCCCGTAGGAGAGCTCAAAGGCCAACCTTAAGAGAAATTCAACTTCGAGGGAGTCAAGTGAATCAAAATTAGAACACAAGCAGGATAATAATATTGGATCTTTCTCCCCAGAAAAGTTTGAAAGACTACAATCAGAAAGAATTCTTTCAAGGCAGAGATGGAAAGAAACAAATGTGCTTCCCAAGAGACAACCTAGGATGTAGGTTTATGTTCCAGATCAAGATACTTTCATCAAACTAAAGCATATCAACCATCACGCATCCTGTAGTAGCATGAAGACAAACGAAGGATGATGTAATAGGTGTCGTGTCTTGTCAGGCACTTGGAATATTTTCATCATGTCTTTGTAGTTTGTATTTGACATATGTAATTGCATGTGATAGTATCACGTGCACAGCTGTAACATGTGATCAGGTTGCAAGTGCATTAGGCATGCAACTTTGAAAAAGTCAAAATTAGTTAGGGAATAAGTCAAGGTGGTTAAGGGTTTCCCCCTTTTCTCTCCACCTTTCTCTCTCTTCTTTTCCTATATAAAGAAGAGAGTTCTTTGTAAATATTTTTATCTTTTGTTGAAGCAAGCAAGGCTATACTTGAGAACTTGGGTGATGAAAACTTTGTGTTTCATTGTATGAGTTATCAAAAGTGAATAAAAGTGACAAGATTCTTCAGAATTTGTGTTGTAGATCTTGAGATTGAATGGTGTTTTCTTACGTTGCATTGTTCAATCTTTCTTAAATTCATTTATAAGCTAAACTTGCATACATCGTTGGAGGTTTCAATTCATCTTTTGAGAGACTTTGAGCTACAGAAGGAGAATTGTTATAGTAGTAGTGGCTGTGAATACTGAGAGTTGAAGACTTTAAGTTTCAAGTCTGAGTATTTTTCTTTAAATTTTGGAATCATTAGTGAGAGACTTTGAGCCTCACTATTGATTCTTGCTGTCTCAAAATAGTATTAAACACAAGAGACTTTGGGCTTAATTCACCAAAATTATTAGTAACTGCTGCCTTCGAAGTTGTTCTTACGTCAATTGCTAAGTCACCAGTATTATTGTAGCAGTAGGTAATCTTTGTAGAGTTAATAAGTAGTGTTTATCTGTAGATCTTTTCTTGAAAAAAGAGGAAAAGATTAGAAGTATCATCCTTATTTCATTCCAGTTGAAATCCTGTTGAAGCCACCTACGGTAAGAAGGGAGCCTCCCCTATTGCTGAGAGGAGAGATTTATCTCATTATACTATTGTCTAAAGTTACAATTTTGTAAGGTGTAGTCTTAGCGACTTACAAAATTTTTAGCCAATAGTTTTTGGCAACTCTGCTGGGGATATCGAACGCATTCGGAAGCCTCACGCTTTTGTTTGAAGTTTTTATTCTTCCCATTGTTCTAAATTCAGTTTTCCACACTGGAGGGCTATCGTGTATACGAACATCGTTCTAAAGGAGAAGATTCCAAAGGTGCTGCTCTAAGTTGGTCTCAAAAAGTTAAGCTTGATTTCCTTATCAAGAAAACTACTCTTGAACAAACTACCAGTTATCCACCTTCAAGAAAAAGGAGTCCTGTTCCAAGTGAGACTTCAATTTTCTTCCAAAAACTGTTAGTTTCTTTTTCTTTTGCAAGGATGGCTACTACGGGTCCATGGGGAACGGCTTTCGGTCCTTTAAATCTTACTACACCGATACATCCATTACCACAAGGATCACGAAAGAAATTTCCCAAATTCTATGGTGATGGTAAACAACATCCTGATGAGCATATCAAAGCATTTTACATTGAATGTGGAGTGCTTGGTGTGGAATATCAAGATGTCTCTGTAAGGCTTTTTATTGAAACCTTGCAAGGGATTGTTGTAGATTGGTTTTATAATTTGGCTATGGGATCAATCACTGATTGGGATTCTTTAAAGACCAAATTTGATGAGCGTTTCAAGCCTGCGGAAGATGAGCATGCATTGCTTGCTCAGCTCACTCAAATGAAGAAAGATGCTCAAGAGGGAATGCGAGAATTCATTGCAAAATTCAATAAGTTGGCTATCGTATTCCGACTCCATCTCAACCTATGGCTGAGAACCTTAAATGTTTCTTCATTAACACCCAACTTCCAGAGGTTAGTTTCTTGCTGCGGAGGGCTGTTCCTACAAGCTTAGCAAATACTCAAGTTTTGGCAACTAAAATCGAAGACGATCTTATCATGATTGGTAAGATACGAAGGGATCATTCCAAGGGAAATTCTAATGATTCTTCTTCTTCAGGAAGTACGGATCCAATGGTACAAAAATTAGCAAATGAATTACGTGCTTTGAAAAAGTAGATTTCTCAAAATTCCTTCAATGCTCCATACAAGGACATTCCTCGAAGAACATCAACTATCCGCATCTCCTCTACTAACTCTGACTACAAACACGACTCAATGTCGTCATGCGAATCAACTATATTGTGGCATGAAACTACGTAGCCCAAATCAACTACAACACTCCCATCCTGAGTGTCATCACCAGAAAGCTCCATGCACACCTCCTCAACACAGGAAGAAACCACTGTCTCTTGTATTGATCCCACACTACGACTGCTATCATAAATCTCTGAGCTATTAGAGCTCATACGCTCCTCGTAGTCATCACCCAACATCTCATAGGGGGTGTCATCTCCAATGCAACTCACAGCATCCTCAAAAGTGTCAACAGATGTGTCTATACTATCAGCTCTCACATTTCCTACCGAAATCTCATCTGCGGACACGTGTCTTTGCACACATGACTCAACATCAAGATGTGCACCAATAATGCTAGAGCACAAACTGTCATCAACTGACCCCGCTGTAATGCCCAAATCACCAACCTCACCACTGGGAGACTCCGTACATGCCTCGGTCCTATCTAAGGAAACAACTGCCTCCTGAACTGGAGAAACACTACTACAGTTGACATAAACATCTCCAATAATAACTCCCTGCATGAGAGTCTGAACACTCAGTGATAACTGCAACATCAGTTGCCTCTGTACAATCCGCAGTGACTGCTCTGGGAGCCTCAACCCGGTGATGCTCAGCACTGCTGTCATCCAATGGCACTAAAACATCCACTGATTCCGGTGCAATAAATCCATCATCAACACTACGAATGGGAATAGCAGGTGCTGAACTAGATGTAGGAACATCAGCATTATGGACAACTGTCAGAGAAAACTCTAGCCTTCTCCTCTGCAAACTCGATGTCGGCCTTCTAAAGGCAGAGACCATATATCTCGCTGCCGTATCTACTGTAACTGGATCCGATAAACTCTCTGCCAATCTCTCCTGATGTAGTCTAAGTCTCTCCATGCTTTCTACTAAAGCATTTAATTTCGCTCTATTTCCCTTACTGTTATGATGACTTCTGGAACTGGATCTCCTGTATTTATCCATAGCTAGGAAAAATGGAATTGCTGGTCACTTTTAAAATATTTCAAAAAATAAATGAATCTAGACCCCACAGGATGGCAGGAAAAGAGCTTTGATACCACTGTGAAGAGCCTGCCTGGCTCTATGTATTTAATTAAACTTTTCTCAAGTAAATTCAACAAGCACCTAAAGATTTCAACTTATATTTGTCTTTAATTTTACAAATTCTCCACAAGGAATAATTTCATATGAATATCATCAAATGACAGTTCTTATTGCTAAACAATATTCTTTCACCAAATTGTATCAAAAGTAATTTCTATCATTATCAACTTTTAAAATAATCATCTCTAGGAAAAAAAACGTCACCTTTTATTTGAATGAAATGCAGCAACCAAAATTTATTTACAAGGCTGGAAAGGCACGTTCCATTTTTAATAATGAATGCAACCTCCAATTAATACTTAGCTCCAAACGGCTGTCCAAAGAGACACGCAGCAGATTATGACTCCACACAGCAGTAGGGAAGTCACATGCTTCCTTAAAAACCCCACACAACCTTAGGGAGAAAACGTGGCTTTCAAAATTTAAAACGCCACCCAATAAAGATTAATGCAGCCTCAAAATGAATAGATAGAAACTTGAACAGACAGAATTGCAGTCCCTAAGGAGATATAACAGCCTCCTTGCACTCAACCAGCAATTTAGAAAAAATATAAACAAATCCAGCTGTAGAGAAATGAATTCAATATGCCATTGCCAGAAATTGGTATAGTTCAGCACCAATTCGCAGCCATGAATTTATCATAAATACTCCCACAGAAACAATGCACAATTCACTACCACAGGAATGATTCAAAGTACAGCAGAGAGGAATCAATCCTCAAACCCTTGTTGAAGCTCTCAACAAAAGACTTCGTAAAAATAATCAATTCAATAATGGATCATAAAAAGTGTTTTTTCGAGTTGGTTATATAGCTTTTTCGAAAAAAGCACAATTTCACTTTTTTCATATAAAAGGCTTTAAAAAGATAACTTCACTTTATAACATTAAAGTTATAAAGTAATTAAGTTATTAAATTAAAATAATTTAATTTAATAACTATAACTTAAAAAACAAAGCCACTGAATCCCGCCAACTAAAGCAAACTTATTTTCAACACCACAGTCTCAAACATAAACTGCCCTACCGGAAATAACCCACTGCCAAAAATAGCCAACTGCTAAAAATAGACTTACTAAAAATAGTCTTAAATTAGAGATTCTCCGAAACTCGATCCTGAGACATCTGACACTCCGTGCAGACACCCTGCTAATCCTGGCCATACCCAAAATACCACTTACTAAAAATAGTAAGTTGACCAAAATGATCCGAACGAAGAGAAGACCTGATAATCTGAACCTCCAGAATGGAATCCCAACGCTGGTTCCACCATCTGACCCCCTCTGATTGCCTGATTAGCCTGTGAGGGTCGCCAAACCAAGCTAATCCCATAAGTCTAAAAACAGGGACATTACATTTGCACTTTGCTATTATTCTACTTCTCTCATTGAAGTATGTAATTTATATTTTAATAGAAAATATTCAAGATTTGGAAAGTTAAACTAAAAAATTTTAACAAACAAATGAAAAATCCATTAACATACCAAAAAAAACCAACAAAATGTACAAAATTTAACACTTACCTCTTTCAAATGAGTTGAGAAGTCTTGCTATGGACTCCTTGATGCTCTCAATGTAAACCTATGGCCTCCCAATTGTGATTTGTGGTCTCCTTGATTCTCTTCTTCCCTGCTGGTTGCAAAACTATGGCCTCTTGTTTTCCTTCCTCTCTCTCACTTTTCCTCTCTTCTTCTCATAACAAGCAAATAGAATGCATTTTAGGAAAAATTAGAAAGCATAAGTTTAAAAAAAGGAAAAAGCATGTGTTTTTTTAGTTTTTTAGTTGGCAAAATGGGATTGGCATGGTGCAAGTTATCTAGCTCGGACCCGATGAGTTTTTCCATAACTAGCTAACTCGCCGATTCATGCGAGTCATGAGAAAAACTCGTCGAGTCAAGCAAGCAAGTCAGCAAAACTCACCAAGGCTTCCTCGGCTCACCAAATTGCATGACTCGTGGTAAGTTTGGATTCACTGCTTAGGACCTTATTACATCCAATAAATACAAAATCCAAAAGAAAATCAATATTTCCTCTTGGAGGCAATAAACTCCTTGGGTGCTCCTGCACCATAATCCCCAAGAAAAAGAAACTCAAGTCCCTTGAGGTTGAACCTGCAAAAAGATTATGTTTGAACTCTTCTTCCTATGATATCCAAATGGTTCTTTCATCTGGTATGTCCTTCCAATGTACAAGGTACTAGAAATGTGTATCAACTTTGGAACTTGCACCATCATGATGCTTCATCTTCACACTTGATCTTTCTATCTTCTTGCTTGGGTATATGAACTTGTTAAGAAATGTTTGCTTCTTTTTCCAACTTTTTCTTCTTGATTCCTACATTGAAGTGAATACAATGAAAAATTCATGGACAAAAATCAATTGATTAGTATGTATAAAATCTGTGTTCTTCTCAAGTCTTCTTGGTAACTTCTTCCATTTACCATCAACCTCATCATACATCTGATCACTATTATTCTTTTCTATTGGATCATCAGCAAATACAACTTTATCATTGGGATCAACCTCCGTGTACTCTTCTTTTTCTTCATCCTCCTCATCTTTACCACATATTCTTTTCTCTTCATTATTCTCCACAATATTTGGTTGCACCTCAACGATACTTAGCCATTCATTTTCATTTTTGAATTGCTCATCCATTCCTTTGTCCTCCTTGACATCAACATTCTCAACACTTGGTTCTTCTTTTGAGAACCATGCCATCTCCTCACCATCCATAACTATTTCCTTTCCTTGGACTACCTTTGAGTCCTCTACAACATCCTATGTTGTCACTTCCTCTTCCTGAACATCACCCACTTCAACATCAACATCATTATTACCTTCATCAGTTTGAGAAAATACAAAGAAAATTCTTCTTTTTCAAGTTGTTTTTCAAACATGTTATTTTCAAAATTTGTTACCTTAGCCATTACTTCATTTGTCTTTTCTTCATATTGCTTTACCTTTTTCTTTGTACTTAACAACAAGCTTTCAACTTCTATGCCCTCATCCTTCAAGGGAGTCATCAAAAATCTCATTCCATGTTTTTTAATCTCATGTGTGGTTTGCCTTATTGTACTTTGTTGCCCTGTTGTAATGCCATGAATATCCAAATATACGGTGACATACATTCATATGCATAATATCACAAAGTATTTCATCCTTATATTGGCCAATTTGAAACTCAACTTTGCATTGTTCAGTTACAGTTACCTTAGTACCTGTTTGAATCCAACTTACAAAATAGGTTGCGAGATGTGGTATTCTTTCCAAACCCAATTTATCTACCATGTATTCTGAAACAACATTATCCGTGCAATAATGTGGAATCACAACTTTACAAATTTTAGCTTTGCACAAGCAATTAGTTTGAAATAACATTTCCTTTTCCATCTCTCTTTCTTTCTTAGCTTTCATTTCTTCCTCTTATATTATCTTTGTCCCATTCTTTGGGAAATATATCAAACCATGATGATGCTCCTTTCCCATCCTTCTTCTTATTAAGAATCATTCTGAAATATCAAATCTCACCAAACCACATTAGCCGAAATAATAGATCATTTTCCAGAGATCTTCACACTCTGATACCAATATGATGCAGAGAGGAGGAGATCATTCAACAACACCCATTAAAGACTTAATACCTCATAAGAATGAATATTACAGTCATTAATTCATTGAAATATCTTTGTATATTACCAAGGTATAGCTTTCTACCCATTTTTTATGGTTCTCCAATGGTAAAAACAAAAAATACAAGTTTTCTTGTTGGCTGGAAACCCTGACTTAAAACAGACCTGTCTTCACCAAAAACATCATAACTCTCTCAAATCTTAACCAAATTGGATCAAACAAAACGAAACTGAAACTAGATTCATTTATTCATCTTTTCCAATTGGTTTGGTATCATTATTGTACCTTACCAGTCTGTACCACACGTTTCTTTCAGACTGTTGTAGGAAAAATTAGACATTCAAAACAGCCTGTATCAAAAATACCATAACTTCTACAAATCTTAATAAAAATGGATGAGACCAATTGAAAATTAGAATAGATTCACATTAAAAACTTCTCCAAGTGGTTTAAGATCCTTATCTAAAAAATTGAATTCATACCAACAAAAATAACAGCCTGCAACATGAGAGAAATTCAGAAAAAGAAATACACACAAATCAAGGGTTTCTTCATCTCCAACAATATACAACTCTCTCTCCAACTCTCTCCAACTAAAATTCGAATTGGTATTTATTATTTATTTTTATTATATATTTATCATATTACAACCAATTCTAACTTTCCAACTAACGATTAACTCATTTCAACAATAATGACAATATTGTTCAAGTTTGACAACAATTTAAAAGTTGCTTTTCAACAAAAAATTTGCAACCTTTTACAATTTAAACAAATACACAAACTTGACCACCTAAACATCTCCTAAGACATTAGACACATGAAATATAATCTCTTAGGACCTTATTACATCCAATAAATACAAAAACCAAAAGAAAATCTAGATTGCGTCTTGGAGGCAAGAAACTTCTTGGGTGCTCCTACACCACAAAATAATATTATTTATTTCTCCTTGGCCAACAAAATAATATTATTTTCCCTTATTTCTCCATAGGCCAAAAATATAAAGTATATCCAACAGTAGCAAAACATTCCCTATCCAACTGGATTAGCCTACGTGAATGGCTAATGGGCTAACCACGCATAATACTGAAGTCACTCTGGAAATGGGGACATGACATAATACCAAACAGTAAATATTATATGCCACTAGCAATGATGATACTTTTGGGCACATTGCATATTAATGGTAATAACATGGTCTTCATGGAAAAATAATATCCACTTCCCTTTCATAGTTGCTCGACACTTGTTTCATGATGACAATGTGTATATAATACCAAACAGTAAATACTATATGCCACTAGCAATGGTGATGCTTTTGGTCACTGTCTTTAGTATTGATGTTTCATTGCTGTTTTTATTCTCTTTTCCATTGCTTTTCAACATTGCATCCCAAAGCATTCTAACAGTGACCATTGTTCACTTTTTTGACATTAAACTTGCTGTTACAAGGCATTTGCTATTCTGTTCTGTAATAGACAAGATCATTACTATACTTTGATCTCATGAAGTCATGACAGTGCCTTTGACAATCATAAGCTGTCTTCTAACAGTCTATCTCTGCCCTGTTTTGTATTAACAATAACCTCTGCTGCTATCTTTATAGCAGTCATGGCTGCTCTAAATGCTTGGGTGAAACCTTTCTTTTTAATATCTCCTTTGATTGTTCAGGACTGCTACACAATCATTCGTATGACTGTTCATGTTTGGTTCTTCATCTTTTACTCTATGCTTCTATAAATGATGCATGCCTTTGACAGTAAAAAGGTTCTTAACATAACCATTTTTCATCTTTGTGTAGGACTATCCTATGACTGCATAGAACAAACCACTGTCCTTTACTGCCTTCTTTATTGAATCTCACACTGTCTTGGTTGCTCTGTCATAGCAGAGATCTCTATTGCACTTCATTGTGACTGTTTTTGCAACAATGCCTTTGACCTTTGTCTATTGACTATCTTTTGTCGTGCATTAAGATCACTGTAACTGACACAACGCTATCATACCTCCAAGATCTATGTTTTTTGCTTCCTGAAGTCATCATCTTTTAAGAATTGATCATTTTATCTTCCTTCACTTTCATGAACACCCTTAGCTTCCATAACAGTTATGTTTTCCTCCTTTATGGCAGTATGAAACCTTGAATTTTCTTTTCCCTAAGGCACTGACATGTTCTCTGTTTTGTAACAGTAAATGTGTATCTCCACTCATCATAGTCCTATTGGCTCTGCATTTTGACAGTGCAATCAAGTCCCTCTGCTCCTCATATATTAGAAATGTCAGTCATCCCACATTGAAGATCAATGCTTTCCCTTATATTTTCTTCATTCAATGTTTAAAAACCCCTGTTGGTTAGGCTTTCAACAATCATGCTCTGTTGTATAACTGTCATCTCTACATATTTGGTGTACAACTTGCTTCAAACCCCATTAATTTCTTTTAGCATTTACTTATCTTTTCTTGAATTTTGTATGCCATACTGAGTATTTGAATACTTGGCAGTTTGGAGTCATGGATCCCCTTTTGAATCAAAAATAAATGAGAATGAATGTGGCATGCAACTTATTCAGTCCACTGTTTTGATGCCTTCTCTAATACTGAATATATCACTGTCATCTAATGTAATGTCCCCTATTTTTAGCAGTTGGCAGGTAGTCAGTAAGAACAGTCCATCATTGTAATCCTCGAGGTGGCAGGATGTTTAGAGGGTCCATAGAGATTGACTTGCTATTTATAGTAAGTCAGTGATGGCAGTTTCCATTTATGGCAGACACCTAGGCGCTACAGTCAATATGATGATGGTATTGGTACTTTCAGTGGTATATATTGAATTAAGATTAAAAATTGCTTTTGGGCGCATAGTGGGCACCTTAATTATTAATTCACATGGAATATAATCCTAAGTCTTAAAAGTCATGCTTTTAAGTGAAAGGTCTGGTGAAGAAGCCTTTTAAGTGAAAAGTATCTTCATGAAGCTTTAGCTTTGGAGTTATTAATTATTAAATTATTAAATGAAGACTTCTAATTGAAAAGAGTATTGATGAAGACTTTTAAGTGAAAAGTGTGAGAGAAGCTATTTGCTTTTGGTGTCTTGAAGAAGATATATTTTATTATAAAAGCAATGCTTTGTGGAAAAGAAATTCATTATTGGCTTTGTTTTTTACTTGTTTGGAGAAATAGCTGAAAAAGTTTTTCAACTAGGGTTTGAGAGGACTAATTCCTCCCCTTTTGCACTTTGAATCACTAAAATAAGTGGTGAATTTGTTCTAAGTTTCTGGGAAGTAATTCTGATTATACTGGTTGCAATTTTGGTGTTGTATACCAAAATTGATCATTATTATGCATTTTCAGTACATTTTGTGGCCCTAAGTGCTGGTGCAGTTTTGTTTATGGATCACGTGGTGAATTGTATGGCTGTGAATTACAATTTAGTGGCTGTGATCTAGATGGGAGGCCATGTCAAAAATGCAGGTGGTAATGTTTATCTATCTATTAGCTGTGATTTCATTTTGGGGTCTGCGATTTGGCTATTGGGCTGCATCCATTACCATTGAGGCAGCATATGACTCTTACAAGGGCTGCGAGCATGTATATGTAGGCTGCAATTGCATATATAAGGCTGCGATCTCTGTTTTAGGCAGTGAGCTCATTCAATGGGCTGCATTTTGAACAATTGTAGCAGCAACAACTTATATACTTCGATAAGGTACATAATTATAGTTTTGAAATTGAATTGCATCATTATATATATATATATATATATATATATATATATATATATATTTGCAAATCAAATAGATTCAAAATTTGTGTATTTAGAACTTAGTTTGCAATCCTATATTGTGAAAAAACCAAAAAACATTATTTATTCCCAAATCAAATGAATTGGCAAGAATGTTCAAAAAACTCAATGTTTAAAAACCAAAATCATTGCAAAAATGGCAAAACTACATTTATCAGCTTAGTCAAAAGTTGGAGCCAGGTTGGGCTCTTTACATCTAATGTAATACCATTATTTTCAAACATTTCCTTGGTAACAACTTTCTGCCATTGCTTTGCTTGATATCAATATCAGATCACATTTTGTATACCCCTTTGTCATTGCCAAGAAGCATGTGTTTGATCTCTTGTGGTGACCATGTTTCTCTATTTATTTGGTGACCTCATTGGTTGATTTTTGTGACTTTCACTGAATTGCTGCTACAGGATTCATTTTAGCACTATTTTTACTCGAATGTCTATATAATTGTTTTGCACTTTTCACTGACTTTCAACTTTGCATCCTGTCTTTTTATCGATATCAATGGCTTGATGGTGTCTGTTGTCCTTGCATTTTTTCTTCCATCACTTCAAGATTAACATCTTTTGCTCTTGTTTTTGAACATCATATAGCACTGTTCCTTCTTGTTATTATTATGTGCAGCTTTCAATTTGAAACTCGCCATCTTCTCATTTAAACTTGATGCTCTTTGATGAAAGGGCTGTCATAATGTCTTATTATTGCTTTTTAATCATTATGTTCTATTGAGAAGATATTCATTATTTGTGACAGTGAACCAATTACCTCATTGTTATGAATGATACATACCTACTTGATAGAACATAATGAGTATGGAGACTCTATACTCTTAACACTGTCAAAACATAAGAGGACAGCATGCTGAGTTCAACCCTTGTGAGAGCCCATTTTACCCCACAAGTCGTGATATGTATGGTATTTAGCGCAAAGTGATCAGCAATAAGAATATTCATATACCTGCATAGTGAACACAAATGTTAGATAAAACAATGAAGTTCAATAATTAATTGATACTGATGATGGTTCTCTACTTTGTTTCGATACATGTGATGACTATTAAAACTAGTTTAATGCCTTATGGAAAGCAAGCTATGCATTTGTTGATGTTGTATATGAAATGACTAGGCATCCAAAGCTCTAACACCAATCTCTCTCATCTCCTGCAATCATTTCTAGGATAGCAAAGCAGGAGTTGAAGATATGCAGCACTTCACTATGGCTTCCCTAAGGTTGAAGTGCTGCATATCTTCAAATCCTGCATATCTCTTTCTTTTACAAATGTATAGTTTTCCTTTTATGTTGCAAAAGATCAATTACTCTCACGGCTTGTGTAGGACACTATACTTTTGAAACTATGAATAAAGAAAGCAATTTTTTATGCAAAGTTATGTAATTTTTCTTTCTTGTAAAAGCACTTGCATTGAATCTGAAAAATATTAGATAGCATTTCTTTTTTGGGATAAAGAACACTTAGAAAAATTAAACGTGTACCCTTCATTTTTAGTTGTAAATACTTTTCCAGGTGCACCTAATTGAGCTGAAAGAAAAATTACGTAACATTTTTGACAACTTCTAAATGCTTGTCTGCTAAGCATCCTTGACTAGTTGCCTAAACTTATCTATTGGACACAGAGTCAAGATGAACTTGACAACTTTTATGAAACACTCTTTCATACTGTTGTAACTCATTCTCAGCAAACTTCTATAACTCATTATAGTTCTATTGAGCAGATATTTGTTATTTGTGACAATGAAAACATCAATTCACTCTTATGAATGATACATACCTACTTAATAGAACTATAAGCATGGAACAACAAAAACACCTTATTCCACCTACCAAAAGTCAAAGAAAACTGACTAACTTTGTCGCACAACACATTGGAAAGGAAACCTATCCTAACCTACGCTAACCAACAATGATGCATGATCAAACAAAACCGTTAACTGTTTTTGTAAAGTAGCTTCCTTTTTTGAGCAAATTACAGTGCTTTGCATATTCATGAGAAGCTAAGGGAATACGAAGAAGTGACAAATGCTTAACCAACTGTTGTAATAACTCTTGAAGAAATAAAACAAACTCACTTACTCACTCATATTGGTTGTTTTGAAGCGGATATGAAGGTTCATTATGATCTACCTCAGCTACAACCCTATCATCAACTTTATCTTCATCAATGCTCTCATGCCTGGGTACAAGCACAACTGGTAAGTCTTTGTTGGACTCCATTCTCACTAAACACCTGATAGGGCATCGTTGGGAAAGAACAAACTTCAAGCCATTCTTGTTGGCTTCATGATTACAAACTACTTTTCTGACATCATCTTGCCAATTTGAATAGGTTAGTTCAAATTTCTCAGACTTCATTTTGCTCTTGTTTTTCACAAATTTCAAATTTGAGAGATGTTGTCTTATCATCAAGCTCTGAGAAAAACACCTCCAGCTCATCCCAAAACATGTCTTCCTCTAAGTCTTCTTCATTTTTTTGCATGAGAGGAATGTTCTTAGTAGCATGACAACTCTCTTGAAGGTTTATGGGAACCTCTAGATCTGCTTCCTGAAGCAAGGATTGTGACTTAGCATCAAGTTCAACTTGATGAGAAACCTCATGGTTCTCTAGCTCCCCAAAATTCAAAACTTGGCTATTTTCATGTCTATCATGGTTCAAGGACTGATTATCACGATTTTTGTAGACCAGCAACTCACCACAATGCCTAAAATCCTTTTGCTACTCCAAAACGTGATTTGACATCAACATAGGTACATGTTCTTCTTTGTCAATAAAACAAGGAAGTTCATCAACTAAGAATGTGAAACTTCCATTTTCATTACCTCCATGTTGATTGTTACCTTGATGTCCCAACTGATTTGCTGACAAGGGACATGCCACAACTTCCTCTTCTTGAACACAAAATGGAAGCTCATTAAATAAATCAGGCAAAATTTCATGCTAGGCATTACTTTCTTTGTCCAAATCTTGCTGCTCCAACTGGTTGTAGTCATCACTCAGCTGCAAAAATTCTTATTTATACTCAGATGTATTTTGCCCCTTTTTCACCACAAAAAACTCCTTGCCTTTCTCACTAAAACAACTCTCTAGACATATAATAGGAACCCTTGGATAAGCTTGTGGAGTTTGTTGAGTTGTTTGGAGGGAAATGGCTTCTTCAAGGGGCTGCTCTTTAGGTATTATATGCTGAACTAGCTCAAGTAAAGGCTCTTGTAATAAAGGAGGGGCCCTCTAAAACCTAGCATATCAAGTCTAGCAGACTTAAGAGGTTTACCTTGTTTGAAGCTTGCAATTTTGAACCTACAAACCTCTTCTTCAAAAAATGGGTTTGGAAAGGTTGTAGCCAATTGGATTTCTTTCTTTTGTATTTGGATAAACAATAGTCTCATCTACTCCTCTTTTGCAGCCCCCTCACTTGCAAGATTCTCCTCATATTATTTTTTTCGTCTCCAACTCCTACTCATGGAGATTGTTTACCTGCTGGGGTAAACTTAGTATTGCACTGACATAGTACAGGAAATATAATAAACACAGAATATATTAGAGAATATAAATACTTTCATTAATCATTCCAGACTGGCAAGTACATTTACATAATAATGATCATACAATAATATCTCATGTCCAACCTCCGAGAGAGTATATAAAGTACCCGAAGGGCCACGACCGAAATGTCGTGACGTAACTGTCTAACCTCTCGGTCACTAACGACCGAGAGTAACATAATACTTTACTAATATAATAACCTGTACATACAATTATCCTGACAACATCATCCCCCCCAAAAAAACAAGTCGTCTCCGACGACTTACAACAACAGGGAGATGAAATACACCACATAGAAGAAGAAAATCACTGAGAAGGGGCAGAGGGGCGTCCCTGAAAAGATGAAGTGCCGCCCTCCCCATCAATGCTGCGTCTAGTAGGTCTTTTCCGTCACATCCCATTCCTCTCGTGCCTTCACCAAACTTGTCTCCAAAACATACTGTTCAGCTATAGCCTCCGCTAACACCATACTGTCTCCCTAGCCAATCTGACCTTGATAGCCACCCGTGCCAACTTCTCTGCTTCCAACTCTTGGGTACGCTGAGCCAAGTGTTGCTCTACTGCCTCCAACTGGGTGGTCAGCTCCTCCCGAGCTCTCTATGCATCCACCAAGACAGTCTCACATCCAGCCAACACCTACTCCAAGTGCCTCAAAGCGTAGTACCCCTCTTGAGAGACTTGCTCCAGTGCTCTCTTCACCTCTGGCATGCAGACACTCCATGCCTGTAGCAGCTCCGATCTCATCAACAGGTCACACTCTCCAAGGGCCGATAACTAAACCGACTGGGGGTCTAGGGGGCAACGCCCCCAGCGGGGTCGAGGGGCAGCACCCCCGCGGGGTCCTGGGGCAGAGCCCCAGGCGCGCTCCCTTTAGCACTCTCAAACCCACACAGAAGTCTATGGAACACACCATTTTGTGATTTTCTTCTGATCCCATACTCTTTTCTGTAAAGCGCTTATGTTTTCCTTACTACCTCATTATGTCCTACCCTTCGGTACCATACGTTATTCATTTTGAACTGTTTTGATTTGTCATCGTTTTTTTTGTTTTTGTTTTTTTTAATGTTTGTCAACCCTTGCCGTCAATGACTGTCTTCTTCTTCCTGTGCCCGTACGGAATTGTATGTTTCAACTTCCCTAAGTCTGCCGAATTTACTTTTAAATCTTAGGCCTAAATGCAGCCGTACATTCCTTGGACGATATTCTTGTTACACCTTTCAATGCCGTATGGCGTTATGATCCCCTTGGTCGTACGGCGTCCAAGCTCTTCTCCATGTATGGTAGTCTTTTGACCGTACGGTATTGCAATGTTTCTACACGAGGCATATAACAACCTACCTCCCCGTCCGTATGGTGCCGTACGATCGATATCCCAATCCTTGTATGCGCCAATGGCCGTACGGTCGATGCTAGCAAAACGTACTTATTTCTTCCGTACGGTGGCATCATTGTCTTTACATACCATATGGTACTGTACGGTCGTCTTCCTGTTCGTACTGTTAATAATGCTATGCGCACTTTCAATGAATTCACGTCTTCTTTGTCTTCCTGTTCGTACGGAACCGTACGGCCATCTACAAAAAACTTTCGATGGTTTCGGTTTCATATAGGCTCCATACGGTGTTTTAACTTATGTGTTGTTTGATTCCGTACGGTGGTTTATAATGCCGTGCGGTGTACGATGCCATGCAGTGCCAATTTTTTTCTTTTTTTTTCTTTTTTTTTTTCAATTTTTTTTTTTTTCCTCCACCGTACGGTCATGCATAGCCGTACGGGTGTTTTTCAATTTCCTGTCTGGAGGCTTCTCTGGTCGCCCGTACGGATGGCTCTCGAGTCACCTGCATGACCACTTGAGTCATTTTCCATCCTCTCGGTTGCTCTGTCCCTCCTCTCTGGTCCATCCTCTCTAGGGAAGGTTTCAATTTGTTCCCGTTGATGGCGTCATGTATCCGCTCGTCGAGAGTCCATAACTTGACAGCCCTATCATAGCCGACTTCCCGACATGTTCCTTGCTTAATCTCATTGTGCAGCCGTTCCCTCAAGCTTTCCCTGTGGGCCGAGTCCAGTTTCAATGGCCATCCAAAGGCTTGGAACCATAAATTCTATAGGGACCACAGCCTCTTGCCCGTACATAAGAAGAAGGAGAATCAAGAGTTTGAAGGTTACAGTCTTCCACACAGGATTCCAGTCGTCTCCCGTGGCGATGGTTTTCGGATTTCTCTCATCCATCTCCGTACCCAGATTCAAAGGTTTCACCATCGGTTCTTCGTACTTCATAGCCTCGTTTTTAAACTGATGTGCGGGTACGGTGTCCATTGTAGCTTCTCCTTCCTTATACTCCCCGTACTCTGGAGGATATTTATCTGGCTCCTCTTCGTCGACGCTTAATACGTTACAGGAGGGTGAGAACATCTCATAGTCCTCCTGCTGCCAATGGAACAATCCATTTAGTGAATCCGTGTCATCCTCCGAACAGCATCCTCTGAGTTTTAGTATGCCTTCGGCATCCGGATCCATCCCCTCTCTGCCTTTGTCTCGTGGGTCATTCTCCCCTTCAGATTCAAATCCCGAGAAAGAGGCAAGTTCTTCGCTTACCAACTGGGTCCGGAGATCAATAGTAAACTTCTTGCCTCCTCTCTCCATCGAGAGTGTATTCCGTTTCCAGTTGTGGTTTGCCTTCGCTGCCACCAGCCATCCTCTTCTGAGTATGGCGTCATACCCTTTCTGTTTTAACGGGATGACCACAAAGTCGAGCACAAATGGTTGTGCACCCATGGTGACTTGTTGTGCCATCAACGTGCCAAGGGGTTTAATCCCGTGCTGGTCGGCACTTAGCAGATTAAACGTAGGTGGCCACAGAGTGGGCTTCCCTAGCTTTTTCCATGTGACCTCCGGAAGGACGTTTACCCCAGATCCGCCGTCTACTATAGTATCCATTAGGATGGTGCCCAGGATGCCCATCTCCACCACGGCTGGATGTCTGCCATTGTTGACGGAAAGTAGCATTGGATTTGTCACCGATTTTCCCGGTACAGAAGCATCCGTGTGTCTCGGTTTGGGTTTATCAACCTTTGTACCCAACAACACTATCCCCAATTGAGGCATGGTGTATAGGAGGTCCTCCAGCTTGACAGGCACCTCCAGTTGAAGCATCTGCCGTACAATGTTCCTCTCCGCGTCTGTGCAATAGGGTCCGGATGATTCGTGTGTCTCTCCCCGTTGGGCTTTCATCGCCCTTTCTATTTCCTCCCTTGCCTCCGCCATTCTCTACTTCTCCATTCGGAGATGGGGGGTAGCGGGCTTCCTTCGCTTGCCCTCAGGTAAGAGCAAGTATAGCTTCTTTAATCTGTGTGTTGCCTTCGATGTCAATCAGATTGGCCCCTACGCCAGACTTCGGACAATTAGCATCTTCATGGTCCCCAGGGCCGCACCACCGACACAGCTGCTGAGGGGCGTCATTATTGTTACACTCGCTTGCGTAATGACCCCATTGGTTGCATGCCCTACATTGGATCATTAGGCGTCCCTTCGCGTCATACTGGACCCTGCTTCGGGTGGAATTATTATTATTCCCTCTTCCGCCTCCTCGGTTTCCCCGACAGCCTCCGGAAGATGCGTTATTGTTTGAATCTGATGTGGAAGGCTGCTCCTGTGTATAGAGCACTTGCTGGTTACGCGCCTTCAAATTGTATGGGCATTCCTTCGTAGAATGTCCCATAATCTGGCAGATGTCACAGAATGCCTTCTTGGGACAGGCACCCTTCGTGTGGCCGCTCTCCTTACAATCCGTGCACCACAGTTCATCATCCTTGCTTGTTGTCCCCTTCATTGTCTTAAACTCTTTTAACATCCGTTCCATATCCTTCTGAAGGGCCGTGACTTTCTTCTTCGGCTTCTCGTCACTGCTACTCTCCTCTTCGGACGTATCGTCTTCGGATGACGAAGATCTATTCTTCTTCTTTTTGGCCGTCTTATTTTCGCTTTTCAGGTCCATGGCCCGGTTGTATGCATCATTGTAGGATGTCGGAGGCACAATTTTCATCTTCCGTCGTAGCTTAGGATTCAAGCCCTCAACAAACCACCTCTTCTTTAGGCCATCAGCCGATTGGCTTTCCATCTTTCCGACTAATTCCTTTAGCCGGCGGCCATACGCTCGTACGGTCTCCCACTTCCCTTGCTTCGTTCCATAAATCTCTGAGACTATCTCATTATCATCTCGTAGTAGCCGAAATTCCTTCTCGAATCCCCCCTTCAGGTCATCCCATGTGGTTATGTTCGTTCTATCCAGATCTGCGTACTAGTCAATGGCCACGCCTCTCAGTGTGGCGGGGAACTGCCTCATCCATTCGTTCTGGTCAGTCACCCCGTTGGCTGCCCAGATGGTTTCACACGTACGACAATGCCGTACTAGATCGTCCTTTCCATCATCGTGGAATTTTGGCAACTTCTCCTTATGTGCCGCCATGGTTGGTCGGGCTGATTGTGTTTGTTGCGTGCGCGGTGGATTTTGTGCTCCTGCACCACCTGTGCTAGAACCGGCACCCACGTTCCCTTGGCCGGTTACTAATGGTACTTGTATCTGTGTAGCAGGTGGAACCGTATTGTGTGGAGTCGTTGGCTCCAATGGCAAGTTCGCCTGCACATCCCGTGTGTCTTCGGTCGTACCTTCTTGTGTGTCTTCAGTCGTACCTTCCCGTGTGCCTTCGGTTGTACCTTCTCGTGTGCCTTCGGTCGTACCTTCCTGTGTGCCTTCAATTGTACCTTCCTGTGTGCCTTCGGCAATGCGCTCACCTTCGTAGTTCCCTTCCTCCGCACGCCACGTGCGGTTCAAGTCTTCAAACTGGTCTCGCTCTTCTTGAAGCAAGACTTGTCTAAGTCGTGTTTCTTCGAGTAGTTCTTCTCTACTCCGCACTCTCCAATGTTCCGGCGAGATGAACGATTCCCAGTCGGCCCCAGCACCTTCCGTACCACTTCCGGGGTTCCCTTCGGGCAACCCTCCGGCAAGCTGGTCTTTGGCAAGTTGCCTCAGCCTACACCGACGTTCACGCTGTTGCGCGGAGATCAAAGTCTTCTGTGCGGCTTCCCCTTCGTCATCTCATGCCTTTTTATTTTTATCTTTATTTAAGACATTGGGCATAAATCATTCCCTCAACTCTCTTCCCGAGTACGTCTAGGCAACGGCACCAGATGTTTACCTGCTGGGGTAAACTTAGTATTGCACTGACATCGTACAGGAAATATAATAAACACAGAATATATTAGAGAATAATAAATACTTTCATTAATGATTCTGGACTGGCAAGTACATTTACATAATAATGATCATACAATAATATCTTATGTCCAACCTCCGAGAGAGTATATAAAGTACCCGAAGGGCCACAACCGAAACGTCGTGACATAACTGTCTAACCTCTCGGTCACTAACGACCGAGAGTAACATAATACTTTACTAATATAATAACCCGTACATACAATTATCCTGACAACAGAGATAAGCTTAGTAAGCCAACTCCTTTTGTTCTAGATCAACCTCTTGTTGTCTCTTGATCTCACGCAATTGTTTGGTCCAGTCTAGCAACAGACTTTTCATTTCACTAATTTCCATCTTTTCCAAGTTTTGAAGCTGACTAGGATAAACATCATGCTCGTTTGCATGAAAATATTTTCTTAAGGATGATTTTGGACATATGTTGTTAGTTTTCTCTCATTGATGACTCCTTCCTCCACTGTGTGTGCACGAGCCTATGTGTCTATGCTGCTAGTGTTTGTGGGATGCAAGTGCTTGGTGATGACAAGTGTACAAGTCACTATTTTGCCGTGAATGTTTGGAGTTTTGAATGAGGCTTTCGATAACTGCTGGGATGTATGTTTTTGCTATAACAAGTGTCATGACCAGCTAATGCAACAGTCCCAACTGTCATGACAAAAGGGAATCCTCTTCCTGCTATCTGCGCATATACATTACATCTGGCTCCTGCTGGTAATGGATTAAAATGAGTATCTCTACCGTTTCTTTTTGGCCTGCCAGTCAACACGTTTTTCATTGCCATCATTCTCAGAGAACAAAACGTCTGCCTTTGCATATGCAGTATCTTCTTTTTAAAAAACTGGGGCTGAAGTTTGCATGGTTAGTTGTTCTACAGCACGTGAATGATTTGAATGACCTTTGCTGGATAGAACGGACATGTAGAGTCGTCACGTATACACTATGAACAAAAGAAGGGAAGTCGGAATCATACTTTTATCTCGAACCTGGAAAGAATCACAAAAATTATATGTAAAAGAAACGGCTCTTGAATAGAAACTGGCATCGTATGAAGACCTGCAGAAGAATATCGCTTTCCCTGGCACGCGTTTGTGATAGTAGGTGAGTCGAGACAAATGCGAACAGCATATGCAATGTAACGTTTTTAAAAGATGATCGGGTATCCTTTTTGGCGCGATGTTGAGGACTGTTGCTCAAAGACGTGTGCAGTAAGGTATCTATATGTAGTCGTATTGTGAGAGTGAAGGTGAATAGGGAGTGCTATTCTTTTCTCAGCCTAGTGATCTATGTGAAGTGAAAAATGTGACTGTCGTCTTTGAAAAGACTAGACGTTAGCAGAGAAAAATGTGGAGAAAGATTTAGGTCAGCTTTTGAAAAGTTGACTGGTCTCTGAGACTGAAAAAAGGTTTCAAATATTTTATACACTGGTGTGTAGAAAAACCATACAAAAGCTTCAAAGAGCGGTGAGCTGCGAGATAGGCTAAATTAAGGGAGTGTAAAAGCCAAATCCACGTCTGTGAATTGTGACTACAAATTTTATCCTGCACAAATCTAGGTGTGATTATATATCCTAAAGAGAACAGTCGGTTTTGGGATGCAGTCTGAGTAAATTAAAATCTATAGGTGTGATTCTCCATAAAGGGACAGTGTGAGATCTTTGATATGATTGTTGTGTTGTTGGTGTTATATGCCTCATCTAAAGCAGTGGAAAGGAACCGTGTATGAAGGAAGAACATCAGAGGGACTGTTGTCATCAGAGGGACTGTGTATACAACAGGGGGACTGTAGGAGATAACTTAATATCAGGCAGGAGCGAATGTGTAATGAGATGTGATAAAAGAAACCGATTATTGGAGAAGAAGCACAAATTTGATGCAAAGGAATCCTTCATTCTTTAGAGGGTCTTTACATCTCTATAAAGATATAAAACTTCATTAGTGTTGTAATCTTGTTATCTCTTGAAAGGAAGGTAGTTGCCTTCTAAATCAGGTCGAAGCCTGATCTAGAACGGTTGAGGAGAGTTGTAGCTCTCAGTTGTAACGGGTTGTTGCCTTGAGTATACTGGTTGAAGCCAGTTAAGAGTTGTTGCTCTCAGATTGTCATCGGGTTGTAGCCCTTTGGATAGTGATGCCATGGTTTTTCCCACTTTGGGTTTCCACGAGATAATTTGCGTGTGCTGTCTCTTTTGTTTCGTGTTCTCTGTTTTAGTTTTTTTTCAGCATTAATAGTTTATGATTATACTGATTCACCCCCTCCCCCTCTCAGTATAATTCGGTTTTCAATTGGTATCAGAGCTAGTTGTTCTCTTCTAGTGCTTAAAAGCTTGAGAGCTTGGTCTTTGTGTTCAAGATGAGTGCCCCAGAAGGTCTAGCAACAAACGGGGCTCCTCTTTTTGATGGAAATAACTTTGCTTTCTAGAGTGTCCGTATGAAGACTTATATTATGTCACTTGGCTGCGATGTGTACCTCAGTCTTGAGAATGGCTATAAAATCCCTACTGATCCTCCAAAAGATGCTGATGAGAAGAAAGATTTTGAGAACAATGCCAAGGCCATGAATGCAATTCTGTGTGGTCTAACTGAAGCTGAGTTTGTAAAGGTCATGCATTGCGAATTAGCTAAGGAAATTTGGGAGAAATTGCACAACGCATATCATGGAGATGACAAAGTCAGAAAGGCCAAAGTTCAAACTCACCGGGCTGTTTTTGAAGGTCTTCGAATGAAGGACAGCGAAAACATTGATGCATACTTTTTATGTGTTGATGAAGTTGTCAACGCTTTAAGAGGTCTAGCTGAAGATGTTGAAGAGAAGATTGTTGTTCAGAAGATTTTTCGATCTCTTCCCATGAGACTTGGTGCCAAAGTCTCTGCAGTTGAAGAAATGGTTGATTTAGACAACCTTACTATTGATAAGCTTCATGGCATCTTGACTGCATATGAAATGAGGACTACGGTTGAAGGGTCTTCTAAATCTGAATCAGCATTCAAGGCTTCAAAGAAATGCAAGGATAAAGAGACAAGTCTTAGTGAAGGCTCAGATGAGGACTCTAATGAGGAACTTGCCTATCTCATTAGAAAGCTGAAAAAAGGTTTTAACAAAAACAGAGGTAGGACAGGTCTGAAATGTTTTAACTACGGTAAGGTTGGTCATTTTGCTTCTAAGTGTCCATTTGATAAAGATGAGGACAGCAATGATGAAAAGGAAGTAAAGTACAGAAAGTCTAAAAGGTTTACCAAGAAAAATTGGAAGTCCGGAAAGGGTAAGAAGGTGCTGCTCTCAAAAAATGACAGTGATGACTCTTCAAGCAGTGAGAGTGATTCTACAGTAAGTGAAGTTATGTTTATGGCTATAGATGATGCTGTTATTGAAGATGTTAGTTCTGATGACATTGGTGATGCTGAAGATGATGATGTTGACCTTGAGGTTGAATTGATTTCAGCTCTTTCTGAAATTAAAAAATTGAAAAAGAAAAATCAGAATCTTGTTGATCTTCTTCAAGTAGAAAGTGCTGAGAAATTGAAGTTGGCTACATCACTCAAAGAAGCTGAAAATCAGCTTATTGATATTAAAATTCAGATTGAAGAGGCTAAGAAAATACGTGAAGGTTTAGAAAATCAGATTCATATAAAAGAGGAAAACATTACTAAATTGGAAGCTGAAATTGTCACACTTAGAAACATTGGAAAAACATCTATGCTATCAAGTGAAGAATTGTCTTTCAGCAAAGGTAAAGTCACGTTGGATGAAGTTCTTGGCTCACAAAGACCTACCAAGGATAGAAGAGGTGTTGGTTTGCAATCTGATCCAAACTCTTCATCATCGGATAATAGTCAGCCTACTACTTCTAAGGTAAACAAGCCCTTCTTCTATGGTTATTGTTTTGCTTGTAATTATTTTGGGCATAGGGCTGTTGAGTGTAGAGCTGTCCCCTATAAGAATTATTATCAGCATGAAAGAAATGGTTTTAGGAAGTATAATCTGATTTGTTACAGCTACAATAGATTTGGACATACTTCTAGATTTTGTAATAGCTACTATGTAGATTCGTTTTATAATAGTGAGCCTAATAGAAGAGCTAAAGTGACTAAAGTTTGGAAGAAAAAGGTTCAAGAGACTCCTCTCAAAGCTCTTGTTGTTCAAACAACCTTTCTAGCTAGCAATGAAAAAGACATTTGGTATGTTGATAGTGGCTGTTCCCGGCACATGACAGGTGACTTGAGTAAGTTTCATTCTCTTAAGAAGATGAAAGGTGGTAAAGTTAGATTTGGTGGTAGCTCTTCTGCTAAAGTTGCTGGTATAGGTATAGTCCTAATTAACAATGATGAAACTATTATAGAGAATGTTCTTTATGTTGAAGGGCTGAAACATAATTTACTAAGTGTGAGCTAGCTATGTGATCAAGGTTATGATCTCAACTTTAATTCAAATGCTTGTTTGATTAAAAAGGGGACTGATATTATGGCTAAAGCAACCAGGGCTACAAATAACCTTTACATTCTTGATGATTCTAATGTTGAGTCTTGTTGTTTAAGCAAGGTTGATGATGCTTGGCTTTGGCACAAGCACTTTGGACATGTTAATTTTGATAACTTTGTTAAAATCAGCAAGGAGGCTGTTAGAGACATGCCTATATTGGAAAAACTAGCAAATAGTGTTTGCAAAAACTGTCAAGAAGGCAAACAAACAAGAGCTTCCTTCAAACCAAAAGATAAATTCAGCAATGGGCCTCTTGAGCTCATTCATACGGATCTATGTGGACCAACAATAACAGCAAGTCTACAAGGTGAGAAATATTTTATGCTTCTAATTGATGATTATACACGTATGACTTGGGTTACTTTCTTGAAAGAAAAATCATAAGCGTTAGAGAAGTTCAAGATTTTTAAGAGTCTAGTAGAAAATGAAATGGATTTGAAGATCAAATGTTTACGCTCTGATAATGGGGGAGAATTTACCTCTAATGAGTTCATCAAATTTTGTGAGTTGCATGGCATCAAGAAACAGGTTTCAGCTCATAGGACTCCACAACAAAATGGTGTTGTGGAAAGGAAAAATAGAACAGTTCAAGAGATGGCACGGTGCATGATGAATGAGAGCAAGGTAAAAGACATGTTTTGGAGAGAGGCTGTCCATACTGTTGTTTATATTCAAAATAGAACCTTGTTAAGACCCAAGCTCAAAAAGACTCCTTATGAACTTTGGAAAGGTAAACCAGCAACGGTTAAGTATTTTAAAATTTTTGGGAGTCCATGTTATATTAAAAGAGATGAAGATAATTTGGGTAAGTTTGAAACTAGAGTTAATGAAGGCATTTTTCTTAGTTATTCTTCTAAGAGTAAGGCTTATAAATGCTACAATAAGAGGTTGAATAAACTAGTTGAAAGTGCAAATGTAAAGGTTCATGAGGTTACTAATCAGTTTGATAAGGATGATGACAGCCCCGAGGTAAGTGAAGCTCAAACCAGCAATACGATGGCTCCTAAAGTAAATTCCAGCACTGTTGTACCCTCTTCTTCTACACCCACACATACTAGATCAGCTAGTAAAAGTGATGAAAATGAACAAGGTAAAGTAAAATCTGCTCACCAAGAATCAGGTCCTATCCTTATTGATGTTGAAAATCCACATGATCATTCTGGAAATGACTCTCAAGATGAACGTGATGTTTCAACATTTAAAACTCCTTCAAAGTTTGTGCAAAAGAATCATCTTGTTGATCAGGTTATAGGTGCAAGGCAAACAAGAAATACTAGAAAAAATGTCAATTATTTTGAGGGTGATGATTTCTCACTTATCTCTATGTTTGAGCCTAAATGTTATGAAGAAGCAGCTGTAGATAAACATTGGGTGGCTGCCATGAAAGAAGAATTGGATCAAATCAAGAAGAGCAATACTTGGGAACTTATTCCAAAACCACTCAACAAAAACGTGATTGGTACAAAATGGGTCTTCTGGAATAAGGTAAATGAAGATGGTAAGATAATCCAAAACAAGGCACGCTTAGTTTGTAAAGGCTATTCTCAGATTGAAGGTGTAGATTTTAGTGAAACATTTGCATCGGTTGCTAGGCTAGAAGCAATCAGAATTTTTCTTGCTTTTGCCTTTTTCAAAGGTTTTAAAGTTTTTCAAATGGATGCTAAATCAGTCTTCTTGAATGGTGATCTAGTTGAAGAGATTTATGTTGAACAACCGGAAGGTCTGATTTCTGAAAATGTTGACTATGTTTACAAGCTGAAAAAGGCTTTATACGGATTGAAACAAGCTCCTAGAGCTTGGTATGATAGGCTAGATTGTTATTTGCAGCAGCAGGGATTCAAGAAAGGATATGTGGATAGCAATTTGTATGTCAAGGAAGAAGGTAACAGCATTCTTATTGTTGTTGTTTACGTTGATGATCTGATTTTTGGAAGTGATTGTGTCTGGATGTCTAAAACATTTGCTGCATCTATGAAAAATGAGTTTGAAATGTCCATGATGGGTGAGTTAACATATTTCCTTGGGCTGCAAATTAATCAAACTTCTAGAGGTATTTTTATATCCCAAGCCAAATATGTTAGAGAATTGCTCAAAAGATTTAAAATGGAGGATTGTAATCCGGTTAGCACTCCAATGGAAACTGGTTGTAAATTGAGCAAGGAAGGTGTGTCTCCTTCCGTTGATCAGTCTTTTTACAGGTCTATGGTAGGGAGTTTGCTGTTTGTGACAGCCACTAGACTGGATATCATGCAAGCTGTTGGTTATGTAGCTAGATTTCAAGCTTCTCCTAAGCAAACACATGTTTCAGCAGTTAAAAGAATTTTTAAATACTTGAAAGGTACAACTGATTATGGTTTATGGTTTCCAAAAAGTTTTGATTTTGTATTAACAACATATATAGATGCAGATTGGGGAGGTTCAGTGGATGACAAGAAGAGTACCAGTGGGTGTGCATTCTTTTTAGGTGGCTGTTCGGTTTCATGGTTGAGCAAGAAACAGTCTTGCACTTCTTTATCTACAGCTGAGGCTGAATACGTTGCAGCAGTATCATGCTGTACTCAGGTAATATGGATGAAAAATACTTTGCATGATTATAAACTTGTGTTTGCTGATCCTATTTGCATTTTCTGTGACAACACAAGTGCAATTGATATTTCGAAGAATCCAGTGATGCATTCTCACGCGAAGCATATTCCGATTAAGTACCACTATCTAAAGGAGCAGGTTGCAAACAATGTTGTTAAGCTGAATTATGTTTGCACTCAGGAGCAGATTGCGGATGTGTTCACAAAACCTCTACCCTGGGATCGCTTCGAGTATCTTCGAAGCAAGCTTGGTGTTCTTCCACCTCAATGAAAGGTTTGGTTTCAGCGCTTCATTGTGGTATCTTTTGGACTACTGGTATTGTTGTGTTTCTTGGTCATTGATGACAAAGAGGGAGTAGAGCTTAAGGGGGAGATCCGTTCTGATTTGATAGAGTTGTTTCAGTTGGTTCAGTTGTATGGGGGAGCAGTTTCAGTTCTTGCAGTGCCTTTAGTTTGGTTCATTTGCTCAGGGGGAGTGCTTACAGGTTGTGTTCAGTTGGTTTGCCATCAATGACAAAAAGGGGGAGATTGTTAGTTTTCTATCATTGATGACTTCTTCCTCCACTGTGTGTGAACGAGCCTATGTGTCTATGCTGCTAGTGTTTGTGGGATGCAAGTGCTTGGTGATGACAAGTGTACAAGTCACTATTTTGCCGTGAATGTTTGGAGTTTTGAATGAGGCTTTCGATAACTGTTGGGATGTATGTTTTTGATATAACAAGTGTCATGACCAGCTAATGCAACAGTCCCGACTGTCATGACAAAAGGGAATCCTCTTCCTGCTATCTGCGCATATACGTTACATCTAGCTCCTGCTGGTAACGGATTAAAATGAGTATCTCTGTCGTTTCTTTTTGTCCTACCAGTCAACACGTTTTTCATTGCGATCATTCTCAAAGAACAAAACATCTGCCTCTGCATATGCGGTATCTTCTTTTTAAAAAACTGGTGCTGAAGTTTGCATGGTTAGTTGTTCTGCAGCACGTGAATGATTTGAATGACCTTTGCTGGATAGAACGGACATGTAGAGTCGTCACGTATACACTGAACAAAAGAAGGGAAGTCGGAATCATACTTTTATCTCGAACCTGGAAAGAATCACAAAAATTATATGTAAAAGAAACGGCTCTTGAATAGAAACTGGCATCGTATGAAAACCTGCAGAAGAATATCGCTTTCCCTGGCACGCGTTTGTGATAGTAGGTGAGTCGAGACAAATGCGAACAGCATATGCAATGTAACGTTTTTAAAAGATGATCGGGTATCCTTTTTGGCGCGATGCTGAGGACTGTTGCTCAAAGACGTGTGCAGTAAGGTATCCATATGTAGTCGTATTGTGAGAGAAGTGAAGGTGAATAGGGAGTGCTATTCTTTTCTCAGCCTGGTGATCTATGTGAAGTGAAAAATGTGACTGTCGTCTTTGAAAAGACTAGACGTTAGCAGAGAAAAATGTGGAGAAAGATTTAGGTCGGCTTTTGAAAAGTTGACTGGTCTCTGAGACTGAAAAAAGGTTTCAAATATTTTATACACTGGTGTGTGTAGGAAAAGCATACAAAAGCTTCAAAGAGCGGTGAGCTGCGAGATAGGCTAAATTAAGGGAGTGTAAAAGCCAAATCCACGTCTGTGAATTGTGACTACAAATTTTATCCTGCACAAATCTAGGTGTGATTATATATCCTAAAGAGAACAGTCGGTTTTGGGATGCAGTCTGAGTAAATTAAAATCTATAGGTGTGATTCTCCATAAAGGGACAGTGTGAGATCTTTGATATGATTGTTGTGTTATTGTTGTTATATGCCTCATCTAAAGCAGTGGAAAGGAACCGTGTATGAAGGAAGAACATCAGAGGGACTGTTGTCATCAGAGGGACTGTGTATACAACAGGGGGACTGTAGGAGATAACTTAATATCAGGCAGGAGCGAATGTGTAATGAGATGCGATAAAAGAAACCAATTATTGGAGAAGCACAAATCTGATGTTAAGGAATCCTTCATTCTTTAGAGGGTCTTTACATCTCTGTAAAGATATAAAAACTTCATTAGTGTTGTAATCCTGTTATCTCTTGAAAGGAAGGTAGTTGCCTTCTAAATCAGGTCGAAGCCTGATCTTGAACGGTTGAGGAGAGTTGTAGCTCTCAGGTCTAACGGGTTGTTGCCTTGAGTATACCGGTTGAAGCCAGTTAAGATTTGTTGCTCTCAGATTGTAATCAGGTTGTAGCCCTTTGGATAGTGATGCCGTGGTTTTTCCCGCTTTGGGTTTCCATGAGATAATTTGCGTGTGCTGTCTCTTTTGTTTCGTGTTCTCTATTTTAGGTTTTTTTCAGCATTAAAAGTTTATGATTATACCGATTCACCCCCTCCCCCTCTCAGTATAATTCAGTTTTCATATGTTGGCTGCCAGGAAGTTGGTGTAGGGATGGGTGGGTGGTAAACATATGAAACTTGTTTATAATTTACTGCTACAAGGTAATTTTGAGTAAAACTAGCAGTACCCTCAATATGATATCGCTAACGAGGGGGTATATAAGTAACACTTTCATGATATGGTGGATGAAAAGGCATATTTTCATAAAAAGAAGACATGCTAAAGCATTCATCTAAGCTAGAAAATCATGAAAATCTCTGCTAAAGAAAGAAAAATGGGACTAATGTTTTGCAAAAGTAAAGCATACCCACACTTGTCTACTTGAAACCAATTGATATTCCTCTAGAGTTGGCAAGTGTGTAGAAATCTTGTCTCCAAAGGCAGAAACTACTATTGTACACACCAAAGAACAACAATGTTTTGAAAAAAATTGAGCTAAAATAGTTCAAATTGTCCCACCAAGCGTGCCAAAAACTGTTATCAACTAGATTTGCACCATGTTGAACTTACAGTTTAGAAATTCTTTCACTAAATCCAAACACAAGGTAACTTAGATAAGAGTCACTAGCCCAAGAAAGTGCTCACACAGCAAGTAACAAAATATTCAACTCCATGCATTTGTGCTATAAGGATTAATAGACCCGTTCCAATTCCAAGTGGACTAGATGGTGTTTTCTCTACCTTCATTGTGTGCAACTAAAGGTTATATTGCACAAAGACAAAGTTATTGAGGCATTTGTATACTAACTTGTTCCTCTTCTTCATGTGGACGGACTCAAACAAGCTCTAATTGTGCTCACAATTGGATGAAGTACAAGGCTGGCATAAGATTTAGAGAGCAAATTTTTGTGGATTTGGGACATTTCCACCCCAATTTCGCCACCAAGCTGTAAAGAGCCTACCTAGCTCCTTTGTTTTTAAAAAAAACTTTATTCCTAGTTGACTTGCAAGTTCTTGTTTTGTTTTGAGTTATTTGTTTTAAAAATTCGAATTGATTCCAACATGAGATAATAATTAAAATATTTATTCAAACTTTTGAAACATTCAACCAAACTACAATTCACCTATTATTGTAAATAAGTAACAAGTTTAAATCACAACAATGCAGCACCTTAATTTGAAATGAATTTTCCACCAAAAATGCAATGACGCAGCAGCCAGGATAGACACGCCAAGATTGGAGGACTGGCCGAGCCCCAAGAATTGACGTGAGTGTGAAGGGAAAGGTGGCGTGAGGTTTCCTTAGTGAAAACGCAGCCACTAAGCATTAACGTGACCCTTCCTTAACTATTACGCAGCCTGCATAACAATCCGCTGCCTTAGCAATTCAAACACAGCCTCCCAAACAAACACTGCACTATGCAATCTAACCGCAGCACCCAGAACAAGAGCTGTGCTTGCTTAGCAATTCTGGCAGTCCTTAGAGATAATTCCAGCCACTAAGAAATTTGATAAATGAAGAGTTTCGAATTCCAGACTATAAAACTCGCAACTTTGATGCAATTACTACAATCTTCTCACACTTGGTATATTTCAGCACCAAGAACAATATCCAGAGATTCAGTAGTAGATTTCAGAATTCAATTTGCAAAATTCATCATCAATCAGTGATGATTCAAATTGCAGGAAGAGGAATCAATCCTCAAAACCCTAGCCATTTCTCACAGCCAAAGACTTCATAAATTTTATCAAAACAACAATGAATTAGTAAAGTGCTTTTTCGAATTGAATATATAGCTTTTTCGGAAAAAGCTTCAACTTCACTTTTTTCACTTAAAAGGCTTTTTAATCACTTCATTTTATAACATTAAAGTTATAAAGTAATAAAGTTATTAAATTAAAATAATTTAATTTAATAACGATAACTTTAAAATTAAAAGCCATTGAGCCCCACTGACTGTGCAAACTCAATTCTGACATCAATCCTCAAACTTCAACTGCCCTGCCCAAAAATAACCAACTGCCACAAATAGCCAACTGCCAAAAATAGACTTACTATAAATAGTAAGTCTCTCAAACTAGAGATCCCCTGAAACTCGATCCTGAAACATCTGACACCCCGTGTAGACGCCCTACTAAATCTAGCCATACCCCAAAATACCACTTACTAAAAATAGTATGTTGACCAAATTGACCCGAACGAAGAGCAGACCTGATAATTTGAAACTCAAGAATGGAATCCCAATGCTAGCTCCGCCAATTGACCCCCTTTGATCACCTAATTAGCCTGTGAGGATCGCCGACCAAGCTAATCCCAATAGACTAAAAAAATGGGGACATTACACAAGCATCTACAAAATAAAATATTGAAGAGTTAGAAAGCAAGGTGAAAACATAGTTTAATGTTCATCTACTTAGCATACATGTGAAAGACTCAATCCAAATATTATACCTAGGGTTTGAGTACTTCTTCCTCTCTTGGCCAAGTCTGAAGAGAATAGCTTGCCTCTTGCATTTTGGTAAGTGTCTAATTCAGACACAATGAGGTCTCTCACCTCAACCTTGGGTTTCACCCCCTAAATGCATGCAGTGAGGTCTTCCATGACCTCTCCATTGGTATCCGAGAAGGATGGCGAGAAACAAAAACAAGGGTTGAGGAAGTACCTTATTGCTTGAATGGGTTGGTGGAGTTGATTATTCCACCTCCTATTAATAATTTCCCATATGGGATCAAATTTGAGGCTGTCCCCCTTGTAATTTTTGATAGACATTTTGGCCCTATCTATCGTCTCATAAAGATATCCCATTGGGGTTTGATCCCCATCTACCAAGAGGAGAACTCTAACCAAGGGCTCTAACACCTAAAATTGAAAAATACAAAAAGATTGATCATTGAAGATACAAATTAATAATGAAAGACTTGATTACAAAAAAATCAAATATTCCAAGTTACCTTCACAATCTTCATAGCTCTTTGTGTAAATTGGTTATCATAAACAATAAATGCAACTCTCTCCATTGGTCTTCTTCGAAAAATTTGAGTCTAGTCATACTTGACTCACAAAAATTTACTTAAAAGCCAGCAAAGAAGTAAGAATACTTTGGATCATTAAGAAAATTGTTGCAAACCTTGTGACACCCGCTCTTACCAACTCTTTCCCTTAAGTGTGTTATCTCATTGAGAGAAGAACCCAAGGGTAATTGCAGATGTATTTTGTGATCTTCCTTGCATCCTCTATGAGTCTCACCCAATCTAATTTTCTTACGTCTTCCAAAAGAAGGTCAAGGATATGTGCTGCAAAAGGTGTCCAAAGAAGTGTGCTATCTTTGTCTTGGAGGATCTTATCAACTACCATATATGCTTATGCATTATCTGTTATGATTTGCACCACATTATCAATTCCCACCTCCGTTACAACTTGCTCTAGCAATAGAGCCATTTTTTTAATACTCTTCACCTTGTTAGAGGCATTCATGGATTTCAAGAACACCACATCATTCTCGCAAGAAACCAAGAAATTAATGATGGTGCGGTTTTTTCCATCCATCCACCCATTGGAAAGAATGGTGTTGCCAAATTGTTTCCATTCTAATATTTGCTCTTCCACCACTTCTTTTTCCCTAGCAACTGCATATGTGAGCAACCTACAAGTATGAAGTAAAATTGACGTTAAGTACACAAATTTGATTAACAACTTAAATTCAACAAAAATTAGTAATTACTCTAAATAAAAAAAGAACATAAATTTAGTCTCCACTCTTAAAATCAAAACTCAACATAATTTATCAAGATTCAAAACTAAAAGTCAAAAGTTAAAACATTTGAAAAATCAAACAAGTGAGCTAACCTCCTACTCAAGTCAAAATGAGTATGTGCCTTGTACCCTTTTCCTGCCACAATCATTGCAGTAACCAAATCAAACCACACCACATTGAAAGGGATATTGTTAAATTACTAGAAATCAGCACAAACAATGTCTACTTGTTGATACACCTCCCTATTCCACTCAATACCCTCCAATGATTATTGTGCTTGAGGTGTGTTTCTGTGCACGAAATATCTATCTATAGACTACGATTGTGGCACTGATGGTGGTGCTCTACTGGAAGTAGCAGAAGTGGTGGCCGAGGGACTGGTGGATTTGCAGATATATGGGCCACGAAGAGAGCCCGCTATACCCTCACGTGTTTCTTCTTCTTCTACAAGATTGATTGTAACACCTTGAGATTCAACCATGCATGCTCTCCTAGATTATTTTACCCTTTCCCTTTGCAAGAAAGGCATTAATTTCTCTTTTTATTTTATCTGTGGTCTTCTTGCAAACCTTCACATCATGCTTTGTGATGCCTACAAGGTGGGATTTCAAGCTATGTATGCCTTCATAAATTACTCTTTTCACACTTGATGCAAATTAAATGTATTATGTTTCGGTCCTTCAAAGGTATACTTCCAAGTCTTATCTCTAGCCTCTTTAGGATGTGTGCCTACATATCCAGATGGGCATGTGTCTTCTAGGGCACTAGAAGAGCCTGAAGTTGACCTAGATGTAGAAGAATCTCTATTTGTCATTATCAATCAATTTATCAACCTACACATACAAATTGAAACCACAAATTGCAAATTAATATTTTAATAAAAAAATTAGCGGACAAATTCAATTAGTTTAGATAATTTTAGATATAGTTGAAACTTGAATAAAAACAAGAAAAAAAGTGTTAGGATTTGAATTTTTTAAGGAAAGTTGAGATTCTTGAGAAAATAATGAAAGAATTAGAAAATCTGTTAAAAAATGGTGTTAAATCTTGTTCATTACACTCAAACAATTTAGATTACTTGGAAATGCCATTATTAAGTTTCTATAAACCTAGATGCAACCAAAAAAAAGAAACAAAAATAAATTTGAAAACCTACCTGAGAATCGAATTTTGCTTCAAATCCGCTTCACATCCACTTGAAATCAACTTAAATCCTTGGAAATGAGCTTGCAATACATTGGAAGGGTTTTTTGTGGCCTGGACATGAAATAAGAAATCATAAAATGCAATTAAAACCTTTTGTTTCATGTCAAAATGCTTTTATACAAATGTGGCCAAGAAAACAGCATGGACTCGCCAATTTCTTGGCGTGAAGTTGTCAAAAACTATGCGAGTTTTGACAACTTCTTGGCTAGAAAATTCAGCAAGTAAAAGTCAGAATTTCTTGCGAGAAAACAGCTCACTGAGAAGTCTGTGACTTTTCCATCTTCGGTGCTGACTGCGATGGTATATAGCCTAACACCAGATTTACTTTATTTTTTTTTTACATTGCAAAAAATATTTGGGTGGTGTAGCCACTAAGTGTTTGCATTCATTACTCACAAATTTGGTGTTGATTTAGAATAGCTTGTTTTTACTATTTTTGCATTGACCTGATTTGTAGTTAGTAATCAGCTAGTTTGGCTTGAGCATCTTGTCTTGTCCACCTATATGCGCATTGATTGTAAATTGGTCATTGTAACAAGTAAGCTCCACCATTTATTTCTTGTGTACATACCAATTTTCATAAAGAACCTTGCGCACATGAGGATTTTGGTGATCAAATAGGACTTGTGTTGGTGTCTGTTAAAGTTGACTAGATTTATTGCAGATTTGAATATGTATCTCTTTTCAATTTTCTTGAATGATAGTCTTACTAATTAATTGTTTCTCTTGCAGGTTGTAATCAGAATGAAGATAAGTATTATATTTCACAATATTTAAATGAGTCTGAAACAAGAATGCTGAGTTCTGATTATTGTATTAACAAAATTGAATACGGATAGAGATCGTACTCTAGAATGGATCTGCACTATTGATTTCTGTGATTTCCTTCTAGACTGATCGGGCTGAATATATATATGCACGATTTTGAGACATGCCAATGAATAGTCATGTCTCCACGTGAGTGGAGACATGCCTATCCATTGACATGTCATTTCACAAGTAACAACCTTTAATAACCTTAATAGTGTCTATTCAATTTGACACTAATGTACTTGTAACTAATGCATATTGTTATCAGTAATCAGAACATATACATAATCAGACTCGGATCTGATGAATAATATTATCTCATTGATTGAATATCGATCCATATGAATGGCAAATACAAATCAATCAAATGCAGATCAATCAGATCAGATTTATACTTGGAAGTAATTTTCAGATTATCATGGGAGGTAAATATAATGATATGTATTTAATGTGTATGTGTATACATCAATATACACAAGGGTATTGATGTATATGCATGCATATTATCTTACAGATCATTGTATTAATATTATCATCCATTTTATCTGAACGAAGCTATTATTTCAACACTCCCTCTTAGCTAGGGAAGATAAAATTTATCCAAGTATAGATCATAACAATATCACCTTACTCGTGATATAAGAAGATATGATATGCTTAAGAATATCAAGTCACATGACATCCTTCATAACACAAATATCCATATTATGGTATGTGCACTGACATCAAGTCTCATGATGTCTACCATAATAAATCATGGTATATCCATGGATACAATATCCAGCATGATTATCTCTTAAGGATCATAGTGATCTTCAAATGATATAAAGTCTCATGATATCTATCAAAATGTCTAAGAGATATTAACTACCATGACATGTCCACGGGTATCAAGTCACATGATAGTGAAATACATCATTGTAAAGTCATCACCTTACAATGTCAATTACAAGTGTTCATTATTCGAAAAGTCGTCACCTTACAATGTCAATTACAAGTGTTTATTACTTGCAAAGTCGTCACCTTTCAATAATTCTCATAGGGGCCCATAAAGTCATGGAGTCACACACATGACAAAAAGAGTTTATACATTAAACATCTTTTATATTATATTAGTACAAGTAAATAATAATTTGAGACTCAATCCCAAGTTTGACTTACATTTCAACCATACCAAGCTTACTTAGAAAGTGTTCAACTTTCACCTTGGAGAGAGGCTTGGTGAGAATGTCTATTGTTTGATCGCTTGTACTAATATACTCCAACTGAATCACATTCCTTTCTACCATGTCTCTCACATAGTGATAAGGAATCTCGATGTGCTTTGATCTATCATGGAATACTGGATTCACTGAAAGCTTGATACAACTTTAATTATCACAGTGGATAATAGTGGAATTTAGGGGCTCACCAAACAATCCCACAAGCAATTTTCAGAGCCATACTACTTCTCTTGCTCCCATAAAGGCTGCAATGTACTCGGCTTCAATAAAGCTTTGTGCAATTAATGATTGTTTCTGTAAGAACCCCTTTCAGGCTCTTGCTGTTGTACTGTTTGTTTTGATGGTTTTATAATGTTTTATATTTTTTTGCAAGGGTTTTTGACATAAAAAGCAAATAACATAATGCTGAAATACTGAATAGAAAATGAACTACTGCTGCCTTATTTAATTCCTTTGAGCCAAACTCATTACAAATGATAATATCTGAATAAATAACAACAAATAAGATTGAATTCAATACACATTAAAAACCTGTGAATTTATTGATGAAAATCGCACTTTCCCAGCATAACTGCATCCCAGCATAAATGATGCCTACTGTAGTACTCTACTCACGCTGGAAGACTGATGGCGTACTGTCTGCAATCCCACTTCTCTGAAACTGTAAATCAATGCTGTAAATGCTAAAGTAAATCTCCACTGAAGCACAATAGAAGTCTCTAGATGAAACCTCCGCTGGATATCAAATTCACCAAATATCTCACTGGCTCAAATGATGAACACACAGAAGAACTACGTTCTCCAATGGCTGCACTGTCAAACCCTTTCTCAAAGCTCAAGAGTAGAAGAAAATTTTATCAATAATGAAAATTGGCTGCCCTTTTCTTTTCACGCTAAGCATATATAACCTTCCAAGTCTAAATCGCACCCAAAAAGCAGGAATTGCGATTTCTCTCAAGCAATTACAATTTAATGTTATAAACATTAAATTAATGATTTTATTTTATCATTTAGACTTAGGAAGAAGTCAAATAAATTATTAATAAATTTGGCCCCCTTCTCATGATGTTAAGACCCTCAACTTAAGTGATTTTAATATAAAGTTATAATATAACTTTATATTAAATAATTATTCTTCTTTAATACTTAGCCACGAAAAATGTCATAACTCCCATAATATTGTGAATCTGATCAAGCCGTCTGAACTGGGAGCTAGTAAAAATATTCTCCATGTGACCATGAGGTATTCCTAAAAATAGCAGGGGTCCATCTCTATAGCTCCAAAATAAGCCTAAAAATAGCCATTTCTCCCCTGTGCCATTACTGACCCCCTATCCATGTCTACTAGCCTACGAGGGTCCACTGATAGGCTAACCATTAGCTAGCATGATGTCACTAGCTTGAAGGGGACATCACAGTCCACCCTTCCTGAAATTGCTTGTCCCCAAGCAATCTCAACTGTGGATGCTGTAGAATCTCCTCGCTCTCCCATGTAGCATCCTCAACTAGCATGTCCTTCCATTTCACCAAATACTCTTTGATAGTGCTCCTCCTCAAATTTCTCTCCCTGAACTCCAAGATAGCCTCTGGCACTAAAACTAATTTCCCCTCATCATCCAATGGTGGAAGCACTCTGGAAGGAACAATGTGGTGTCCTAATGCCTTTTTGAGGCATGACACATGAAAGACATTATGGACTTTGCTCTCTGTTGGCAAGTCCAACTCATATGCCACCTCTCCAACTCTTCTAATCACTCTGAAAGGCCCATAGTACCGTGGCTTTAGTTTCTCAGCTCCACTCCTCTTGAGAGTAGACTGGCGGTAAGGCTGTAGCATCAAGTACACCATATCCCCTACCTCAAAATTCCGCTCAGTCCTCTTCTGATCCGCATACTGCTTCTGCTGGTTTTGCGCCTTAGCAATATTCTCCTTGAGAACCTTAACAATATCTTGACTTTCTTGTAGTAAATTTCTAGCACTAGGCACACGACTGTCACTCAGTAACAAGTCCATAAAGCTAGGTGCCTCATACCCATATAATGCCATAAAAGGGGACATCTGTATAGACATGTGGTGAGTGGAATTGTAATAGTACTCGCAAAGGTATATCCACTTGACCCAAGCCTTCTGTTGCCCTGCTATGTAGTTCCTGAGATATCCTTCCACCCATTTGTTAACTATTTCAGTCTTCCCATCCGTCTGAGGGTGGTAACTGGTACTCGGAGTGAGCTCTGTCCCGCACAACCTGAACAACTCTTGCCAGAAGTGACTCATAAACCTGTTATCCCTGTCACTGACTATGCTCCGAGGTAGGCCATGCAATCTGAACACCTCACGAAAGAACAATTCTACCGCTTGTGTAGCAATGTATGTAGCCGTGATCAGAAAGAAGTGGGCAAACTTTGTGAGCCGATCGACAACTACAAATATACAATCCCTGCCCTGAGCTCTTGGCAGTCCCGTGATGAAGTCCATGGATAAACACTCCCACTTTCTATCAAGAATCGGAAGTGGCTGTAGCAAACTGGCTGGGTAAGAGTGTTCCTATTTATTCTGCTGGCAAGTGGGACATTCTCTGACATACTGCAACACTTCAGCTTTGAGCCCTTTCCATGAGAAGTGTTCTCTAATCTACCGGTAAGTTTTGTAGAACCCGGGATGTCCGGCCATAGGTGAATCGTGATAAACTCTCAACACCATCCTCTTCACCTCTGACCCTGGCACCAAATAAATACACCCTTTGTAAATGATGAGCTCATTCACAAGGGAAAAACCACTATCCTGAATGGATCCATCAATAAATCCTGCTGCCCATGTATCCTTTGCATACTCTGCAAGGATCAAATGTCTCCAGTCCTCTGCTATGTCTATCATCATGCTCAAGTGAGGTCTCCATGACAAAGCGTCTGCAACTACATTTTGTGTCACCTTGAAATAGGTGATATCAAAATCATAAGCCTGTAACTTACTTACCCATTTCTGCGGCCTGTCATTGAGATCTCGCTGCCCTAAGAAATGTTTCAAGCTATTATGGTCTGTTTTGATGCAAAATTTACTACGCACTAAGTATTGTCTGAATTTGGCCAAGGCATACATTATGGCCAACATTTCCTTATCATATATGTTGAAGCTCCTCTCAAGTCCCTTGAGCTTCCTGCTCTCATAAACAATCGGATGTAATGACCCTTACTATAAAGGCCACTAAAAACCCCCAAATCTGAACTGAGACAATTTGTCAAACATTTGTCATGCACTGAATTGTTTTGTTTGTAATGAGTGTTTCAATGTGATAGTTGTTTTGAGCATCAAGTACAATTGAGATAACAATACCAATATTGAAATGTAATACAATAAGCAACAATGAAACTCTAAATACCAATGCAAAGACCCCAATGCCAATGTATCATGAACTTCCCAAAATCTGATCATCATATAACATGAATGATAATGACTGAAATCTGATTATAAATGACTGTTTACAACTTCTGAGAAAAAGGTATGAACTGTCACACATGAACAATAAACTATGGCAATAACAAGTTCATTCCATGCTCTTCTATGACTCCATACAGTGCACTATCTTACTATGATACCCAATGCTCTTTCCTTGCTATGTCATTACAATTACCATAATGATAACAGAGACTGATTACAATATAGCAATGACAGATATTATGGACTGTTATGACAGTGACTTTCTAGACATGTACTGGACTGTGATAGCAATGCCTGAATATATGCAAAATTATGCAATTTGTGACATCCAAAACAATGAATAAGAACCTGGTAATCGCTCCTTAATGTCTGATTGTAAATGCTGTTGAAACACTTCCAAATTGCACCCAAACCGTACCCAATCTGCAGGTGTGTACTGATCTGATACAGGGTCGTACCTGGGCCGTACTGTACGGCTGCTGTACTAAATTCAGAGCCAAGTGATAGCTGCCGAAAATGTATGGAATGGAATCGCCTAGGGTTAGATAATAACCCTTCCAATGCATAAAATTTATCTCCAAGTAGGTTGAGAGATATGAACAAAAATGTAGGTCCAAACCCTGGTATGACTGAACTGAAAATGTACCAAAATGATCTCCAAATCTTCACCAAATGATTCACCAATGCAATGATGAATTAAGAACTCTTATTCAATCAGATGCAAGCCCCAAAATCAATCCTCAATGAAATCCAACATGAAATGGCTGAGTACCATCTCCAATCATGCAACCCTTCAGTAGATATTTCACTACCTCAGTTATGCCAATCTAGGGGAGTTATTGTTCCCAAAGATCAAATGATATTTGCAGACCAAAAGACTACAAATTGCTCCACAATGGAAGAAGTAGAAGAAATCCCAAATCCAAGCATGTCAAAATGAATGCCCAAGCCCTCTATTTATTTACTTTTCTAAGAAGTTACTAAGAACTTCTAAAAACATCCAATTATAATGCACTTTATAATAAAATAACATTATAATATAAGAGTGCTTTTCTCAACTCAAAATTATAACAATGTAGGCTCATAACTGAATGTAGGCCCAACTACAACTGAATGTAGGCTCGGACTGGATGTAGGCTCTACTAAACGTAGGCTCTAACAGCAATATGCAATCAACTGATCTCCAAATGATCACGAGATGACTCTCTCCTCATCGCTATCAGTCTACCAGAGTCCGTGATAGACTGATCCTGCACGCCAAATGATGTCAGCCAAAATGGGGACATGACATCGGATGCTTATCTTGCATAAGCATTGCTCCAACACCCTCCCCTGATGCATCATAATGTAGCTCAAAAGGTTTGCTGAAATCTGGTAATGCTAATACTGGGCAAGAAGTCATTAACTCCTTGAATTTATCAAAACACTCCTGTGCCTCACGAGTCCACAAGAAAGCCCCCTTCTTCATCAAATTGGTCAAGGGTGCTACATGCTTGGAGTAACCGCTGACAAACCTCCTGTAGAACCCACACAATCCCAAAAATCCTCTCAATTGTGTAAGGTTGCCCGGAGTAGGCCACTCAACAATAGCACGAATCTTCTCTGGATCCATGCGTACGCTCTGTGCACTGATAATGTGACCCAAATATAGTAACTCTGACAAGCCTAGATCACATTTTGATTCCTTGGCATACAAGGACTCTCTACTCAACGTGCTCAATACTGTATCTAAATGCTGTAAGTGTTCAGCGCATGTCTTACTGTAAACCAGGATGTCGTCAAAGAAAACCAGTACAAACTTCCTCAACTGATGCTGAAACACCCTGTTCATCACAGACTGGAAGGTGGCAGGTGCATTGGTTAGACCGAACGGCATAACTACAAACTCAAAATGCCCACAATGACATCTGAACGCTGTTTTCTCTACATCTTGCTCTCTGACCCAGATTTGATGGTAACCTGATCTTAAATCTATTTTGGAGAAGTAACATGCTCCATGAAGCTCATCCAATAACTCATCAATCTGCGCGATGGGGTACCTGTTCTTAATTGTCTTCTTATTCAAGACCCTATAATCAATGCACATCCGGAGTGTGCCATCCTTCTTCTTCACCAATACTACAGAGGAAGCGAAAAGAGACTTGCTCGGTCTAATATGGCCCATGGCAAGTAACTCCTTGATAGTTTTCTCTATTTCATCCTTCAATCTTTTCGGATGTCGGTATGGTGTGATCATGATGGGTTTAGCACCCTCCTCTAACTCAATAATATGCTCAATACCTCTATCTAGAGGACTACCTGGTGGTATGTCACTGAAAACCTTGTAGTGCTTGATTCTCAGTTCCTGTATGTCTGGATGGTATTTTGATTCTTGCTGCCCCTGTGATGGCATCAACATGCAACAGGCTGCCCACTCAACCTGGTCATGACGCAACAAACTCTCCATGCGCCTACAAGACATCATCCTGAACTCACTGTCTCGAATGGCCTTAAGTATGTGAGTTTTACCATCAATCTGAAATTTCATCACCATTTCTCTCAAATTGAGAGTGAACTCTCCAATATCATGCAACCAAGTCATGCCCAGTACTAAATCTGTGTCACCCATGTTAACCACATAAAATTCAGCCTTGAATTCAAAGTTATTTATTTTCAATGGTAAACCTGTGATCTTTCTATCGCATTTGAGGACATAGCCATCAGCTACCCTCACTCTCAAGCCCTCAAACTGCTCAGTCTGGATCCCACGTCTCTCAACCAACCTGGAGTCAATGAAATTATGTGTGGCCCCTGTATCTAGCAATGTAATAACTCGCTGTCCAGCCAACACTCCTCTCATTCTAAATGATCCCTCTTGTTGCACACTAGTGAGACGGGCCTCCTTAAGCCTACCTTCAATCTTCTCTTCATCGGTAGACATTTGTTTGAGCTTTTCATCCTCTAAACTTTCCTCTTGTTCACTGGATTCCTCATTTTCAGTTTGCTGGTCTGAATTTTCAGAATCTGAATCTTCATAGTAAGCCCACATAACCCTGTTTGCTTTCCCCTTAGGTCTCAAAGGACAGTCATGGTTCATGTCATAGGGTCCTTTGCAATAAAAACAGAGTTTTTTCTTCCTTAAATCATTCAATGTCTCTATCCAAGGGAGCGAATGGTTTATCTTTATTTTCAGCTTTTGTTTCATTCCTCTCAGGTTTCTTGAAGAATGGTTTGTTATCTTTGTAAGATGATGCACCCTTTGATGGAAATTTACTTATTGGGGCTGCTTGTTCCATACTTCTAGCCTTTTTAATTGCTTCTTGCAAACCGAATGGATCAAAGGCTTTTACCCAACCTTTCAGTGGTTCAGCTAATCCCTCAGTGAACAAAACAACCAATCTCCTATCTGAGATATCTAGCACCATAACAGATAGCCTCTGAAAGTCACTAATGAAATACTCCAATCTGCCTGACTGTCTCAACTGTGCCAACTCCCTGAAGTAAACTTCTGGATCCTTCTTATCAAACCTCTCTACCAACCTATCCACAAAGTCCTGATATGAAGTCACCTGGTTATGCTGAAGGGTAACCATCCCATGGTACCACCAATCATGTGCAGCTCCCTCTAAATGTAACGTGGCATATTTTATTGCCTCCACTTCTGTTATAGGTCTCAGTGCTAAGGTATCAAGCTTGTGAATCCAAGCCTGCGCTGTCATTCTGCTACTACCATCAAATGTAGTTAGGGAAAACTTGCCTGTAGCATGCTTTAATTCATTATTCTGGCCACAAGGTCTCCTATCCTGTCTCGCTGCCCTGTAATGCTCTCTCCTTTGATTAACAAACCTCTCAAATGTCATCCTCTCACGCACCTGTGGAGCTAATAATTCTCATTCGTCATTCACAGCCATGAGAATATCTGTGAACATCTCCTCTCCTACTTCTGTAGGTGCAACCTCGGGCTCATCTCTAATGAAGGTAGGACGAGTAGGCCTGTCTACTGTCCTGGAATGAGTCCTATGCGCTCTAGGTGATCCCACTGCATTCCTGTTATCCCCTTGATCCCTATTCTGCCTGTCAGGTGGATTCATCCGCTCCATCATGGTAGTCAGTGCCTGTAAGGCCTGGGCCACCTGCTGCTGCCCTGTTGCCATAGTTCTAAAAAACTCTCTGGTTTCCTGGTCTTCATCATTCCTGTTTACCCTGGGTGGGCTACTGTCACGCCTATCACCCATGATGACCGGTTGTCATTCTAAAACTTGTTCGGCTTCAAGTAAGGCTCTCCTGCATGTATAATACCTGTGTGGACCAACTTCCTCTAACTGCATGTAATAACTAAACCCTCAGGATGGCAGGATTTAGCTTTGATACCATTGTAAGAACCCCTTTCAGGCTCTTGCTGTTGTACTATTTGTTTTGATGGTTTTATAATGTTTTATATTTTTTTGCAAGGATTTTTGACATAAAAAGCAAATAACATAATGCTGAAATACTGAATAGAAAATGAACTACTGCTACCTTATTTAATTCCTTTGAGCCAAACTCATTACAAATGATAATATCTGAATAAATAACAACAAATAAGATTGGATTCAATACACATTAAAAACCTGCGAATTTATTGATGAAAATCGCACTTTCCCAGCATAACTGCATCCCAACATAAATGATGCTTGCTGTAGTATTCTACTCACGCTGGAAGACTGATGGCGTATTGTCTACAATCCCACTTCTCTGAAACTGTAAATCAATGCTGTAAATGCTGAAGTAAATCTCCGATGAAGCACAATAGAAGTCTCTGGATGAAACCTCCGCTGGATATCAAATTCACCAGATATCTCACTAGCTCAAATGATGAACACACAGAAGAACTACGTTCTCCAATGGCTGCACTGTCAAACCCTTTCTCAGAGCTCAAGAGTAGAAGAAAATTTTATCAATAATGAAAACTGACTGCCCTTTTCTTCTCATGCTAAGCATATATAACCTTCCAAGTCTAAATCGCACCCAAAAAGCAGGAATTGCGATTTCTCTCAAGCAATTACAATTTAATGTTATAAACATTAAATTAATGATTTTATTTTATCATTTAGACTTAGGAAGAAGTCAAATAAATTATTAATAAATTTGGCCCCCTTCTCATGATGTTAAGACCCTCAACTTAAGTGATTTTAATATAAAGTTATAATATAACTTTATATTAAATAATTATTCTTCTTTAATACTTAGCCACGAAAAATGTCATAACTCCCATAATATTGTGAATCTGATCAAGCCGTCTAAATTGGGAGCTAGTGAAAATATTCTCCATGTGACCATGAGGTATTCCTAAAAATAGCAAGGGTCCATCTCTATAGCTCCAAAATAAGCCTAAAAATAGTCATTTCTCCCCTGTGCCATTACTGACCCCCTATCCATGTCTACTAGCCTACGAGGGTCCACTGATAGGCTAACCATTAGCTAGCATGATGTCACTAGCTTGAAGGGGACATCATAGTTTCCTGTTGATCTAGAGATGATTGTCGATCCTAAACTGAAGCAACATCCTGATGTGCTTTTCCGATCAGTTACGCCTCCAGCCCAATCTGAATCAAAGTATCCATGTAGATCTAGGTCTATATTTTTGTATTTAAGACCATATCCAATTGTACCTCGAAGGTATCTAAGAATATGCTTTGCAACAACAAGATGTATCTCCTTTGGTTCACACATAAACTGGCTTAGAGAATTCACTACATAGCATATATCCAGTCTTGTGTTGACCAAATACATCAATGATCCAATTATCTGTCTATAGAGAGAGGGATCTGCAAATTCTAATTATGTTGCTGCTTCCTTCAATTTGTGCAAATTGGTTTCCATAGGTGTGGACATGGGTCTACAATCCAACATTCCAAACCTCTTCAAAATGTCAATAGTATACTTTCCTTGATTAAGAGTGATACCATCTGATTTCTGTCGAACTTCCAATCCAAGAAAGTATTGTAAAATGCCCAAATCCTTCATGGCAAATTCCGAAGCTAGATCTCTCTTACATTGAGAGATTAGGTGATCTTCTGTCATTAGCATGTCATCAACATATATAATAAGTATTAACATATCACCATTAATTACCTTAAAGTAGAGGTTTGGATCTGCATCGTTCTTGGAAAACCCTAGTCCCACAAGATAGTGATCAATCATCTCATACTCAGCTCTGAGGGCCTGTTTAAGTCCATACAAAGCCTTCTTTAACTTGCATACATGTGTTTCAGTGTTATGTATGACAAAACCTTCGGGTTTCTCTAAATAGACTTCTTCAATCGTCCCATTCAGAAATGCAGTCTTCACATCCATTTGATGGATCTTCCATCCTTTAGACGCTCCAATAGCTATTACTGCTCTGACTGAGGTGTAACGGGCAACAGGTGAAAATGTATCTTCATAGTCAATGCCCTCTTTCTGTGAGAAACCTCTGGCAACAAAATGAGCTTTGTGTTTCTCAATACTGTCGTCTGTAGCATGTTTGATTTTGAGGAGCCATTTTGAAGAAACAACAAATTTCCCTTTTGGTCTTGGTACTATGTCCCACACATCATTCTTTATAATGGACTGATACTCTTCTGTCATAGCACCTTTCCATACTTGATGTTTTAGAGCATCTATAGCACAAGTTGGTTTTGATTTGATGATCTCACTCATAAAGGAAACATAACTAGAGAATCTATGGGGTCTCTTACTATCTCTAAAAGTTCCTTTGGGTGCTGCATAATTTTCAGCTTCCTCAATCATCTTTCTGGCCCAAAGTGGTCTCCTTTTGTTATTGTTAGGTTCATCTATTGGAGCAGCCTGATTTCCATTTATTGTCTCTTCGAGAGACTCCCTCTAAACCTTAGGAGTATGATCCTCCTCCATATCTTTAGGAAGATCTTGAATTTCTATCTCATGAGAGCTCTTGGATCTCATGAAGGCAATGTCTTCCTCAAAGATGACATCTCTGCTAAGTTCAATCAATTTGTGTCTAGGTATGTATATTATGTAGACTTAAGATGTTTCACTATAGCCCACAAATATACCTTTCTTTCCTGATTGTTCTAACTTAGACCTGTTTTCTTTAGGTACATGAGTGTAGACTGGGCACCCAAAAATCCTTAGGTGCATTATGTCAGGTTTGACACCAGTGAAAGCTTCTTCAGGAGTTTTTTTGTCTAGTAGTAAATGAGGACATCTATTTTTAGACAGTTGTCCTAGAGGCTTCAGCCCAAAATGAAGTATCTATGTTTTGATCGTACATTATGGCTCTAGCAACTTCTATATTGGTCCTATTCTTTCTTTCAATAACTCTATTTTGTTGTGGATTATAAGGTACAATAAACTCCCTCTTAATCCCAATATTCACAAAAAATTCTTTAAAGATTTCTTAAGTGTACTCCCACCCATTATCTGTTCTCAGTGTTTTGATTTTCTTCCCGAACATGTTTGTTGGCAATTTGGCTGAGGTATGTACATAGATGTTGTCATTATGGCAACATATGTTCTCCATGAAGATCGCATAAGCTGGAAAGTAAGTATGGAAGATCGCAAACTAAAATTGTCTAAGTATGAAATAGTGTTTTTGACAGAGCACCCAATACAATTTGTTTTGGCAACGTTCACTGGAGCATGATCAGAGTTTGCGCAGTTGAACTTAGGCTCTATGGTGTCTAAGGATACCCCATCTCAGTGCGCAAAAGAGTACGGACAGTACGGACAAAGTTATGACTGTTTTACCAATGACAGAGTACAGCCGACAGAGCAGTTTTGAAGACTGAATTAGTAAATGAATTAAGGGATTATTTTGCTTGTCAAAATAATGACTTAATATTATAAAGAGACGAAATCCTAGATGTTTACTCTTGGATAAAGATATGCAAGCCGACAAGAGAAAGATATTATGTTTGTATCTTGTATAAATAAAGATGTACCGAACATACTTGAAATGTAACATGTAATATATGTAACTTGTGATAGCAGCGAAAGTTGTCGATGCGAAGTTGTAAGCAGTACCATATTGTAATCAGTAAACATTTGCATTACTTGTTTGGGCAGTGAGCTCATCTGGTAATCAGGTTTTGTATCTACAACTCCTAATAGGATTGAGGCTTCTAACAAGGCCTATAGCCCCTTAACCAGGACTGATACACTATATGATTGTAACAGGCTCCTAACAGGGTCAACATCCTTAACCGGATATCTTTTGATTAGTGGATCTTTGTGGGTACCATCCCCACCAGGGTTTTCCCTTGGCCAGGGTTTCCTCGAGAACATATCATGTGTTATGAGTTCTTTACATTTACTGTTATGTATGCTATTTAGTTTCTTATGCTTTGTATGCACTAAAGTAATCTGTTATATCCATAAGTGGGGCAAAAGTAAAAGTTTGTGAAATACTGATTCACGCCCCCCTCTCAGTATTTCCTATTTCTAACAATGTTTTCTACAAGGGCTTTGAATTCCTTGAACCTTTTAAGGATTTCTTTAGACTCTTTACATTTGAGAAAGCATATCCAGGTCTTCCTAAAGAAATCATCTACAAAGATTATATAGTATAAGAATCCTCCCAAGGATATAGACGTGGGTCCACATAAGTTCGAATGAACTAATTCTAGTACATTTTTAGTTTTACTAATACTATTTTGAAAAATCCCTTTTGTATTCTTTCCTAGAGCACAACCCTTGCATGCTCCTTCATGAGATAAATTTAGTTTAGGCAACCCAGACACCATTTTCTCTATAGAAGGTAGAGTGCGAAAATGAAGATTCCCTAGTCTTTTGTGTCATATTTCACTTGAGTTTGAAGTCTCGTGGATTAGCGTGTGATTTGAATCAGTGCACAATTTGTAAAGGCATCCTTGTCTTATTCCTATAGTATGTGCTTTCTTTATGGTGGAATTCTTTGGCCATGCCAGAATTTTTTCATCCATAAAGGTTATTCTATACCCTTTGTCTTCAAGCGCAAAAATGGAGAATAAATTTCTTTTTATCCCTGGTACAAATAATACCCCAGTGAGTTGAAGGGATATGCCTGATTTCAAATTTGTGGTGCAGGTTTCATTCCCCTTTACTAGATTGTCAGAATCATCTTCAATAGTTACTTCATCAGATTCTTCTACCATAGTGTCTAGATGTTCTCTGAATCTTGTAATGTGTTGTGATGATCCACTATCAATCACCCAGGTGTTGAGTTTATTTGAAACTTGGCTTGATAAGGCTGAATAGAAAACAAGTTTCTCTGAATCGTGATCTATGTTAGCTTTTCCAACTTCAGCATGAGTTTATTTGAAACTTGGCTTGATAACGCTGAATAGAAAACAAGTTTCTCTGAATCATGATCTATGCAGCAAAAGAGGCTTGTTGTTTAGTTCTATCAGGGCATTTGATTGCATAATGTCCATATTGATCACATCTGAAACATTATATTTGAGATATATCCTTCCTCTTCTTGGAAGATCCTTTTCCATATGAATTTTTCTTTCTTTTGAAATTCTTCTTCTTTCCTTTCTTATGAGAGTTAGTGTTTAATACATGAATATCCTCATTTATTGGATTTTGGTTGTTTCCTCTGGTAATTAGTCTGGATTCTTCTTGTAAGCAATCCATTCTCAATCTATTAAGTTTAGGGAGTTTTGACCATGCACTTATTCCCTAAATAAATGATTCTTATGATGTTGGGAGGCCACCTAGAGCTATTAATGTTAACTTTTTACTGTCAATCTGATTTCCAACTGTTGAAAGTTGATCTCTCAATTCAATGATCCTGATAAAATATGCTGTGACAGATTCTCCCTTATTCATTTTCACATGGTGAAGTTGTCTTTTCAATGCGAGGATTCTGCTAGTGTTGTTTATTTCATATGTATTTTCAAGAGATTTAAACATTTGGTATGCAGTATCACATTTTGATAGAATAGATACTATATGGTCCCTAACTGCATCCACGATAAGTTTCATAGCCTTTTCATTGTTCTTGATCCATTGAGTTTTCTCAGGATCATTCATATGTGTTTCCTTTCACAAATGAATCTAGTTCATTTTCTTTCAATATCATCATAACTCTAAACTTCCATGATATGAAGTTGGTTGCTCCTTCAAGACGATCCTCAAATCTGATTACACTTCACATTATGAAGAATGGAATGTGTTTGTACTTTTAAAGATAGAATTTATATTTTGAGTAATCTGAATTCTCAAATCTAATCGGATCTTCCTTAGCAAGGCTCTGATACCATGTTAAAGTTGACTAGATTTATTGCAGATTTGAATATGTATCTCTTTTCAATTTTCTTGAATGATAATCTTACTAATTAATTGTTTCTCTTGAAGGTTGTAATCAGAATGAAGATTAGTATTATATTTCACAATATTTAAATGAGTCTGAAACAAGAATGATGAGTTCTGATTATTGTATTAACAAAATTGATTATGGATAGAGATCATACTCTAGAATGGCTCTGTACTATTGATTTCTGTGATTGCCTTCTAGACCGATCGGGCTGAATATATATATGCACGATTTTGAGACATGCCAATGAATAGTCATGTCTCCACGTGAGTGGAGACATGCCTATTCATTGACATGTCATTTCACAAGTAACAACCTATAATTACCTTAATAGTGCTAATTCAATTTGACACTAATGCACCCGTACCTAATGCATATTGTTATCGGTAATCAGAACATATACATAATCAGACTTGGATCTGATGAATAATGCTATCTCATTGATTGAATATCAATCCATATGAATGGCAAATACAAATCAATCAAATACAGATTGATCAGATCAGATTTATACTTGGAAGTAATTTTCAGATTATCATGGGAGGTAAATATAATGATTTGTATTTAATGTGTATGTGTATAATCAATATACACAAGGGTATTGATGTATATGCATGCATACTATCTACAGATCATTGTATTAATATTATCATCCATTTTTTCTGAATGAAGCTATTATTTCAACAGTGTCAAATGTAATGATTTGCAAATTTTGGCTAACGGTACACTTATGGACATTACACATATAGTGAGACCTTGAAAAACATACTCACAAACATGAAAATTATCCCCTAATCCACAAAAAACAACTTGCAACACAGAAAACAAAAGAAAAAATGACTTTTATTAAAATAGGATTGCCTTAGACATACAACACCCCTATATTATGGTATTTTCCTCCTTTTTTCTAGCTCACGTCTTCTCTAGATTATGCTTTCGTACTATCTTCCATCACCTTAAAGCTCTAACTGTTTCTTTAAAGTTTATAATTATGTAATTCTTGTTTTGGGCCATAACAATACCAAAACATTGAGTTTTGACCGATTTCTATTTTTGTGATTTTTAGTGTCTAGTTGAACACTTTTGAATTTTTACATGATAGCATTATGTTTGTATCTATTTTATTATTTCCCATTATGAGAAAATATTTGATGAAATTTGGCAATAATACAATTACTTCAATAAGCACAAAGAAAATAAAAACACTAGCTTGAATTACCAAGATGAATGAAAATGTATGTGGTTTTGTAATATCCCCGTCCAAGACCTGAAGGCAACTAGAGTTGATATACGACTGAATAAGTTTTAATTAAGGATTTTAACTTACTCTTATGAGCTACCAGCAATTATCAAGCTTATTGACTATATACAAAGACCAAACCATAAGGCTATTAAAGAGAATAATTACAAAAACAATATCAAGGAAGTCTGTTTACAGATGAGAACCATTGATACATCTTGATTGACTTAATAGCAATACCACTACTGGCCATCATTGACATTCTTTAGACAATTATGATGTGAAAGATAGTATGAAGTATCTGATGTGGCAAATACGACAACAAGCATCAATCATTAGGAGCAAGTAGCACATAGATTCAGATAAGATTATCTTCTAAGGAAAATCAAAGACTACCGTATGAAGAGTAAGGCAGGGGTCCCATGGAGGGGGCTTAAGCTCTATTTTTAAGGAGCAGGAGGTCTCATGAGAATTATTTTTTGGGCTATAGGATTAATTGGAATCTCTTGCCAGAAAATAGGAGCCCCTACATTTTAGATCTCAAAATTTGAGCGGGTGAAAATGGGGTGGGGCTGGAAATTGCCCCACCAGCTCAGGATATTTTTATGCCAAATGTCAAACTTGTATAGTTTGATTTCCCGCAAAAAACAGCCAAAAATAAAATTGAGAGAACAATTTTTTTTACCATTTTTTAATAATTTCACTACAAAATTTATGGGACCCAACTTCCTTCAATTTAGGAGCTTAAACTTTTAAGCTGAAATTCTCTACAAAGTTCATGGGACCACTTAGCAAGTTAAATATTCCTAAAAACTCTCAGCAGCCATAGCTCTATTTTTAAGGAAGCCCCCCTGCATAGGACCCCAGCCTAAGCGGTGGTTCATAAAGACAAGAAGCCGTGTCTATAAAGGAAGATAGCAATTGAATGAAGGAAATATGATGAAAAAATTGGTGATAGCAAACCTCAGCGGTAAGCATGGGAGATGGCGACTCATACAAGTAACTAATTGATAATAACAATGATCCTACCATTGAATTTTAATGACAAGTCTCCCATATACGTCCAAAGATATAGCTGTAATGCTATAGAAAAACGATAAACTATTTATGGAAAATGAAGTCAATTATCTCCCAGTCAGCGGTTAGAAAGGAATAACATTATTAGCTAAGACAGCAATATAAAACTATTCAGGCTTAGAATTGGCACCCTAACTCAGGCATTAAGGCAACACAACAATTCTATCCTGACAATGGAAACCTCCTCTAGCTGTGGGTAAACTATGAATAAGGAGGAATCTCTGGATTCTAGGCCGGTTCCTATTAAATATAAAATATCACAACCTGATTTGAAACTTGATAAGAAAAGGGTAGAAGGAAACTTTAAACTGAAATGAAAGTGGTGATACACCAAAATAGGTTCAGACTTTGCGGGAATGATAAAACAATAACTCAAAATCATATATCAAAGGCTTGATTCTTCAAATCTCTGTTCAACATATAGGCTAACAAGTTTCACTATTAGGGTTAAACGACAAATAGCTCAAAAGTTAACAACTTACATTTTCCATGCAAGGTTTAAGAATAACTAATCCCCTTAAGAAGGAATAAAGATGCATTCACTTCTCTTGGATAACAATGAAAACAACGCTTGCAAAGAAAGATGAAATCAAGATCACAAAATCAAACTCCAAAAATGTATGGGCCAAAGAGCATATGCTTTAATTCTCACAAAATCTGATAATGTGGTTACAAAAATGGTTTCAAAACATGTAGGAACAATGTGTTCACTATTTACCTCTCTCCAAAACTCGCCAACCCCAAAATTGATCATGAAAATCAATTTTATACTAGGCCCTATCCCCAAATCCGAAAATGCAAACCTTTTACAAAATGCCCTAAATTGGCCAAAAATCATGCCAACAATCTAGCCTATGAAGACTCCACTATAAGTGCCCTTAAACATTAGCTTACAATAAGAATTTAAAATCCTTTTACAAAAAATTGCTAATATTTTAAAATACTTAAAATTGGATAAAAACCCAAAATCAAATATAAATCTAAAACCTCTAAACTTAGGAAAAAACACTAAGTATACAAAAATGCAAAGTGGGGAATGTCAAAAAGACCACTCAACCCACTTGCAGCCTGATGCGAAAATAAGAATGAGGTGGCACTGTGGAAGTTCTCAAAAACTGCAGGAATGTGACATCTGCAGTAAAGGCATTGAATGCCCTTCACTTGGCGGACTCCAAAATCTCATAGGCTCATTTCATTTTGAAACTAGTGTAAACTCTATCTTCACAGAGAAGAAATTGTGGAAAACCCTAAGGGAAACTTTGCAAAACTCTTCATGAAACTTGGCCTTCTCTGCAATGGAGCTTGAGTTCACTGTCATTCTTTCTCTGGCATGCGTTCTTATACTCGAGCTCGGTATCATGGAGCTCGGGCTCACTGGTGTTGACTGGAATCATCATTTTGTCATTCTTCATTTGGAGTCTTGACTTTGCTCGGCCTTCTCTACAATGGAGCTTTGAACTCAACTTAGTCTTCAAACCTCTCGGCTTTTTGATTCAGGTAACTCACTATGTTTTCTATTTGTGATTGTGAGTTTAGCTCTAAAGCTACACTCTGTGACTGATGGTTTTTTATTTATAGGTTATGAATACACCGCACTCTACTGTGAGTTGAGGCTCGAACCTGGCATCATTTCCATCTTCCATAAGTCACAGCTCGGCTTCTACAAGTCACGACTCAACTTCTACAGTCTTCCCCTCTGTTGAATACATAAGACTGAGGCTTGGCATTATTTTTTTATCCTTGTAAGTCACAGCTTGGTGCAGTTTTCACCTCTTTTGTCTTTGTTTGAAGCCGTGATTTAGAGAAGCATTTGGGCTTGTGGGTTTTCAATATAAGTCACAATTTGTTGTGACTATAGCCTCAACATGATTAAAACCGAGACTAATGTTTCAATTCGACTGTAGATACACTACAATGAACTCTCTTTTGTGATCTTGAGTCTTTATTTCATTAAGTCACAGCTTGTCTAAGACTTCATTGTGACTGTTAGAATACAGCCGTGACTCATGAACTCGGCTTGGGCTTAGATCTACGAGTTCACACTCGACAACAGCTCAGCTTCCAACTGGTAAGCCATCAACCTACTCGAGTTCACTACTCGACTTTAAGCATGAAGCTTTTGCTTTACATATTCCACTATTACTAACGTGGACTCTCTGCATATTGACAGTGCACCAAGACTATGACTCGGCCTCTTCCTTCAATCGTACTGTGAATGATCTTGGCTTCATCTAGTAAGCCGTCGATCCCCCTAACTGCAGATTTTCTTTTGAAACTTGGGTTTATTTACACCACTCTTACTGACGTGGGTTCTCTTGCAAGTTTTGACAGTGTACCAAGACTCAACTTCCACTTTGACAGTGTCGTGACTAAACATTGAGCTTCCTTCAGTCATCTTGGTGACAGTCTAAGCTATGGCTGAGATGTGTCATAAAGAAATTAAGCATTTAAGTTAAGGCATCTCAACCACAACTTGAGACTCTTTCTGAGGTGACTGAAACTTGCAGCATACCACCATGGCTCGACATCTATCTTCAATCACGCTGGCAATAGTTTGGCTTCCAACTGAGACATGAGATTTGGCTTGGCTAAGACATCTCAATGACAGCTTGAGACTCTTGTCAAGCTAACTGAAAATCATTGACAATAAAACCACCATATGGGTTTTCCTCTCCAGTCATCACATCAAAACCGTGAGCTATGACTGAAAGACGCAGTAGATGTATTCAGTTTTCAAGCTATGACATCTTGCAGTCATAAGCTTCACAGGCTTTGGAAGCTGACTAATCAACATGACTGAAAGATGTCAAAGGACACAAGTCACCTTGCTCATAAAGATAAGTATATCTCTTTTCTCTGTCTGCTGTTTATTTTGTTGTCAGCTTATGTATATCTTTGTATCTCTGGTTTTTTCATTACTGTTATCACATGTACACACTCATAACCAAGAATCCACTTTGTCAGATTTTACTACAGCTTGCTTTCTGTCAAATTTGTCACTTCTATAATTCAGCTATAGGTGTATTTAGGTTTTGTAAATCTGTAGAATAGCATAAATTTACAGCTTGAAAGATGAACTCAAAACACCTATCACTGTTAACACACTATCAAAACTAGTCATTCTTTTATCAACACACACTATCAACTCCATAGAGTAAAGCAAAGCCTCAACAACTCACTGCATTAAAGCTCTTGTAGCATAATCACTGTTTTCAATTCACTTGACTGCATTTTGATTATTCTTCTTATGGCATAGTCACTTAGCACTTGAATTCAATACTTGAAAAGTGAGAACACTCTAAGACTTACTGGCACAAATTACCAGGCTTAAAAATAATTCTCTTTTAATGCTGAAATTGAACTCTTTTGAAAGAAATGCAATAAGGTATAAAATGTTTGTTTATTATCAATGAAGTTCGAGTACGGGCTCGTGACACTCAGAGATACATTTTGTAAAACATTTTATGACACTTTAAAACACAATTCTGTAGCATTCTTTCTGTAATCAGCAATAACAATGATATTACTTGAATTTGTACTTTTTGAAACAGCAAAGATGAACTCTACCAATATTTATGTAACTGCATTTCTGTGACTTGATCTTTGACTGTTTGGAACACTTCTAGCATTTTGCTTTGAAATTTCAGCTTGCTCTGCATCTCTTTTCTATGACTGAATGTGAAAACCAGTCCACTGGAAACATTGCAAAATATTCTATTAAGCTCTTAAACAACATCATTTAGAAATGGTTAGATTAGTGAACATAATAAACAATTTATAAAAAAAGCCAAAATGACACTTATGAAGCAATATTCAGACCATTATGTTCACTAATCTACCAAAGTACTGCATCATCTGAAAAAGGTTTCTCAGTTGGAAACGCTAAGTCCCTTTAATTCAGACACCTGGTTAATAAAAAGGACAACATACACCAGAATGATCATAAATAGTAAAAGGTTTCATGTTTAGAAAACAAGTCCCTTTAATACTACCTTGCAGTGAGTGTGAATGTACATTTCTTTATTGCATTTGATTTTCCAGATTGATATGCAACATTGAAAACTTGATTAAAATTGTATGTTATTTGTTTCTCATGCATTGCTTAGATCCAACAGGATCTAACCACATCTTCTCTCTCATGCAGGTGTGAACCCTAAAGACCTAAATGCAGATGAAGACATGGACCTAAGGACCTAAGACCTAGCAGACAACTAGCTGACAACACACTAACAACAAGGCAATGCATGGGACCCCTATTCCATACTTCAATCATTTTTCAATTCTACATACGTACTCTATTGTTGATATGAAACATGAAACATGAAAAGACACTTTGTATACTACATTCAGTTTGAATGCACAATGTAATGATCAAATATGAATTTTTTTTTGAAATTTTGAATTGTGATCAATACTTAATGTGTTGATCACATCTAAAAATGAATGCAATAATGACATGTCAATTAACAAAACTTGTAAGGTAGTATTAATTGGATCAACAAATGTGCAATCTTTTCCTATTTATGCTTATTGTGTTGTATGCTGTAATTTTGAGTAATAAAAACAATGGATGTTCATCCCAAAATTCATAGAAGGAAAATCAATATGATTGACGTAGACACTAAGTCAATATAATAGAGTCCGTTGAGCTTGTTATAAGATATCGTTTATTTATACGATCCCCTCCCCCTAAAACAATCTGCGATGGAGGATTATTTAAGCAATAAGTCCTCATGGGGATTAAGACAAATCAAAGTCAAACCAATCTTACGTGGCTGAGGAGGTGTGGTTTGAGAACATAAACCGATCTAGCTTAACATTAAGCATCACTAGTTATAAAGACTACAATTATAACAAACACCATTGATGATAAGTTGATAACAAGGATCAATTAGACAGTGGTCATAATGGAAGACAAATTGGCTTGTTCTGAAGAGAACCATTTGGAAGTGTTCTGTTGTAATATCCCCATCATAAAGTAAATAAATTATTTATCTATTGTATGCGGACCGATTGATTTAGCTTATCTCGATCACTTTTTTATTTTTTGTTCTGTAGGTGTTTGTCGTGTTGGCTTCTTTTGTAAACCCTCAGGAGTTTCTTCGATGGGGTATTTATGACCAGCGTGTAGGATGTAATTTTCATATGTTGAGTTTTGATATTTTATTTGTAATTGCGAATTCTTGTTTGGATTCTGCTGTCTGCCATTTCGGAGGTGAAAGACCCTCCCTATTTGGTATTTGCAGTTTCGGTGGGATTTAACCCTCACCCTACTCTGCTTGTTCTTGTTCCATTGTATTGGGTCTAGCATATCTGAAATATTAAAGAAATATCAATAAATTTTCCCTTGCAAATATTATCAGTTGTATTTGATGTCTTTCATTTAGCAAATTACTACAAACTGCATCAGGAGGACAACACCATCCAAATCACACGACCATGACTTGTCTCCGTACGGCTACCTATATCCGTACGACCCATCTGCCTCCGTACGACCTGTCTCTGTACGACATGTCTGCTTCCGTATGGCTACCTGTCTCCGTAGGGCCTGTCTGCTTCCGTACGGCCTACCTGTCTCCGTACGACCTGTCTCCATACGGCCTGCCTACCTCTGTACAGCCTACCTGCTTCCGTACGGCTTGCCTGTCTCCGTACAGCCTGTCTGCCTCCACACGGCCTTCTAGTTCAGCATGCAACCTATCCTCCGTACGGTCCATATCAGAAACTATGGACAAACACTAAGATGCATGTTTCCAGTTGAGTTGTGGTTGGGAACATTACAGTGGTATCATAGCTTGAGGTCCTACCAGCCTGTGGACAGTGAATGAAAGTCTATAGCCGGAAACGAAGGAGATCCCACTCAGCTGATAGAATGGCAGATCAAGAACCTACTCCTACTGAATTCATGGCGCTATTGAGGGATCTTTCGAGAAATCAAGCACAAATCAATGACACTCAACACCTTATGGAGGAAGCTCTTTGGAAACTGGCAGACAATAAGATATCTAGCGAACAAAATGGTCACAGTGCCGACTCATCTATGGGAAAAGAAAATCCTCATCCGGCATGCTCCCGTCCTTCCATGCCAATTTTCCCTCCAAGGACGGAGGCACCACAAGGAGGAAGGAAACCAGCATTTGAGGAAGTTCAAGAACAGTTAAAAGAAGACTAGAAGAATGCAAACTTGGAAGGGGATATATCCTACAAAGACTACGCGGAATTGAGAAAGCGATACTCTGGAAGTGGAAGCCGAGGATATTTTAACAATGATCTCAAAAGGAAGTTGAATAAAGTAAATCTATCACCATTTGATGGATCCGGATCCATATCTGCATAGGCATGGATAATGAAGGCCGATACTTACTTCCAGCTCAATCCAATGCCAGAGGAGGAAGCGATTAAATTTGCAGCACTTCACTTGGAGGGAGTGGCGCATGAATGGTGGCATCAGGTCACCATCAAACTGGACACGACCAAGTAAGTACATATGCTGAATTCATTGAAAGATTGATAGATCGATTTGATGGTAATGATCCGGAGCTTAATTTTAAAGAGCTAGTTCAGTTAAGGCAAACTAGATTGGTCGACCATACATCACAAAGTTTTAGAAGCTCTCCGTGTTGGTTACAGACATTTTTGAAAGGAGATGGATAGTACTCTTCATGGACGGATTAACAGAACCACTAAAGGGATGGGTTAAGAGCTTCAATCCTGCCACCCTTTCCAAGGCTATCAAAAAGGCACGAAGCATGGCATCATCATCAACGTCCTCCTCTCGAGGCTACTCCCACTCCAAACCACCATTAATTCCAAGAGACAAAGATACCAAACATCCACTGAAGAAGCCTTTGTTGGACGAAGCCACCAGACAAGAGCTCCTAAGGAAGAAATTATGTTTTAATTGTAAGGAACCGTGGGAACCTCAGCACAGATGCCTCGGTAAAGGGAAAATACACTACATCAAGGTTGTGTCTGATGATGAGGACGATCAAGAGAAACTCCTCACAGAGGACGGTCACCCACAGGAGGTCTCCAAAATGCTTATAGCTTGAATCGTACGAAGAGAATCGCGGCACTAGTGCAGCGTGGAGGGACCATCGCCTTGGCTGGGAGCCCAAGATGCACAGTATTCCGGGTACGGGGAACCCTTCAGGGACAGAGGGTCATTGTGATACTTGATAGTGGAGCCACTCTTAACTTTATAAACTCATCCTTGGTGAAGAGAAGAGGTCTCCCTACAGAAGCTCACGCAGGTTTGCAAGTCAATGTCACCAAAGGAACACTCTTACCTTGCACACACCTTGTTCCCCAACTCAGTATCACCATGGCTAATCACACTGTGATAGAGGATTTCTTTGTAGTAGACCTGGATGATATGGAGGTTATTTTGGGCATTCAGTGGATGGAGTCCCTAGATGAGTACACACAGTTTCAAACGGATGGATTTTACTTTTGTGGCTAAGGGGAAGAAACTTGTTCTCCGAGGGATGGCTAATGAGGGTCCCAAGGAAGTTTCCGCACAACGAATGGAGGCCATTTTCCGACATGATGACATAGCATGGGCTGCACATTTCTTTGTTTTGGCATAACCAATAAAAGGACAACGAACGCAACCCCGGGATTCTGATCTACAGGCTATCCTGAGTACCCATGATAAAGTTTTTTCAAACATCCCTCCTGGCATACCTCCCCATCGTGGGTTTGAGCATACCATCGAATTGGAAGCTGGCGCCAAACCAATTATCACCACGCCATACCGACATCCCAAAAAATTCAAAGATGAGATTGAATAGATGATTCAAGAGCTATTCGAGAAGGGGTAGATCTATCCGAGCTCTAGCCCTTTTGCATCATCAGTAGTATTGGTGAAAAAGAAAGATGGGACGTTACACGTGTGTCGACTATCGTGCGTTGAAGAAGACAATTAAAAATAGATATCCTATTCCCACGATCGATGAATTGTTAGATGAGTTGCATGGTGCGGTTTATTTTTCTAAAATAGATCTCCGTTCCAAATACCATCAAATCCGCATGCGGGAAGATGTGGAGAAGACGGCTTTTCGTTGTCACTACAGGCATTATGAGTTCCTGGTCATGCCATTCAAATTAACGAATGCACTAGCTACTTTCCAATCTTGCATGACTCGCATCTTCAACAAACAATTGCGTAAGTACTTGCTGGTATTTTTTTATGACATCCTTATTTACAGTAAAACGTGGGAAGAGCATCTGAGACATTTGGATGAAGTCCTTGGGATCATGGAGGCTCAGTCCTTGTTCGCCAAGCAATCCAAGTGCGAATTCGGAATGACAGAAATATTATACCTAGGGCACGTGGTCATTCAACATGGAGTATAGGTCCACTAGGAGAAGATTCAAGCTATACTTGACTGGCCTCCACCAAATCACTCTCTGAGTTGCGAGGTTTCTTTGGGTTGTGCAGTTATTATCGGAGGTTTGTAAAAGGATTCTCTCAACTCAGTGCACCATTAACAGATCTGACTAAGAAGGGGTCCTTCCAATGGAATGAAAAGGCACAACACACTTTTGATAAGTTCAAAGAAGCAATGAGCACTTGCCCAATCCTCGCCTTACCTAACTTCACTCAACCATTCATTCTGGACTGTGATGCGTCTGGACAGGGCATTGGCGCATTACTGATGCAGGAAAGACACCCTATAGCCTACGAAAGTCAAAAGCTTACGCAAGATGAACACTTATATTCCATCTATGACAAAGAAATGTTGGCCATTGTGCATGCCCTGACTAAGTTTCAGCAATATCTAGTGGGTGCCAAGTTCACTGTCCATACCGATCATAATAGCTTAAGATATTTTTTGGAGCAACGAGATCTAAATGAGAGGCAATAAAAATGGGTATGTAAGATTCAGGCTTTTAATTTCGACATTGAATATGTAAAAGGGAAGAATAATGTGGTTGCAGACGCCTTGTCAAGAAAGCCCACCATCTGCATGTTGTCATAGATCTTGCCCGACTGGAAAGCACACTTACTAGTGGAATATTCTAAATACACATTCGCATGTAAGTTAATGGACGGCGAATCTCGGGACGACCGTTACAAGGTAGTGGATGACATCATTTACTATAAGGATCAGATATGCTTAGTACCTGAGTCCAAAATGAAGCAGAAAATCCTGAAGGAAATACATGCCTCACCATTGGCCGGACACCCGGGGTTTCTCAAAACCTATAGACAACTCAGGGAGAGGTTCGTATGGAAAGGACTTAAAGATGATGTCTTGGAGTGCGTGGGGGAATGTGTAGTATGCTAGCAAAACAAATCCGAACACACCTTACCCATCGGACTATTACAACCATTGCCCATACCAGAACAGAAGTGGGAAGGTATCTCCATGGATTTCATCACCAGACTTCCTAAGGTAAATGGAAGGGATTATATCTTTGTAGTAGTTGATAGACTGACGAAGTATGCACACTTCTTCGCTATCTCCTCAGACTTCCAGGCTACACAGGTAGCCGACTTATTTTTTAGAGAAGTTTTTCATCTACGGGGGTTACCCCGAAACATTGTTAGTGACAGGGATGGTCGGTTCCTCAGCATCTTCTGGACAAAATTGTTTTGGTTGGCAAGGACATAATTATCACCAAGCACCAGCTACCATTGTCAGACCGACGGACAGGCGGAAATTGTGAACAAATGGGTAGAAGGCTACCTCTGTAACTACGTTTCAGCACAGCAATGGGCATGGGTAAAATGGTTGCATCTGGGAGAATATTATTACAACACAACTTATCATATGTCTATTGGGATGGCACCATTCAAAGCACTATACAGGTACGAACCTCTTTCATTTATTGACATGATTCTAGGTGACAATCACGCACCGAGGGCGAAGGACTGGCTTCAGGAAGGGCAAGATATTCTCAAAGTCTTGAAGGAAAACTTACAAAATGCACAAAATCAACAAAAGATCTATGCTGACAAGCACCGAATAGAGAGAAGTTTCGAGGTGGGCAACTTAGTATATCTCAGACTCCAGTCGTACAGGCAGACATCATTGAAGGCAAAGGGGAAAAAAAAGCTGAGGCCACGCTTTTATGGTCCTTATCGTGTAACTCGTCGTATTGGGGAAGTTGCTTATGAACTTGAACTACCAGAAGGGAGCCGCATCCACAACATCTTTCATGTCTCCTGCCTGAAGAAAGTCGTGGGACAGAACATTGTAGTAACCACAGATCTTCCGCCACTGAATGAAGGGAAGCTCATTTTGGAACCAGTTGAGATCATTGATGTACGGGAGAAGACACTGTGGAACCATGCCCTGAAGGAATACTTAGTACATTGGAAGCACTTGCCGTTGGACGATGCCACTTGGGAAGGTGAACACATTCTCCAGCATCCGGCATTACATTTGCTTGAGGACAAGCAAGCTTTGGGACGGGAGGACTGTAATATCCCCATCATAAAGTAAATAAATTATTTATCTATTGTATGCGGACCGATTGATTTAGCTTATCTTGGTCCCTTTTTTATTTTTTGTTCCATAGGTGTTTGCCGTGTTGGCTTCTTTTGTAAACCCTCGGGAGTTTCTTCGATGGGTATTTATGACTAGCATGTAGGATGTAATTTTCATATGTTGAGTTTTGATATTTTATTTGTAATTGCGAATTCCTGTAGGGATTCTGCTGTCTGCCATTTCGAAGGTGAAAGACCCTCCCTATTTGGTATTTGCAGTTTCGGTGGGATTTAACCCTCACCCTACTCTGCCTGTTCTTGTTCCATTGTATTGGGTCTAGCATATCCAAAATATTACAAAAATATCAACAAAGTTTCCCTTGTAAATATTCTCAGTTGTATCTAATGTCTTTCATTTAGCAAATTACTACAAACTGCGTCAGGAGGACGACACCATCCAAATCACACGACCACGACTTGTCTCCGTACGGTTGCCTATCGTCGTACGACCTGCCTGCCTCCGTACGACCTATCTGCTTCCGTATGGCCTGTCTGCTTCTGTATGGCCTCCCTGTCTCCGTACGGCATGTTTGCTTCCATACGACTACTTGCCTCCGTACGGCTTGTCTGCCTCCGTACGGCCTGCCTACCTCCGTATGGCCTGCCTGCTTCCCTACGGCCTGTCTGTCTCCGTACGGCCTACCTGCCTCCATACGGACTTTCTGCCTCTGTACAGCCTTCTAGTTCAACATGCGGCCTGTCCTCCATACAGTCCATATCAGAAACTGCAGACAAACACTAAGAGGCATGTTTCCAGTTGAGTTGTGGTTGGGAACATTACATATGTCCCATTGTTCATGAAGAGGTGTCACCTTTATAATTACAAGATATAAGAAGGCAATCATTATCACTCAACCTATCAGTAAACTTGGAAACTTATACACTTTTAATCCTTAATTGGATCTGCTCATTTGAGCAATTTCCAACTTCGCTTACTCATTTGCAAGCACATTATTTCAAATTTATAGACGGAACCATTGATTCCAAGAGAGGAAAGCTTATATCAGACACAAAAACACTTTTATTGTTGCAAGTAACTATATAAAGATCATACACAATAACTCTATCACTATAAGTGATAATTACGGATCAGACATTGCCTGGTTTAAGAGTTTATATCAGAGACAATTGTTCATATTGCTACAAGCAATATCATTATACCATTGCATATTTACATTGCCATATTTGACATAGCAAGTGATCATTGCATTAAGTGCAAAATATATCAATTCACATAAGCATACTCTTAATTGTGAAAATTAGAGATAGCAAGTGGCATTGGTTATTGTCAATTAATACATATTTAACTTTATCTTATCATTGACATAAGTTTATTGCAAAATCAGATATTGTGACCTTAAGGAGTTCAAGTAATTGTCCCATAATTTCTAGTTATCCTAAAAGGGGACATTACAGGTTCATTTTCTTCTTAGGAATTCACTCAAATGATCATGATTAGATATCTCTTTCGAATTTTTACCTTTCCTTCAAATTGAAACTTATATTTTTCTATTTCTTAGTGTAGTTATTTTGTATACGTAGAGATCTAGCTCTAACTAATTTTTAGATGACAAAATTTTATGACTGAGATCTACCTTGGTGACCAACTATATGAATTGAACAAAAGTTTCCATATTTGTTCCATTGATGTTTACTATTTATAATATCTAATATAGACAAGAATGAAATAATTTGATTAAATTTCAAATCAAGAGGAAGAAAACCTAAATTTGAATAAAGACAGATCCAAGAGGTAAAAAGTGACCTCAAAACTTCCAATGTCATGCAAGAGACGCTTGGATGAATCATACATCTTCAGATGATAATCATATAAATCGTTGACAAGTTTGACCATGTCCCTTCTTGATGGAAGTTTCACTTTCCTCGCTAATATGCTTGCTATCCACTTTGATTGTAACTCAAAAAAAGGGAAAGTTATAACCTATTTCCAATCACAAGGATCCATTTGCATAAAATGGATTAGTAAAGCCAATACATGAATAATATAAGTTTCTTTAAAAGAATGAAATAGAATTAGTTTCTTGGCTATTTCATGGCTATATTGATAGTCAAATTGAGTACATCACAACTAAGAACTAAACCATGTTGGAAAATTATATCAATATCAGCACTTAGATATTAAATGCAATTACCTTCTGGGGTATCCCAACAAAGGAAAGAGAAGGTGCTAATAGTGGAGGAAATATATGCTCGTATAATGGACCCACATATTTATTCTCCACTACCACAGTTCCCTTTGTGTTGAGAAACGGAATAGAATAAGAATACCTAAACATAAATATTTTATGAGAAAATTAAATGTCGAAAAGAGAATAAAAACATAAAAAGGTCAAGCTTGACAAATAAGGTTGGAAGCCAAAAATGTATCTTTTTTTTACCCAGTGCAATGGATAATTGCATCAGCAATTATTGTGGAACCATCTTCGAAGCCAACGGTTCCATCTTCACCTAAATAGGTTACCTGCATTAGAAATAATAGCATAAGGACCTGCGTCAACTTTATGTTTAGTCTGAAATCAAGTTTGTAGAATGATTAGAAAACAAGAAAATGGTGTCATAGATAAATAGACTTGCTAAATAATTTTTGTTTGAAATATATATGTGGCATGACATTTTACAACAATCTATTATGTGTAAACTATAAACTTACTATCGGATGTAGGTGCACATTAAGGCTGTGCAAATCAATGTGAATACTGGCATCTTTTTCATGTTTTGTGTATGTTGATCGTATAGACATATGAACTTCCTTTGCCACCATCTTTAATTCCGATGAGATATCCCATGCACTTGATAAACTCCCAATAATAACCACAACCTTTCATGATATACATAAAAAAAAGTTAAATAAAACTTAACAACATAAGGCAATGATGATTTGCAATTAAGTGATGTTTCGATTTATTGAATTTACATCAAATCAAACCCGATGGGAGAGAAATAAAATAACCATGCCTACAATTTTGTGGATTAATCACTTGTAATTCTTAACATTGATTACTTTTGATTTCAATTGCATTCTATTCTAAATAAAAAAAACCTGACATAGTAAATTGTTAACTTAGCATGTTAACTGGGTGGATGGGCAATCCCATCAAAGTTAATAAAATCATATCTATATAAGAAATGTACAAATGTCCTAAATTTTCTTCTTATTTTGTCAAATTGACTTAATATTTTCTTTTAATTTTGAAAGGAGATTTAATAGACAATTAAATTTTATGTTTGTAACAATATGAAAGAACTCTCATCAATCACGCCTCAATTCTGAGATCTACGAAAAGTAAGGCCTGATTTATCCTTTAACGCCAATAATAACTGATCTTTGAAAATATTGAGATGGCTTTGCAAATACCTTAAACTGATTTATCTAGAAAATATATGAAGGAAGATGTAGAAGCTAGAAAAGAAATGAATGTCAGGTCCACAAACCACCATTATCAACACAAGAAAGAGCATAGCATTGTTATTTAGCATTCACAACAAGTATAGTATGAGGATTAGGAAAGATCTAAAATCCTATCAATCACAGTAGACTACTCGAGTCTCTGATTGGTGCACAATGATTCCTTCTATAATAGATATTATTGTCTTAGTCATACATTGATGCCTTACTTGAGTACCGAGGGCCCATAAAACTAGTGTGTCCAATTGTTAGAAAGTATGATACCAGAAATGAAATAATTTCATGAAACATCCCATTTAAATGTTTGATGCCTCTTATTTTTCATGACAACTAAATTTAAGTGTCTGACATGCTTTTTATTGCTCTATGCATTGTAATACCATCCACAAGCACAAAGATCTATATTCACATGATCATGGTACATACAGTTTCTGTGGTGCCATACATACATAGACATAGACGGACATCACTTTCTATGAAGCATGCTCTAGCAAACCAACACCAACTATGCCCTTACTACTCCATAAATCCCCTGGGATGTATGAGCATGCAGACAATCAGCAGTGGTATATGTGGAGGAATTACATTATATGTTCAATAATCATAAAATATATGCAAAAATAAAAGGCTCATCTTAATTATAGGAAAAAGGATTGGATTCAAATAAGTACCAAACAATAAATAAACAGTGGTATATTATTGTTCAAAGTTTGCACACAAATTACTGGTTTGATCTTCTTTTGAGTGCACCATGCTGCTGGCACAACCATTTTTCAGTGAAATCAACATTTCGGTGATACAAAAAGCTTTTTCACCTTATGAAAATTGATTAATGATCAAGAAGGGGGAACTTTTAATAATAGAGACCACTGTGCTGATATTTTCCTTTGAAAAATGACACCTACAGCTGCTACTCACTGTTCCAAAACACTGCAAATAGAAATAATAATGTTGATTACCCTGATGTATGTGTTGCAAAGGAAAATGATTGAAGAATTTATTTACAGAAAACACTTCTCCAAAAATAGGCAAATTCCTCTTTTATATATATTGATTTTTCCTTTTGCCGCAAAAGAACAAAAATAGGTGTTGTGTCTTAATTGGAACCACTTTTTTATTTTTTATTGACTTTGACTTTTAGTTTGAAAAGTCATACCCTTTTACAATGGTGCAGATCTACATACATTTGTCTTTTGGAGCTGGTTGGCTGAAAGGAGCTTATTGTAATGTCCCGGTTATTAAATAAAATAAATAACTATTGCATTTGGGGTCCCGATTGATTAATGCATATCTTGGGTCCATCTTTATTTATTTATTTTTACGTCGGGTAGTGTGTAGCCATGTCGGCACTCTTTGTACTCCTTTGGGAAGTTTCCCCGAAGCCATATTTAAGGTCGGTTGTAGGATGTAGATGGTATGCGAACTTGATATTTTATTTGTGATTGCGAATTCCAATTGGAGTTCTATTGTATGCCACTTTGGAGGTGAAAGACCCTCCCTATTTGGTACTTGCAGTTTCGATGGGAGTAACTTCTCACCCTATTCTGCTCTAGCCTGGGCAATGTGTAATCTGAAGTGTTATCATTATTAATATAATTTCCTCTGGCATGTGGCAAGTTCCAGACTTGTGTTTTGTATCTCAATTTATAGTTTTGTGTATCTAATTCATACCTGCCTGAATCAGCGACTGGAATAACCTCATATAGAAAGAGCAAGAAAGTCCATACAGCCTTCGGATTGCACGTTAGTTAGGAGGAAGTGACCGTACGGTCACATTCCTACCCGTACAATGGCCTTGAGGAGAGTATGGTGGGGGCACAGACCGTATGGCTATTTGACTGTACGTAGCTGGAGGAAGGGAGCACTGTACGGTGGTTGTATGTCGTGTTCCATAAGGAGAGGTCACTACACGTGAATCAACATTATTGTGGGGCCCAATTTGACCGTACGTGAACCATACAGACTGACTACGCTATCGTATGGCTAATATATAGCTAAACTCATGGGTGGTATAGCGTCTACATACGAGTTGTACCGTGGATGGAAGCAATACAAGGTGGTTGTGTGTGGTCTTACAGACAAGGGAGACGTGGGTACATTATAGTGGTATCAAAGCTAGTGATCTTGCCAGCCTGTTGGGAAGTGAATGCAGAAGGAACTTTTGGTGTACACCACAAGGAGGTAGCGTTCTCTCGACAAAATGGGGGAGCTACAGGATCCTGTCGAAGAAGTCATGGCACTGTTAAGAGAGCTAACTAGAAGCCAGGCACAACTCAATGAAACCATGATCCAAGGACGAGCGACAGTGGCTCATGGAAGAGATGTTGCAGAAGTTAGCTGAAGGAAGGGCTGATGGACAACAAAATGGCGGCAATAATTCTATCACAAGGAGGGCAAGCCCTCATTCACGCCTTCATCCATTGATGCCAACGTTTCCACCAAGGACAATAGCATCTCAACAAGAGCCCACCATTGAAGAAATGCACGATCAACTAATGCAATATTGGAGGAACGTAACTCTCGAAGGAAACCTTTCCTTCAAAGATTATGCTGAGATATGAATGAGGTACTCAAGAGGCCATGGCTATTACAATGATGACCTTAAGAGGAAGATAGGAAGAGTGAATCTATCATCCTTTGATGGAGCTGGATCAACAACTACGCGGGCGTGGGTTCAAAAGATAGACACATACTTCCAACTCAAACCAATGCCTCAAGAGGAGACAATCAAGTTTGCAGCCCTCCACCTAGAAGGGATCACACATGAATGGTGGCATCATTTGATGGTGACCCTCGGCCATGATCAAATAACAACGTACGCCGAATTCATGGAGAGGTTGATTGATTGCTTTGATGGGAGAGATTCGAAACTAAATTTCAAGGAGTTGGCTTAGCTCAAGCAATCTGGATCAGTTGACCATTACATTGCATTATTCCAAAGGCTATCCGTGCTAGTGACTGATATCTCAAAGAGGCGATTGATTGTGTTGTTCATGGAAGGGTTGATGGAACCTCTCAGAGGTTGGGTGAAAGGATTCAACCCCATCATGCTCACGGAGGCAGTCAAGAGGGCACACGACGTGGCAGCATTGTCTTCTTCCTCCAGGAGTTATTCGCATGTCATGTCCCCTTTCTAGAGACATGCTCTTTCATGACGGGTTTGCCTATCATCGACTCTCGTAGGCAAATAGCTTGGAGAGAGAGTCATTGTGTGGATCATTTGATTGCTTATTGCTGATAGAGCCTACATCCAGTTTGAGGCCTACATGCAATTGTAGTGGAGCCTACGTCCAGAAGTGAGCCTACATCCAGTTCGAGCCTACATTCAGTCTAGTTGGGCCTACATTCGGTTATGAGACATCTTGGCCTACATTGTTATATTTTTGAGTTGAGAAATGTACTTTATTATTATAATGTTATTTTATTATAAAGTACATTATAATTAGATGTTTCTAGAAGTTCTAGTAACTTCTCAAGAAAAAGAATAAATAGAGGGCTTGGGCTATCATTTCTACATGCTTGGATTTGGGATTTCTTCTACTTCTTCCATTGTGGAGCAATTTGTAGCCATTTGGTCTGCAAATATCATTTGATCTTTGGGAACGATAACTCCCCTAGATTAGCATAACTGAGGAAGTGAAATATCTTCTGAAGGGTTGCATTATTGGAGATGGTACTCAGCCATTTCATGTTGGATTTCATCTAAAGATTGTTTGGAGGGTTTGAATTCGATTGGAAAAGGGTTTTGAATTCATCAATTGCATTGGTGAATCATTTTGGTGAAGCTTGGAGATCATTTTGGCACATTTTCAGTCAGTTCATACCAAGGCCTGGATTCAGAATTTTGTTCATATCTCACCACCTACTTGGAGATAATTTTTATGCATTTGTGGGAAAACAAATACATCATTGGCGGTCCAGATTGTACCATTTTGGGGTCTTGAAACCCTGCCCAGATTTTAGTACTGCAGCCGTACAGTACGGCCTTGGTACGGCCTGTACTTGCTGACAGTACGGCAGAGTTAGGAGGGGAAGTTTGGGACGGTTCCAGTCCACATTGCATTGGCAGACATCAGCATTTCAAGACAGCGATTTCCAGGTTCTCTGTGTGTTTGGATGCATTTCAATGTCAAGGAAATTGTATGAAAATTGTCACTGTCATAACAAGTCTGAAACGGTACTGTTCTTCTATCATTTTGAATTTGAATCAGTCATTGTTATGGTCAAGGAATCATTTAATTGATAGTGCATTGTCAGGCCTTGTCTTTACCAAAGTTTCTTGTTAAGTAACAGTCCATATATGTGCTCAGAAAACAGTCCATTGTAATCAGACATTGCTATATTTGGATTGATATAATAGAAGGTGCATTGCAAGTTCATAGTTTAGTGTTCATATGAGAGATGTTTGTAACAGTCATGCATTTCTAGGAAATCAGTCTGCAGAACATTGCAATCAGAATTGGAGAAGTTCATGATATATTAGCATTGAGTCTTTGCATTGTTTTAGAGTTTCATTGTTGCTCATTGTATTACATTTCTATATTGGTATTGTTATCTCAATTGCATTTGATGCCCAAAACAACTATCACATTGAAACACTCATTACAAACAAAACAATTCAGTGCATGCCAAGTGTTTGACGAAATCACAGTCCAGCAATAGTGGTTTTTACTGGCCTTTATAGTAAGGGTCATTACAGTGGTATCAAAGCAGTGTTCTTGCCATCCTGTTGGGTAAGAAACATTTATGCATCCTTCATCATTTGGGCATCACAGGTACTACACATGCAGAAGAGCAGCACTAGAAGGTGAACAGGAGTACAGAGATATTCTTACCATGGGTGAAAGACAGTCACAGAGCCCACCTAGAATTCTTGATGATGAGAGGGAATTCTTTCGGATTATGACTACGGGACAGCAGGAGATGGTCCAATCTTTGCGTAATTTGACCACTATGATGGAGAGAGTGGTTCAGCCCAGAGCACAGGAACAAGTTAGAGGTACACTTGATCATGATAATAGGAGCGTGGCAGGTTCACAGGGTGCTCCTAGGCACAGGTCTTGGACAGCGGATAGACCTACTCGTCCTACTTTCCTTAGAGAGGAGGCTCAGGAGGCAGGAGAGGGTGATGTACAGGATGAGTTTCAGGATGATCTTAGAGCTGCTACTGCAGAATGGCAGGCATTACCACCACATGTGCGTGAGTTACTTAACTTTGATCGCTACTTGAACCAGAGGAGAGAGCACATGAGGAATACTTGGCAGAACAGGAGACCTAGAGGAGGCCATGACAGTGAGTTACAGCAAGCTGCTAGCAAGCTCACTTTACCTTCTTTTGATGGTAGTGGACAGATGACAGCACAGGCATGGATACATAAATTGGATACTTTCTTAGCATTGAGACCCATGTCAGAGATAGATGCCATCAGATACGCCACCTTGCATTTGGAGGGCGCAGCTCATGACTGGTGGTCACATGGTATGGTTACCTTGCAGCACAACCAGGTGACATTATACCAGGATTTTGTGGATAGGCTGGTGGAGCATTTTGATAGGAAGGATCCAGAGATCTTCCGTGATCTTGCACAGTTGAGACAGACAGGCAGCTTAGAGACTTATATCAGTGAGTTTCAAAGGTTGTCAGTTATGGTCCAGGATGTATCGGAGAGGCGGTTGGTTATCCTATTCACTGAGGGATTGTCTGAACCCCTCAAGGGTTGGATCAAGGCATTTGATCCATTGACACTACAGAAGGCCATGAGGAAAGCTCGTAGTAAGGAGCTTACAGCACCTTCTAGCAGATTCACCCCTAGGAGTTCTACTTCTTTCAGAGATAATAAGAAGTTTGATAAGGGGAAGGGGAAGAAGGTTGATACCAAGGGGAAATCCACTCCACCCTTGGATACTGAGGCACTTAATGACCTATGCAGGAAGAAGCTATGCTTCTATTGCAAAGGTCCATATGATAGGGACATGACTGTCCTTTGAGGCCTAAGGGGAAGGCCAATAGAGTTATGTGGGCGTACTATGAGGACTCAGATTCAGATAGCACAGCACATGAGGATGAGCACAGTGACACAGAGCCTGAGGTAGAGGCAGAGGCTTCAGAGCCTAAGGTGGAGCCGGAGCTACATTTGCAGCAGGCACTCTTATCTAGTATTCAGCAGGAGGGGTCCTTTAGATTGCGTGGAGTTCTAGCAGGACAGAAGGTGATTACCCTAGTTGACACAGGTGCTACGCATAATTTCATTGATGCACGTTTGGTTGAGCGTCGTGGCATTGAGACAGAGGAGTTTGAGGGTCTCCGAGTACAGGTTGCTGATGGTTACACTCTTAAGTGTAATAGGATGATCAGAGATATGCCCTTACGCTTGAGCAATTATGAGTTCAAAGCGGATTACCATGTAGTTAACATGGGCGACCTAGATATTGTATTGGGGATGACTTGGTTGCATTCATTGGGTGAGGTCACTTTCAGACTTAGGGACATGGAGATCAAGTTTGAGGCAGATGGTAGGCAGCATGTCTTGAGGGCTATCAGAAATAGTGACATCAGAACTATTTCTTTCAGGCGCATGGAGAGGTTGGTTAGACACGATGGTATTGGATGGGCAGCCATGTGTACTCTTATGCCTACACAGGAGGAGCAGCAGAAGACAAAATATCACCCCGACATTCAGAGATTGAGAGAGGAGTATGACAGGGTATTCAGCAATATTCCACCTGGCACACCACCTGATAGAGGGATTGAGCACATCATTGAGTTAGAGGAGGGTGCTAAACCCGTGATGATCACACCTTACAGGCATCCTAAGAGGCTCAAGGATGAGATAGAGAAAACCATCAAGGAGCTGCTTGAGATGGGACACATTAGACCGAGCAAGTCTCCTTTTGCTTCTTCGGTAGTTTTGGTGAAGAAGGATGGTTCAATGCGGATGTGCATTGATTATCGGATGCTAAATAAGAGGACTATTAAGAATAGGTATCCCATCCCTCGGATTGATGAGTTGATAGATGAGCTACATGGAGCATGCTACTTCAGCAAGATTGATTTGAGATCCGGCTATCACCAGATCAGAGTCAAAGAGCAGGATGTGGAGAAGACTGCATTTAGATGCCATTGTGGGCACTTTGAGTTTGTGGTCATGCCATTTGGGTTGACCAATGCACCAGCTACCTTCCAGTCCACGATGAATAAGGTCTTCCATCATCAGTTGAGGAAGTTTGTGTTGGTATTCTTCGATGATATCTTGGTATACAGTCGGACATGGCAGGAGCATGTAGCACATTTAGAGACTGTATTGAGTATTCTGCAGACGGAGTCCTTGTATGCCAAGGAGTCCAAATGTGATCTGGGTATGACCAAGCTTTTGTATTTGGGACACATTATCAGTGCAGAGGGAGTACGGATGGATCCTGATAAGATCCGTGCTATAGTGGAGTGGCCTATTCCAGAGAACCTGACACAGTTGAGAGGGTTCCTAGGCCTATGTGGATTCTACCGCAGATTTGTGAGTGGGTATTCACGTCATGCAGCCCCTATGACAGATTTGTTGAAGAAGGGGGCCTTTGTTTGGACACCAGAGGCGCAGGCTTGCTTTGACAGGTTCAAGGAGATCATGACTTCATGTCCGGTGTTAGCTTTGCCTGATTTCTCGAAGCCATTTGAGCTTCAATGTGATGCATCCGGAGATGGTATAGGTGCTGTGTTGATGCAGGACAAGCACCCTATTGCATATGAGAGTAGGAAACTCCGTGGACCTGAGAGATCTTTCAGCATTTACGATAAGGAGATGTTAGCCATCATGCATGCGTTGGCTAAGTTTAGACAGTATCTAGTGGGTGGTAAGTTTTGCATTAAAACTAACCACAACAGTTTGAGGCATTTCCTTAGTCAGAGAGATCTCAACAATAGGCAGCAGAAGTGGGTAAGTAAGTTATAGGCTTACGATTTTGATATATCATATGTGAGAGGGACTCAGAATGTGGTAGCAGATGCATTGTCACGTAGACCACATCTCAGTGCATTGATTGAGATATCAGAGGATTGGCGACATATGATAGTGGCAGAGTATGCTAGAGACCCATGGGCATCAGGGGTAGTTGATGGGTCAGTTGTTGATACCCGGTATACACTTGTAGATGATTTGATTATCTACAAGAGCAGGATCTTTCTAGCCCCAGGATCGAAGGTGAAGCGATCTATATTGAGAGTTCTTCATGATTCACCTACAGCTGGTCACCCCGGGTACTTCAAGACATATAGACAGGTGCGGGAGCGGTTCACTTGGAAAGGACTGAAGACAGATGTATTGCAGTATGTTCGTGAGTGCCCTGTTTGTCAGCAGAACAAACAAGAGCACACCTTTCCAGCCAGGCTCCTACAGCCACTTCCCATTCCTGATCAGAAGTGGGAGTGCATATCCATGGATTTCATTACGGGCTTGCCCAAGGCCCAAGGGTGTGATTGTATCTATGTGGTGGTGGATAGACTAACGAAGTATGCACACTTCTTTCCCATCACTACTACTTATACAATAGTACAGGTAGCTGAGGTCTTCTTCAGAGAGGTCTTCAGATTGCATGGGATACCCCGCAGCATAGTGAGTGACAGGGACGGCAGATTTTTGAGTCACTTTTGGCAGGAGGTATTTAGACTTTGTGGCACTGAGCTTACACCTAGCACCAGTTATCACCCGCAGACGGATGGACAGACAGAGATAGTTAACAAGTGGGTGGAAGGTTATTTGAGGAATTACGTAGCTAGTCAGCAAAGGGCATGGGTGAGATGGATACATTTGTGTGAGTATTGTTACAATACCACATTTCACATGTCGATTCAGATGTCACCTTTCAGGGCTCTATATGGGTATGATGCGCCTAGCTTCATTGATTTGCTTATGTCTGATATTAGAGTTCCACGTGCCGGGGATTTGCTTCAGGAGAGCAAAGACATTGTTGATGCTTTCAAGGATAATATAGCCAGGGCACAGAATCAGTACAAGCGGTATGCAGATCAGAAACGGATTGAGAGGAGCTTTGAGGTTGGTGATATGTTTACCTCATGCTTCAGCCATACAGGCAGTCTACTCTCAAGAAGAGTGGGTCGGAGAAGCTTAAGCCGAGATACTATGGGCCTTTCAGGATCATTAGGCGTGTTGGTGAGTTGGCTTATGAGCTTGAGCTTCCAGCTGATAGTAGAGTGCATAATGTGTTCCATGTGTCACGCCTCAAAAAGGTGTTGGGTCAGTATGTTGTGCCTTCTACAGTATTACCTCCCTTGGATGATGAAGGGAAATTGATCTTAGTGCCAGAATCTATTTTGGGTAGCAAGGAGAAGCAGCTTCGCAGGAGAGTGATCAGAGAGTATTTGGTTAAGTGGAGAGATCTACTTGTGGAAGATGCTACTTGGGAGAGTGAAGTGATTTTGCAGCATCCAGCTTTGAGATTGCTTGAGGGCAAGCAATTTCAGGAGGGGCGGACTGTCATGTCCCCTTTCTAGAGACATGCTCTTTCATGACGGGTTTGCCTATCATCGACTCTCGTAGGCAAATAGCTTGGAGAGAGAGTCATTGTGTGGATCATTTGATTGCTTATTGCTGACAGAGCCTACATCCAGTTTGAGGCCTACATGCAATTGTAGTGGAGCCTACGTCCAGAAGTGAGCCTACATCCAGTTCGAGCCTACATTCAGTCTAGTTGGGCCTACATTCGGTTATGAGACATCTTGGCCTACATTGTTATATTTTTGAGTTGAGAAATGTACTTTATTATTATAATGTTATTTTATTATAAAGTACATTATAATTAGATGTTTCTAGAAGTTCTAGTAACTTCTCAAGAAAAAGAATAAATAGAGGGCTTGGGCTATCATTTCTACATGCTTGGATTTGGGATTTCTTCTACTTCTTCCATTGTGGAGCAATTTGTAGCCATTTGGTCTGCAAATATCATTTGATCTTTGGGAACGATAACTCCCCTAGATTAGCATAACTGAGGAAGTGAAATATCTTCTGAAGGGTTGCATTATTGGAGATGGTACTCAGCCATTTCATGTTGGATTTCATCTAAAGATTGTTTGGAGGGTTTGAATTCGATTGGAAAAGGGTTTTGAATTCATCAATTGCATTGGTGAATCATTTTGGTGAAGCTTGGAGATCATTTTGGCACATTTTCAGTCAGTTCATACCAAGGCCTGGATTCAGAATTTTGTTCATATCTCACCACCTACTTGGAGATAATTTTTATGCATTTGTGGGAAAACAAATACATCATTGGCGGTCCAGATTGTACCATTTTGGGGTCTTGAAACCCTGCCCAGATTTTAGTACTGCAGCCATACAGTACGGCCTTGGTACGGCCTGTACTTGCTGACAGTACGGCAGAGTTAGGAGGGGAAGTTTGGGACGGTTCCAATCCACATTGCATTGGCAGACATCAGCATTTCAAGACAGCGATTTCCAGGTTCTCTCTGTGTGTTTGGATGCATTTCAATGTCAAGGAAATTGTATGAAAATTGTCACTGTCATAACAAGTCTGAAACGGTACTGTTCTTCTATCATTTTGAATTTGAATCAGTCATTGTTATGGTCAAGGAATCATTTAATTGATAGTGCATTGTCAGGCCTTGTCTTTACCAAAGTTTCTTGTTAAGTAACAGTCCATATATGTGCTCAAAAAACAGTCCATTGTAATCAGACATTGCTATATTTGGATTGATATAATAGAAGGTGCATTGCAAGTTCATAGTTTAGTGTTCATATGAGAGATGTTTGTAACAGTCATGCATTTCTAGGAAATCAGTCTGCAGAACATTGCAATCAGAATTGGAGAAGTTCATGATATATTAGCATTGAGTCTTTGCATTGTTTTAGAGTTTCATTGTTGCTCATTGTATTACATTTCTATATTGGTATTGTTATCTCAATTGCATTTGATGCCCAAAACAACTATCACATTGAAACACTCATTACAAACAAAACAATTCAGTGCATGCCAAGTGTTTGACAAATTGTCTTAGTTCAGATTTGGGGTTTTTAGTGGCCTTTATAGTAAGGGTCATTACATCGCACACCAAGCCACCATTTGCTTTGAGGGAAAAAGACAACAAACCCCCACCAAAGAAGTCATCGTGGGTTGAAGCTTCCAAATAGGAACTGAGGAGAAAAAAGCTTTATTTCAATTGTAAGGAGCCATGGAAACCAAGACCCCAATGCCTGGGCAAAGGAAAGTTCCATTACATTAAGGTGATGTCCGATGGAGAGGAGCATGAGGAACCTGAGGCCAAGGGAGATGAAAAGAAAATTCCAATGAAGATTAATCATGTGGAGAGGATTTACACACTGGTACGGAGAGGTGTTATTGGTGCACTCGCTGGTACTCCAAGGTGCACCATGCTCCGGGTATGGAGTACACTCTAGGGACAGAGGGTTGTGGTTATGCTTGACAGTGGGGCCACACTCAACTTCATCAACTCGTCATTGGTGAACCGAAGAGGGCTATTTACAGAGGCACATCAAGGGTTTGAAGTCAAGGTGGCAGGAGGAAACCTCTTGTCGTGCACCCATTTGGTTCCACAACTGAGCATCACCGTGGGGAACCACATGGTAACCGATGATTTCTTCATGGTATATTTGGATGACATGGAGGTCATACTGGGCATTCAGTGGATGGAGACTCTAGATAAATCCGATAAATACACACAAAGTTTCAAGAGGATGGAGTTCTCTTTCAAGGTGGACGGAAAGAAGGTGGCGCTGAAGGGAACATCCAACGACACTCTGAAGGAAATCTCAATGCGACGAAAGGAGGCCATTTTCAATCACAATGACGTTGTCTAGGCCCCACACTGTTTAGTTTTGACTGCTCCCATAAAAGGCCAACATGTGTACTACCATGACAACAAGCTCCAGATGGTGTTGGACAAGCACACTTTGGTCTTCCCCAACATCCCACCTGACATACCACCGCACCGTGGCTTTGAGCACACCATCGAGCTAGAGGAGGGAGCCAAGCCCGTCATCACCACTCCATATCGCCATCCAAAAAAGTTTAAGGATAAGATTGAGAAGACAATCTAGGAATTGCTCAACAAGGGATGGATCAGGCCAAGTTCCAGTCCTTTCGCGTCGTTGGTGGTATTAGTGAAGAAAGATGGCACCCTGCGGATATGTGTGGACTACCATGCGTTGAATAAGAAGACCGCCAAGAATAGGTACCCTATTCCCAGGATCGACGAGCTACTAGATGAGTTGCACAACGCCATCTATTTTTCCAAAATAGACCTCCGCTCAGGCTACCACTAGATCTACATAAGGGAGCAAGATGAGAAGACAACTTTCCGATGCCACTATGGACACTATGAATTCCTGGTCATGCCAATTGGGTTGACCAACACACTAGCTACTTTCCAATCCTGCATGAACCACATTTTCAACAAATAACTGCGCAAGTTCCTGTTGGACTTCTTCAATGAAATACTCAGCTACAACAAGATGTGGGAGGAACATCTGAGGCATTTGGACGAAGTGCTTGGAATCACGGAATAGGAATCCTTGTTCACCAAGAGATCCAAATGTGAATTTGGGATGGCGGAGATACTATATTTGGGACACATTGCCAATGGTCGAGGTGTCCAGGTGCATCAAAAAACGATACAGGCCATCTTGGATTGGCCACCTCCGACAACTCTCTCAGAGCTACACGGGTTCTTCGGATTATGCAGTTACTACAGAAGGTTCATGAAGGGTTTCCCCCAGCTCAACGCACCTTTGACCGACCTGACAAAGAAAGGATCTTTCCAATGGAATGAGCAGGCACAATGTACTTTCAACAAGTTGAAGGAAACCGTGAGTTCCTGTTTGGTCCTCCTATTGCCAGACTTCACTCGACCCTTCATCTTAGATTACGACGCATCAGGGGAAGGCATCGGGGCCGTACTCATGCAAGATCGTCACCCGATTGCATTCGAGAGTCGGAAACTCTCGAGAATGGAGAAGCTGTATTCCATCTACGACAAAGAAATGCTTGCCATCATGCACGCCCTAACGAAGTTTCGGCAACACCTCGTTAAGTTTGTCATCCATACGGACCACAACAACCTGAGGTATTTCTTGGAGCAGAGGGAGCTGAACAAACGACAACAGAAGTGGGTGAGCACGATCGAGGTGTTTGACTTCGATATTGAGTACATGAAGGAGATGAATAATGTTGTGGTCGACGCTTTATCAAGGAAGCCCGCCATATGCTCCTTGTCTCAGATTTTGGCGGATTGGAAGGCACACCTATTGGTCGAATTTTCTAAGAACCCTTTTGCGTGTCAACTGATGGATGGTGAAGTGCATGACGACAGATACAAGGTAGTCAAGGATGTCCTTTATTATAAGGATGGGATTTATTTTGTACCCAAGTCGAAGATGAAGGAGAAAATTTTAAAGGAGATGCACAACTCACCCTTGGTCAAGCATCCGAGGTACCTGAAGGACCTACAAAAAAATCAAAGAAAGGTTTTCATGGAAGGGTCTCAAGAACGATGTCCTACAATATGTTTGAGAATGTGCTACCTGTCAAGAAAAAGAATCCGAGCACACACTACTAACTCGTCTACTACAACCATTGTTGATACCTAAGCAAAAGTGGGATAGCGTCTAGATGGACTTCATCTCAGGGATTCCCAAGGTGCAAGGGAAGGATTGTATCTAAATGGTGGTCGATTGGCTGAGCAAGTACGCACACTTCTTCGCCATTCCCATAGGGTATCAAGCCGCACAAGTGACCGACTTGCTGTTCTTTGAAGTATTCTGCCTGCATAGTCTCCCTTGGAACATCATCAACAATAGGGATAGCCGATTACTCAACACCTTTTGGACAAAACTATTTAGGCTTGCAGGGACAAAGTTGTCACCAAGCAGCAATTATCACCCGCAGACTGATGGACAGACAGAGATTGTGAACAAATGGCTAGAAGGCTACCTTAGGAACTACGTTTCAGCACAACAAAAGGCATGGGTTAAGTGGTTGCATTTGGGTGAACACGGTTACAATACCACATACCACATGTCAATTGTCATGGCGCCAATCAAAGCATTGTACGGTTATGAGCCCCCATCATTCATCGATATGGACAGCAGCACGCCGAAGGTCAAGGATTGGCTACAAGAAGGGTTGGGCATTTTGAGGTCTCTCAAGGAGACAAGGAGAACCTTCAAAGGGCCTAGAACCAACAGAAGATGTATGCTGACAGGCACCGAATAGAGAGAAGTTTTGAAGTTGGCGACCTGGTGTACCTCCAACTTCAACCCTATAGACAATCTTCTCTGAAGACATGTGGCAAGAAAAAGATGAGGCCACCTTTTTACGGGCCCTACTGTGTGGTCCGGAGGTTAGGTGAATTTGCCTACGAATTGGAGTTGCTCAAAGGAAGTTGAATTCACAATGTATTCCACGTATCCTGCCTGAAGGTCTTGTGACAACATGTCACTGTGTCGAAGGATCTGTAGACCATTGACGAAGAAGGAAAGTTAGCGTTGGAGCCAACCGAGATCATCGACACCCCAGAGAAGCTGAGGATGTGTATTGTCAAGTAATTTCTTGAGCACTGGAAGGACCTACCAATAGAAGACACCACCTGAAAGGGTGAACAGATTTTGGAGCACCCTAGTTTTCGATTGCTTGAGGACAAGCAATTTTTGGGGCAGGCGGACTATAATGTCCCCGTTATTAAATAAAAAAAATAACTATTGTATTTGGGGTCCCAATCGATTAATGTATATCTCAGGCCCTGTTGATGCGAGTTTTGTTCCACTTACACAACATGCAGAACTAAACACTCAATGCTTCGAGAAACATAGAGCATTAAACCCTCTCTTGAATAAAGTCATCTCCCATGCTAAGCTTTGCAATGAAGATCATGAAATAACTCCAAGGTTCCTTACACCTGTGGATATCTAACTTAGTTGAAATGATGTGATTTGCTAGTTAATCACTTAGGCGGGCTTACGTGTTTCATTCAAGGGTGTCAACTTACTTGCACTATTAAAGATTTGGCTTCACAATGCGCAATAAAAATATATCCGTGATTTATATCACTTCCAACTTTGCTCTTCAACTCCTACTATCTAGACTATTTTTGTTTCTAACTATGGATGGGAAGACTAATGGATGGACTATGACTCCTACCAAATGGAGGCTTGTCTGCGACTTCACTTCCACCTAGTGCAAAGCTTCAAAGGATCTTAAATGGTTTTCATATCAACACCTTCCCCTCAATCCAACTTGGAGTACAAATTAAGGATCTAATGCCAATTGCATATGTATGTTGTTTAATTCACCCACTACTGGCACCTCAATTTAATCTAATTGAGTGACCTTATTTAATCCTGCCGAGACAATTCCCAACTTTCTACAAATCGCCCGAATCTATCAAGCAATTATGAAGTAACTTCCCAAATATTCTCACTGAAAGCAAGGAGGATGTTGACTCATCTTTCCCTTGATAAAATACCATTGATGTCTTGTATATGGGTTTAGGCTTCATCTTTGTTTCAACTGGTTGCGTTGATTCACCTACCTTTGTCATTTCATGACTCTTGGTTGAGTTTCCATTTCCTTGTACCTTCTGACTGACAGGTAGTGAACTTTGTGCTACATACACTGGTTGAGGCTCATGTTGCTTATTAAAATCATTGAGATCTCCATAAGAAATGCTATGTATAGGATTTGTCTCTTGAATCACATTTACTATATTAGGAGGTCTCCCCGCTATCGAGGCACTTTGACCGGTCGTTGTAGAAACTTGAGTTTGAGATCCTTGCCCTTTGTTATCTTTCAAGTTGTTGAGGAAGGTATCTCTGATTTCAGTCACTTTCAACAACTCAAACAGTGGTAAACTAATCTTGATCTTCTTCAACTCTTCCGTCACACTTTGCCCAAGCTTCCTCAACTCATCGTTGCTTGTAAGATTATTCACAGTTTTCTCTTTACCAGCTCCTTCAGCTCCATACGTACTTTGTAGGATACCAACATTTCGACCACTGCTATTGTTACTGCTACATTGTCTATACTTTGGTGCATCCCTTGGATAGTTGGGCACATTATTTGCATTAGGATGCGGGGGCATATTGAAATTGTTCGGTGGGATGGAAGATGTTAGAGGCTCATCGTTCCTCCTGTTATTCCTTTGATAAAATTTTGTTGCATTCCCTTGTGATTGCTGAAATGTTTGAACTTCAGTATTACCTTGCACCAACTCATTGTTGTCTAGTGGAGGGAAAGAGAACCCTGATTCATCGCCATGCTCGTCCGAGACTACTGGCTCATCCACTGGTCCATTAGCTGAAGCTGGTGGAAATCTTCCTTGATGCTCCTCATAAGCTTCGAACTCAGGTGGGAAAGAAAACTCCTTGAAAGTTAAGCATTGATCATACCTTGTGGGAACTATTTCATACCCCGTTACTTTTGTATCCTCTTGATTGATTCATTCATCAACCACCTTCTGGAACAAATTGGATGCCTTCTTGAATTCAGCCCATTGCAACTCTGCATGCTGGTTTGTCTCCTGGAATCTACAATACTGAGATAAAGCTGACTCTGCTAGAAATATCCTATCCACTGGTTTGTTATCTATTGGAGGTTGACTATCAAGTGGTGACACCACATTGCCATTGTTTGGGCCTGTGCTCCACGTCTTCCTCTGATTGTTGTATCCTTGGTTTTGTGGTTGACTTCCTTCTTGGTAGTTGTTATTCTAATTGTTTCGTTGGTAGCCACCACCTTCGTTATTCCTTTGATAATCTCTATCTTGATAATTCCTTTGGTATCCACCATCTTGATTGTTTCTCTGATAGTTGCCTTGGAAATTTCCTCCCTGATTATTCCTTTGCATAGCTTGGAGCTGATTCATCTGATTTCTCAGGTAAGTAACTTCTGTAGATAGCTTCTTCGCTTGTTCAATCAATTCCTTCATCTCGTCTTTTTCGTCTTGGGATCTCATAGATGTACTTGTACCTTGTAGATAAACCAATACTAATGGTGGTGCTTGGGATAATGGGGGTCCTGGATGCACCACAAGCTGATTCGATGGAACCTGATAGGTGAGTTGTGGAACTTGGTTACTTTGGAATCTAGACACCTGCTGCTCCATCTGCTTTCCTACCTCCATTGCCTTAGCATATGCTTCATTCAAACTTGTTGGAGCGGGATGAGAAACTCTTGTGAACATAGATGTTTGAGAATCCAAGGCGTTACAATACATCTCTAGAGCGCCTACATCCTGGATTGTATAGGGAGCTTGCAATTGCGTATAAGCCTTATGGAAGAAATTGTTGAATGAGTTGATGGGCTCTTGATCTTGTCTTCTAATATCTGCAAATTGCATATACAAATCTGACGGAGTGATGGGAATGCCAAACTTCCCAACGAATGCTACTTTCAATTGATCCCATCCCAATATAGATGAGGTTGACAAATTCACAAACCAATAAAATGCTTCTTCTCCCAAAGAGTGAGGGAAGAGTCTACATGCTACATCTTCATGCTGAATTCGCCTGTTACATAATGCATCTTCAAAGATCTTGATATGCTCTTCTGTTGTACGATTGGGATCATTCACATTGAACTTCGAACAAAAGTGCTCTAGATTCTTGGGCAGATTATTGTATTGATTGAATGTAAGAGGTGAAGCATTGTTTTGAATCCCAGGAGGCTGTTGTTGTTGTGCCATTGCCGCTTGGTTGACTTGACCTTAAACTATCTGACTTTCTTGGACTAGCACTGACTGGCCTACTTGAGTTGGAGTACCTTGAACTTTGGGAATTTGAACCAGGCTACTTGAAGAGCTTGCCCAACTTGCAGTGTCAGTTGCCCAATGATTCCTTCCTTTCTTATGAAATTGCAAATCAACCAAATCTTCCTCTTGGTGTGGTGTAGACCTCAATATCCTTTGCCTTCTTTCGGATTGTAACTTTTCGAACCTTTCAGGAGAGAAAGATCCAATCTTTCTATCCAGCTTTATGTTCAGTCTTGATCTCCTTCAAGGCTAGATTGAGCCAACCTTTGTGCTTTCCTTTCTCTCTCAAGCTTTCTCTCTAGTTCTCTTTGGCATTCCAACTATCTTTGAATTCTCCTTTCAATTTCTCGAGCCTTCCTTTCTTCTTGGTTCAATACATTAGCAATGTCCAAATACTCTCTATTGTCCTCCTATTCTGCCCACGAGACTGTGCGTAATGTAACTAGACTATGATCTTGAAGTGTTCCCCAAGTTTCTCTAGGCTGATTTGATCTAGGAAGAACCATCCTTTGTCATCCTCCAATTCCGTCTCTTCGTTCCAACCTTTCTTGGACTTCTCTATCAATTCTTTGAGCTTTCTCCTCTTCTTTGTCTAGGATGTTAGCAATGTACAAGAACTCACAACTGCTTATCCTTTGGTTCCAAGGAAAGGAATGAAATGTTAAAATGATGTTGTCTTGGTAAGATTGCCAATCATCCTTAGGCTAACGTGGTTGAGAAAGCCCCATTCTTCACCATGTTCAATTATTAACAACCTCTTGAGAAAACAATACAATGGCCCTCCCTCTAGAGCCAATTTTTGTTGGTGTGATGATGGAGGGTGTGTCTTGAGATGACTTCTACCTTTGAAAATTCTTGATGAGTTGAGATGATTCGATGGTCACTTTCTAGCCCTCCTAGTGCCAATTTCTGTTGGCGTGACGATGGAGGGGTTGCGCATCACCAATGCTCAAATTTTCCAACTTTTTCAAAATGAATTTCAATTCTACCCTCCTTCTAGGGCCAATTTCTGTTGATGCGAGTTTTGTTCCACTTACACAACATGCAGGACTAATATTCAACGCTTCAAGAAACATAAAACATCAAATCCTCTCTTGAAAAAAGTCATCTCCCATGCTAAACTTTGCAATGAAGATCATCAAATGACTCCAAGGTTCCTTACACCTGTGGATATCTAACTCAGTTGAAATAATGTGATTTGTTGGTTAATTACTTAGGCGGGCTTACGTGTTTCATTCAAGGGTGTCAACTTACTTGCACTGCTAAATGTTTGTCTTCACAATGTGCAATAAAAATATAACCATGATTTATATCACTTCCAACTTTGCTCTTCAACTCTTACTATCTAGACTACTTCTATTTCTAATTATGGATGGGAAGACTAATGGATGGACTAGGACTCTTACCAAATGGAGGCTTGCCTGTAATTTCAACTCCACCAAGTGCAAAGCTTCAAAGGATCTCAAATGGTTTTCACATCAACACCTTCCCCTCAATCCAACTCAGAGTACAAATCAAGGATCTAATGCCAATTGAACTTGAGCACAATTACTAGATTACCACACAAAGGCACCCTTGCATCTACAAGGAGCTAGTGGTCTAGTTTTATAGAATCCAATCAAACATCCACCAATATCACCACACAATCTACCTACTTCTACTCTTACTTTAACAACTTTGAAATAAAATCCTATTTTAATTGTGGAAGTAGAAACCATGCAATAACAGCAAGTGTTCCAACTCAATCACCATGCAAAACACAACAATGATAAGAAGAGCAATTTTGGCATTACTTAAGCAACAATTTTCTTCAATCTTCCCCCATTACAAATGAGAGAAAATGGCCCTATATAGAGGCTCAAGTACAATGAGTGGCCAAGATTAAGAGGCAAAAATCTGAAATCAAATGCCGAGATCAATCCACAAAAGCCCTAATTAGAGTTTCCATAACCACCTGCTACAAATATTTAATACCCACCCAACTACAATTAAGCACCACCACATGGGCCACTAGAAACATTACATTGCCTTCCTGGGCCAATAACAAAATTCAAATCCATAACAACCGGATAAGGATCAATGACATGTGGATCAATGAGAAGAGAGCACATGTAGAAGAAGCCACCTCATCACCTTGGGAAATGTGTGCCTTATCCTCATCGTCCTTCACATTCAATGAATCTGGACATAATCTCATCAAATCATCACTATGTGACACTTGGCATGCTTTTATTGAATGAGGATATGGCTTCCATCTCAGCAGAATTATCCTCTAAACTTGATAAATACCCCTTAATTGTTGAGGAGAGATCATTTGTTACTCTTTTATTGGCGGCTCATCCTTCCAATTGCTCCATCTCTTGAAATTTCTTCATCCTTTTTTTTCGCATTAGAGTTTCTTCTTGTCTTAGCCTTTTAAGTTGTTCCAAGGAATGAGTCTCATCCCAACCTTCCTTCATTAATTGATCTTTTCTTTCATGTCTTGATGTCTCGGAGATCTTTCCATCCTTGATCACAAACCGAATCTCATCCTTCGCGTCATATCATCTTCTTTTTGACAACTTGGGACCACTTGTGATCTTCTTGGCTTTGACGTCCTTTGATCTCAGTCTTGTACCTGCTGCCCAGATCCATCTTGGGAACATCTTTCTTGCACTTAGACCATCCAACTCCTAGGCACCTCCCATCTTGGCTTGAGGTCTCATCTTTGGAACGCTTTCAGCTCCTCCTTCCATGCTCAGCCCTACAACAAACAACACAATTAGGACTGCATTCCACTCTTCATCAAATCTGATATCAAAATCAGAGGTTAGTACAAGTCAAGCCATTAAAATCAGAATCTTTGTCATTCATATCAGACTTGAAAAGTGAACTAATTGAGACTCATTGCATCCTCCAAAGAACGATAAAATTAATGATAACAAGTGGAATCAGCCTTTTCTCTTAATATTTGAAACCCCTAACATGATTGGAATGATTTGAAATCAGCCTTGAGACAAAATCATGTTGAATTTAGACTATTAGCAGACCTGCAACAAACTTAAATTCGCTGTTTGAAGCCTCTCAGTGATCCAAATCTTAGTTTTGGAGCCTTAAAATGGAGTTTTGTGTTGAAGGCTGCCTGTAGATGATTGTTGAATGTCCGAGATGTGTTTATATTTTACTTTATATGCTGGCCCTCTATTGCAGATGCACCTAAAAACGTGGATCAGACCTCTGCTGTAGGTGTTAATCATGAAAATCTCCTTTAATTACCACCTGCAATTCGAAATTTAGCTCATAACTTGCCTTTGTTTGCAATGAAAATGTTTTCCAAATAGTTGAGCAATTCGATTTATATAGAAAAGGCCTGCAAATTTGTCATTAAATGGCAGTTGCATTAGCATTTAATTCCCAGCCATGCCATTTAATTTGATCCCTCTCCCCAATTAGAATTGATCATTAAATACAAAGCCTCTATGGTTAAACTCGAGGCAAAATTTGAATTGCCAAAGGTCTTGCAATGGAGTTTGTGCCATTTAAATGATTGCTAAAACAACTTATCTCGAACTTTGAACCGAGATTGCCTGGCCTTTAATTCACTTTCATTTTACAAATAAAGCATGCATCAAATTTAGTGCCCAGATCTGCACTTTACAACTTCCAATATCATTAAAACAATCTTGAATTTAGCATTAAAATAGCATTTAATTGTTTTCTTGCATCTTCCTCTTGAGTTTTGCGCCAAGTTTATCAAGCATGGGCCCCAAAAGACCACACGTTACATAGCTGGGGCCTATTTGGTTTCCATTAATCTACACGTCACACCTTATAAGGGGCTTAAAATGATGTGGTTTTAGCCTTACCACATTTCCAATGCAAGCCTGTGATGTCCCAGAGTGGGCCCCTAACGGAAGGTGACGTAGGTCTGTTCGTGCGGTTTGTCCCTACCACGTGTCCGGGGGTGCTCGCTTGCGAGGCTGTCCTAGGGTTGCCCCCTTAGCACGGGGAGGTGCCGTTTACTATCAATCCAGGCTTTTGGTGCAACGGTTACTAACTTGGTATCAGAGCTGGAGGTCTCGAGGTCGAGACCTGCGGAGTGTGGTGGGCTGTGATGTCCCAGAGTGGGCCCCTAACGGAAGGTGACATAGGTCTGTCTGTGCGGTTTGTCCCTACCACGTGTCCGGGGTGCTCGCTTGCGAGGCTGTCCTAGGGTTTCCCCCTTAACGCGGGGAGGTGCCGTTTACTATCAGTCCGGGCTTTTGGTGCAACGGTTACTAACTTGGTATCAGAGCCAAAACTTAACCAGCCCTTCCTAATTTCCTTCTTATTAATTTGTAATATAAGCAAATCTTATTCCAAATGTTTGATCAAACAAGTCTCGAAGATAATTTAGAAATTTCTATAATTTGAAATAATAATGAAAATCCTTTCAGAATTTAAATACACTTATTTCAGATTCAAATAGTATAACTTTGGCACCTGATATTATTGAATGTCTTCAAACCACAAAGAAAAATCAAGGAATAGACTTGACTTTGCAATCCAAATGCTGATGACTATCCTCCACGTTAATTGCAGCACCCTCTAAACTCTAACGCCCATCTCCAGTAGTCACGTGAATGCCTGGAAGGGAATCGTGACTATTTGCAGCAACTACGCCACCCCAGCAAATGAAAGAAGACTCCACAAAAAACAGTCACGTGTACAGTTTGGAAAGGACGTAACTGTCCAGCATGCATTCAGTAACGCCCCATAACAAATACGGCTCCAACCATGTAAAATGCAGCTTCCTCTTGCATTCAGCAACAGAAATGGGAGGCGTGTCAACTCCTCAACACCACATGCCAGCAGCGAATTGATACACTGCATTACAAAAATGTGCCAGATTTGCTAGCCGCCTACCACTTCAAATTCAATTCATTCCACTAATTCGCAGCACTTCATACTTCACATAAATTTGATAATCTTCAGCATTCAATACACATTTAGAAACTTCATTGAATTGTATAAATAAATACAATTTCATCTGCAGATCTTCAACCCTAGAAATGAAACTTTCTTCAATTCAATATACATCAACATTGAATTGATATTCAAAATTAAACAGTTGTGAAATTCACCATTACAGGCAATGGCTCAAATCACCAGAAAGAGGAATCCGTCCTCGAAACCCTAGCCAAGGCAATACTTCAAACTTCAAAATAATGATTCATGCTACAAGTAACCACTGTGAGAGAACCAAAATTGGCTCTCCTAGATATTTGTTAATTGACTTTGAATTAATTGAAACTAAATCTCAATATTGCTCCAACAAGATAATTATTAAAATATTTATATTCTCAACATTGAAATATCAGATTTCAATTCAATGATGTCTTCTTGATAAATCTTAAAACTATTAAAACTTGGCAAAGTGAATAAATGACATAAAATATTAACTTCCGGCAATCAAAGAGCATCTGTTATTGATAGCCTTTTTCCAGCTGTCATAACTGTCATGAAATGAATCTGCCCGCCCAAAAGAATTACTTCACGTGACTGCAGAATGCAGTACACGTGGAATCAATGTAAGAAGTCACGCCTAGAAGGAATATTGGCCTCTCGTTCAGTTATAATGTGATCACCAGCCCCTTACGCAAGACCCAAGGTATTGCTAGACGGCCCAGGCTATCACGCATGACCAAGGGAATGAAACTTCAGCAGCCGCTAGACTTGATCGCAGGTCCCAGTCAATGCATAATATCCCAACACCAACACGTGACCAATATAGGAGGAAACGCCAGCAGTTATCACTCCAAATCAAATATTATCCTTTGCGATTTTGACAGGAATTGCAGCACATGTGTCAATTAATTTCTAAATACTAACAGGTCGTATTCAATTGAATCAAACTTTTCAAACTCAAAATATAATATCCAGCCGCCAGGAATAAATATAACAGGACTTAGATTTATTGAATCTCTTCACCAACTATCAATAACTCAAATTCCAGAATTGAACCCTTCACCAATTTTCGATATACAACAACATCGAACTGAGGAATTGCAGATAATTAGATGTAAAATTCACCACCGACAGAAGATGGCTCAAATTACGAGATGAGGAATCCATCCTCGAAACCCTAGCCAGAGCTATTCTTCACGAACTTCAAAAATATAATGATTGCATAAAAGATGATGAAAGTGCTTTTTCGAGTAGAATATATAGGCTTTTTGGGAAAAAGCACTTTTTAATAATATCACTAAATTGGCTTTATTAAATGCCTCTACTTTATAATAAAATATTATAAAGTCATAGTTATTAAATTAAATCAAAATAATTTAATTTAATAACGTATTTTAAAACTTTAAAGCCACTGCACTGACAGACTGCAATCACGAATTTCTGACAAAGCCCAGATCCAACTGCCAACCAGGAATAGCACTGCCCTGCCAAAAATAGCCCTGCTAAAAATAAATACCCAAAATAGTAAGTCCGCTCCAGAGACCCTCAAAACACACTGTCAACTCACGAGGGTCGCATTGCTAAACTAACTAAGTCCAACTGCATAGACCTGCTAAAATGGGGACATTACAGTCCTCCCTCCCCAAGATTGCTTGTCCCCAAGAAATCGCAATCCCGGGTGCTGCAAAATATCCTCAGACTCCCAAGTAGCATCTTCATTAGGAAGTCCGTGCCACTTAATCAAAAACTCTCTAATAACTCTGCGCCTCAGATGCCTCTCCCTGGTATCCAAGATAATCTCTGGAACCAACTCCAATCTGCCCTCATCATCCAAAGAAGGTAATGTAGAAGACAATACCACATGCTGACCCAAAGCCTTCTTGAGGCGTGAGATGTGAAAGACATTATGAATCCTGCTATCATGAGGTAAATCTAACTCATAAGCAACTTCCCCCACCCTATGAACCACACGGAAAGGTCCATAGTAACGAGGCTTGAGCTTCTCAGCCCTGCTCTTCTTAATGGAAGACTGTCTATAGGGCTGTAACATCAAATAAACCATATCATCCACCTGAAAAGAATGAGCAGTCCTCCTCTGATCAGCATATTGTTTCTGCTAATTCTGAGCCCTCTGTATATTATCTTTTAACGTCCACAAAATATCTTGACCATCCTGTAACATGTCACCTGCACTGGGCACCCGGCTGACACTACACAGCAAATCCATGAAACTGGGAGGATCATACCCGTATAAAGCCCGAAACAGAGTCATCTGAATAGACATGTGGTGAGTGGAGTTATAACAAAACTCACATAAATGTATCCACTTCACCCAAGCTCGCTGCTGTGAGGAAACGTAATTCCGCAAGTAGCCCTCCACCCATTTATTCACTATCTCGGTCTAGCCATCAGTCTGAGGGTGGTAACTAGTGCTGGGAGTCAATTCTGTACCACATAACCGAAAGAGCTCTTGCCAGAAATGACTCATAAAGTGGCTGTCACGATCACTCACAATAGTCCGAGGCAAACCATGTAGCCTGAAAACCTCCCGAAAGAAAAGCTCAGCCAACTGGACAGCTGAGAAAGTGGTGGTAATCAAAAAGAAATGAGCATACTTAGTGAGACGATCCACCACCACGAAAATACAATCTCTGCCTTGGGCTTTTGGCAAGCCCACAATAAAATCCATAGAAAGACAGGCCCACTTCCTTTCAGGAATAGGAAGCGGCTGCAACAACCCCGCAGGATAAGTATGCTCTTGTTTGTTCTGCTGACAAACAGAGTATTCACGAACATATTGCTGGACATCAGTCTTTAGCCCTTTCCAAGTGAACCTCTCATGAATCTGCCTGTAGGTCTTAAAGAAACCCGGATGTCCTGCCAAAGGCAAATCATGGAAAGCTCAAAAAATGATCTGTCTGACACTAGACCCTGAGACCAAATATATCCTTCCCTTGTAGATGATCAACTCATTCACAAGAGTATACTCGCTGTCCTGTATACTGCCATCAACAACACCAGAAGCCCACTGATCCCGAGCATACTCAACAACAATCCTATGTCTCCAATCCTCAGTAATCTCTGAAATCACACACAAGTGGGGCCTCCAAGAAAGGGCATCAGCTACCACATTCTGAGTACCTTTGATATAGGAAATATCAAATTCATAAGACTGCAACTTACTAACCCACTTCTGTTGCCTCTCATTCAGATCCCGTTGTCCAAGGAAATGTTTCAGACTATTATGATCTATTTTGATACAAAATTTACTCCCCACCAGGTACTGTCTAAATTTGGCCAAAGCATGCATAATGGCCAACATTTCCTTGTCATAAATACTAAACAGCCTCTTAGGACCCCTGAGCTTACGACTCTCAAAAACAATAGGGTGGCGATCCTGAGATAACACTGCTCCAATACCTTCCCCTAAGGCATCACAATGCAACTCAAAGGATCTCGTAAAATCCAGTAATGCCAAAACCGGGCATGTAGTCATAATCACTTTGAACTTCTCAAAACACTCCTGTGCCTGATCAGTCCAAACAAAGGCACCCTTACGGGTTAAATCAGTAAGCGACGCTGCATGCCTAGAAAATCCTGACACAAATCTCCGATAGAAAGCACACAAACCAATGAATCCCCTTAGCTGTGTCAAGTTCCCAGGTGTAGGCCACTCCAAAATAGCATGAACCTTGTCCGGGTCCATGCGAACTCCCTCTGAGTTGATAATATGCCCCAAATACAGTAACTCTGTCATACCTAGGGCACACTTGGACTCCTTAGCAAACAAGGAAGCCTCATCAAGAATGTGGAATACTGTATCCAAATGTACTACATGCTCATCCCAAGTCTTACTGTAAACTAATATATCATCAAAAAACACCAGAACAAACCTCCTCAACTGCCCATGGAAGACTCTGTTCATAGTAGACTGGAAAGTAACCGGGGTGTTAGTCAAACCGAAAGGCATGACTAAGAACTCAAAATGTCCACAATGACATCTGAATGCTGTCTTCTCCACATCCTGCTCTCGAACTCTGATATGATGGTATCCGGATCTCAAATCAATCTTGGAGAAGAATTTAGCCCCATGTAACCCATCAATGAGCTCATCTATACAAGGAATCGGGTACCGGTTCTTAATTGTTTTCTTGTTCAGCATCCGGTAGTCTATGCACATCCTGAGTGATCCATCCTTTTTCTTCACCAGAACAACAGATGAAGCAAAAGGAGATTTACTCGGCCTAATGTGTCCCATAGCGAGCAACTCCTGAATTGTCTTCTCAATTTCATCCTTCAACCGCTTGGGATGCCGATAAGGGGTAATCATGATGGGCTTAGTGCCCTCCTCAAGCTCAATAATGTGCTCAATTCCTCTGTCAGGTGGTCTACCATAAGGTAAATCATTAAACACTTTGGAGTGTTTAATACTGAGCTGCTGAATATCCGGATGATAAGCTGGCCCATCTGTGCTCTCTGATGTAGACAACACCCTGCACTCTGCTACCCAATCAATAACATCATCATGCCTCACCAAACGCTGCATATGGTTGTGGGAAATAGTCTTCAACTCACCACCCTGTATGGCCTTAAGAATGTGTGTCTGGCCATCCTTGATGAACCTCAATTCCATCCTTTCCGTATTCATGTATATGTCTTTAAGCAAATGCAACCAGCTCATGCCAAGAACTATGTCTGTGCTGCCCATGTCAACCACATAGAAATCTGCCTTGAAAGAATAATTATTCAGCTTTACAAGAAACTCAGAAATCCTTTTATTACACTTGAGAGAGTAACCATCAGCTACCTGCACTCTAAGTCCTTCAAAATCTTCAGTTTCAAATCCCCTCTTAGCCACCAAACGAGAGTCAATAAAATTATGAGTAGCTCCTGTGTCAAAGAGAGCAATGATTCACTGCCCTGCCAAGAGCCCATGCATCCTAAAGGAATCTTCCTTTTTCATGCTTGTGAGGTACACAACCTTGAAATCATAATTCCCCACCTGTTCATCATCATTTACTGGATCCTCATGTGAATAATGCTCATCATCAACTCACTGTCCCGAAAATTCAGAATCATCTTCGTCTTCATAAAACCATTCCATCATCTTATTCTTTCCCTTTGGTTTCAAAGGACAATCATGATTCAAATCGTAAGGCCCTCTACAATGAAAACACAATCTTCTTCTCCTTAGATCATTTAATGTTTCTTGATCCAAGGGACTTGCTGTAGGATGATTAGAATCAACTCTATCATCCCTTTTAGGTGCTGCCCTGTCATAATAAGTGTTAGAAGGTCTCGCAGCAAATTTGTTCCGTGGAGTTGATGCTTCCAAATTCCTTGCTTTTTTCATAGCTTCTTGCAAGGTAGGTGGGTCCAAAGACTTAACCCATCCTTTGGTAGGCTCCATCAGCCCCTCCACAAAGAGCATAATTCTCCTCCTTTCTGAAATGTCATAGACCATAACAGACAACTGCTGAAACTCACTGATAAAGGTCTCCAGGTTACCTGTCTATCGCAACTAAGCCAACTCTTTGAAATATGTTTCAGGATCCTTCCTATCAAACCTTTCAATCAATCTATCCACAAACTCCTGGTAATAAAAGATCTGATCGTGTCGAAGTGACACCAACCCATGGTACCACCAGTCATGGGCTATACCATCCAGATGTAGCACCGCAAAACGAATGGCATCCTCCTCAAACATAGGACGTAAAGATAAATAAGTGTCCAACTTGTGGACCCAAGATCGTGCTGTCACCTTACCACTGCCATCAAAATGATCCAGAATCATTTTGTTGGTGGCCTGGCGTAAATCTGTATCCCTAGGCCTCTGTCTGTCAGGCACCGGTCTACCCCTAGTGTGATCACATTTCTGTGATAGATACCTGTCAAAATTCAGATTTTGTTTTATCGTGTGTGGTAAGGCAACCAACTTAACATAATGTGCAACAATATCATCTACAAACGGAGCGGCCTCAGATTCAGTGCTAACCGCATCCACCTCAGGTCTCAAGAATACGGGACGCTGTGGTCTATCATGAACACCAGCATGCCCTGCTTTGTCATGTCTGTCCTCCTGCCTAGGATGATCCTCAGCTCTCATCCTATCACCCACACATGACCTGTCATCTACTCTAGATCACTGAGAACTAACTAAAGCATTCCGAGCACCTCTGTCTCGGCCCCGATCAACAGGGATTGTCATCCGCTGTAATGTATCAGATAACTGCTGCAGTACAGTAGCAACATGATGTTGTCCCTCTACAATACCCCGGAAAGTATCACGTACTTCTCTATCTACTTCCGAAGCAGTAGCAGCATCCCTATATTCTGAATTACCTGAACCACCTACATTACCTAATCCACCTGCATTACCTGATCCACCTGCATTACCTGGACCGCTTGTATTACCTAAACCATCTGCACCTCTGTCTTCCATACTGCCAAATTATATCTCAGGTTCTCTTTCACCAGAAGGAGAATTAGGGCCTCTACGGGAGTAGAAAATACCAGGCCTAAACCTTTGTGCCATGCTAAACCCAATTAACCCTGCAGGCTGGCAAGAATTCTGCTCTGATACCATGTTAGTAACCGTTGCACCAAAAGCCCGGACTGATAGTAAACGGCACCTCCCCATGTTAAGGGGGCAACCCCAGGACAGCCTCACAAGCGAGCACCCCGAACACGTGGCTAGGACAAACCGCTCGGACAGACCTATGTCACCTTCCGATAGGGGTCCATCTGGGGACATCACAAAGCCATCACATATAAAGTGGGATTGGGTGCCATTTTAATCTATACAATGAGTTTGAGGGCTGAATTAAGGCTCATCTTGGGTTAAATTTAGGACTGCTGTTAAAACTTAGGCCTGACATCACACATATAGGGGCTGCATGCTTGCACTTTGCAACCAATTTCAAGGCCTTACTTCCATGTCAAAGCTTAAGGCTCATCCTTCAAATTCAAGTTGCAATTCCAGGGCTTGAGATGAGACACAAATTTCATAGGTAGCAAAAGGAGGCTCAGCTCCAAGATGAGACACAAATTAGTGGCAAGAAAAGAAGAATCAACTCTATGATGAGACAAAAATCACATGGGTAGCGAATCATGTCTCAGCTCAAGATGGGACAAAATTCGCATGGATAGCCCCAAGATGAAACAACATTTACATGGGTAGCAGAACATGTCTCAGCTCTAAAATATTTTATACTTAGCCAAAATTTTATCTCTTCCTAGCCCAACTTCTATTTTTTGTTCCATCTCCTAGTCTTAGCCAAATTAAACCAAATCACTTTTACTTCAATACTTAGCCAAATTACTCAAAGAAAAACTGCTGACAACAATAAGGTAACAAAAAGGGGGGTCCTCATCTGCGATGGGGTGGTGTTGTGAAAACCTCACAACAGGCCCATCTTTATTTATTTGTTTTTTTACATCGGGTAGTGTGTAGCCGTGTCGGCACTCTTTGTACTCCTTCGTAAAGTTTCCCCGAAGACATATTTAAGGCCGGTTGTAGGATGTATATGGTATGCAAACGTGATATTTTATTTGTGATTGCGAATTCTTTTTGGAGTTATGTTGTATGCCATTTCATAGGTGAAAGACCCTCTCTATTTGGTACTTGCAGTTTCGGTGGGAGTAACTACTCACCCTATTCTGCTCTGGTCTAAGGAATGTGTAATTTGAAGTGCTATCATTATTAATATAATTTCCTCTGGCATGTGGCGAGTTCCAGACTTGTGTTTTGTATTTTAAATTATAGTTTTGTGTATCTAATTCATACTTGCCTAAATCAGCGACTGGAAACCTCATATAGAAAGAGCAAGAAAGTCCGTACGACCTTTGGACTGCACATCAATTGGGAGGAAGTGACCGTACGGTGGTCTTGAGGATAGTATGGTGGGGGCATAGACCATATGGCTATTTGATCTTACGTAGCTGGAGGAAGGGAGCACCGTACGGTAGTTGTATGTCGTGTTCCATAAGGAGATCACTGCACGTGAATCAATAATATCGTGGGGCCCAGTTTGACCATATGTGAACCGTACAGATTGACTACTCTGTCATATGGCTAATATATAGCCAAACTCGTGGGTGGTATAGTGCATGCGTACAAGCTGTACCGTGGGTGGAAGAAATACAAGGTGGTTGTGTGTGGTCTTACAGACAAGGGAGACATGGGTACATCACACCTATTAACAAACTTTTTCTTTTTCTTTTTCTTTTGATGAGGTGGTTGGTATAATGTCCTCTTTCTAAAAGGGAATCCAATAAATAAATAATATTAAAATATAAAATTAAATAAATAAATTAGAAATAAGATTTAGTAATAATAATAAAATTAAAATATAAAAAAGAAAATAATAAAGAAGTTATAATATATACAATTGATGAAAGAAGTCAATATCTTCCTACCTATTACTCGTATAGACAGAGGTTTATCGAATATACTAAATATCATTATCGATATATCAACTTAATCCATAATATTGTACAAGATCGCTCTTAAACTTCTTGCCACTTTCTTAAAAGTCAAGACATTACAACCATATAATGGATTTCTATCCAATTCAATACATAAATGAAATGAGTTGGGTGAAAAAAACACCTTGTGATCATTTTGACATAAACAATCCTATTCAAATCAAAGAAAGTGTTTAACAAGTCGTTTGAGCCATAACCTAAGAAAAAGAACAAAAATCTGGTGTTGGGACCTTTCTCTTCATCACACACAAATGCTTCATTCGTGTCAAAGTACTACTAAAATTGATCTCTATTCATTGTTGTGTTTGCATGGTGGATATCTATGGTCATTTTAGAGTATTACATGGTTCTTTACATCTCTTAAATAGAATAGAATTTTCTTCAATTAGTTTAGATTGGATAAGTCATTGTGGAACTATATTTGGTGCGCTCGTTGTAATGAGCCCAACTGGCTCTCAGCTGCCAAATGGCTTCTAACTCAATTTTATTTGCAAATTTCTATCGAATTTCAAATATTTATAACCTTTGCAATTTTTCAACAACAAAATAATTTGACATCCAACAGCAATTTAAATCTGATTCCAAAGTTCATTATTAATTCATTCACATGGCTGAAAATTATTAAAAACTTTACATATATTGAATAAGGAGGCAGCACCTTATTGAATAGTTTCAAAATCAAATGACGCCACTCCCTTGGAATCAAACGCAGCATCTAAGAATGACGACGCGGCAACTATCCAATGACACTAGCTTTAAATGTTCTCTTCCATACTATTGGTGGCTAAAGACACCATCAACCAGCAAGTCTATACCACAAAAAACAACAGCCAATTCCAAATTCTTCTCAACCTTTACCGTACAGCATGTACGGCTTTGCTAATTCCGTACGGCAGCTGGCAAAATCCGTATAGCTTCAATTCAAATGCAAGCTTTGACCAATCTGTTGTAACGCCATTTCAATTTCGATCATAGCTTGGTAAATATAGGAAAGAATTTGATGCTCTCTCCAAAATTGAAGACCAAACACTCAAACCCTAGCTCTTCCTCATACAATTTCTAAATTATCCTGTAAGCTCAAATTGAACTTCTGAATGAAGCCCACACTGTAGCAAATCTCAATGTTTATTTCAACACCTCAAATGCTTGTAAAAACTTTGAAGAATTCACAATTCTCCAAGTTTTTAATTCTGAAACCCTTGTTCCAAATTTCTCTTCACAAATCAATAATATCAAATGCACAATAGAATAAATGAAATGAAATCTGAATCCCCTTTTATAATATTCAATTTTCATTTGTCTTCATCTCCTTTAATTTACTTTAATTTCATTTCTCATAAAGCAACTTTATGTTATAATTTAAAGATGACATATGATAAAGTCACTTTATTAATTTAAACTCCCCCATTGCTCTAAAAATGACCCTTTCAATAAAATAATGATATTCTAACACATAGGGTCCCTGTTTTATGTGCTCAAGATTTAAAACTTCTCAACCCGGTACCAACGAGCTATAACACCAAGGTGTCCAATATGCAATCCCAATAAAAATAGCAACCTTAGCCAATTTAAATAAATAATAATCATAATTCACCCATCTTGTGAAAATGACTGAAGAAGCATCATAATCGAAATCTGACAGCACAGGCATGATCCTGATGAAGAAAGACGATGAATGAACCTAATGGGGTGACTTACTAAAAATAGACACTCCCTCCAAGATTCTTGGAGCCCAAACCAGAAGCCAAAAATATAAACGGAGAGCATCATTCAACTCCTCTAACTCACCTGAGCTCATCGAAACCATCTCTTGACTTACTATAAATAGTAAGTCGCACCAAACGGAGCTATAACTCTCAACAAGGTCCTCTAATCACCAGTATTAGCCTACAAGGACCCGGTAATAGGCTATATCCAATAACTTAGATGCTCGCTCAAAATGGGGACATTACACTCATTTAGACCAAACCCCTAGCTGCTTACTGCTTGTAAGTACGCCTTGCATGGCCAAATGAAATAAAATCATAAGCTTAATTTCAATTAGCACTTGCTCAATAATTTGCATCCATTGATGGGGTTGGTGAGATAGTGGTGATTTGAATATCTTTCAAGAATACCTTAGATGATTGCACTAAGTGGGTGCATTTGATGACAAAACCACATCTAGTAGAGTCACGGAGATTTCCACAAGCCTGTGCATCCGAGGATAGAAGTAGAAAGCAATCTAGATTTTCAAGTTTAACTTCATAGCAAGCAAGAAGTCATTATATTTTCATTGTACATTGTCAAGCCAAACTATTCGAAATCTAGTTGGTAAAACCTTAGAGAACTAGCGTAAGTCCCCTCACGATACCAGCATATCACATCATTACTATTCAAAATCTAGTTGGTAAAACCTTAGAGAACTAGCGTAAGTCCCCTCATGATACCAGCATATCACATCATTACAACTGAGTGAGTATCCATGATTTGAAGGAACCTTAGAGTCGTCTTAGTGATTTTTCTTTGCAATCTTTAGCACAAAAGGTGTCTTTGTTCAAGAGAGAGTTGAGGATTGGGTATTCCATTCGGAATATTGTGTAATGTCCCCGTTTTTCAGATTTTTGGGATTAGCTTGGTTTGGCGACCCTCGCAGGCTAATCAAGTGATCAGAGGGGGTTAGTTGGCAGAGCCAGTGTTGGGATTCCATTCTGGAGGTTCAGATTATCAAGTCTGCTCTTCGTTCGGGTCAATTTGGTCAACTTACTATTTTTAGTAAGTGGTATTTTTGGGTATGGCCAGATTTAGCAGGGCATCTGCACAAGGTGTCAGATGTTTCAGAACCAAATTCAGGGAATCTCTAATTTGAGGGACTTACTACTTTTAGTAAGTTTATTTTTAGCAGTGGCTATTTCTAGCAAGGCAATGGCTATTCCTGGTTGGGCAGTTTGAACCTCGGCTTTGTCAAAAGTTCGTTGATCTCAGTCAAATAGTTCAGCGGCTTTATATTTTAATTGTTCTTATTAAATTAAATTATTTTAATTTAATTTAATAACTTATGACTTTATAACTTTATGTTATAAAGTGGGGTTGTATTAAAAAGCCATTTAAGTGAAAAAATAAGTAAAGTGCTTTTTCAAAAAATGTCTATATTCTACTCGAAAAAGCACTTTACTCATCCATTGTTGAATTATTATTTTATTGAAGTTTGGGAGAGAGAAAAACCTGGCTGGGGTTTTGAGGACTGATTCCTCTTCTGGCAATTTGAGCCATTACCAATTGATGGTGAATTTTGCAACTGTTATTCTGAAATCATAATTCGGTGCTGATGTATACTGAAATTGTGAGAACTTTAAAATCTACAGATTAATAATCGATTTGCTCTCATAGGGTTTGATTATTTTTCATATTGAAGAGTTAGAAATTTGAATTGGAGGCTATTGTATCTCCAGAATTGATAGTTGAGAGCAATTGGCTGAAGAAGTTTTCAAATTTACAAGAGATATTGAAATATTTCAAGCTGCATTTCATATTGAGGATAGGCAGATTTGCATTTAGCGAAGGAAATCCATATGCAAGGCTGCGTCTATTATAGGCAAGTCGTGTGAGGTCTAGGAAGGTTGTGAGGCCTCATCACCAGCCCACGTGCATTCTTTCAAGGGGCTGTTTTTACACAGCTAGGGCCTGCGTAAGCTATAGCCAGCCGTATTTCCTATGCAGCAGACATTACATATTGAGGTGCCAATGTATTAATTTTGTTTGAAGATTGAATTCATTATTATTAGATGATCAATGTCTGATTTCTTTTAGTATATCGATAGCTGGTTCAAATGTAATTAATTGTTAATGATGAAATTTATTAAAAGAGAATACATGTTTTTGAAAAGTCCAAAGAATTGTTGTGTGAAATTAATAATTCTATAGAGAAATTTGCCATTGAAAGAAAAGAGCCAGGCAAGCTCTTTACAGTGGTATCAGAGCATTTTTCCTGCCATCCTGTGGGGTCTAGATTCATTTATATTCTGAAGTTATTTAAAAGTGATCAACACTTCCACTTTCCCTAGCTATGGATAAATACAGGAGGCCCAGTTCAGGAAGTCGCCGAAGCAGTATGGGAAAAAGAGAGGAATTAAATGCTTTAGTAGAAAGTATGGAGAGACTTAGATTGCATCAGCAGAGATTTGCAGATAGTTTGTCGGATCCAGTCACAGTAGACAGGGCAGCGAGATATATGGTCTCTGCCTTTAGAAGGCCGACATCGAGTTTGCAGGGGAAAAGGCTGGAGTTTTCTCCGACAGGTGTCCATGATGCTGATGTTCCTATATCTAGTACAGCACATGCTATTCCTATCCGCAGTGCTGATGATGGATTTATTTCACAGGAACCAGTGGATGTTTCGGTACCATTGGTCGATAGCAGCGCTGAGCATCAACAGATTGAAGCTCCTAGAGCAGTCACTACAGATTGTACAGAGGCAGCTGATGCTGTAGTTATCACTGAGTGCTCAGACTCTTCCGTGGAGGGAGTAGTTATTGGAAATTTTTATGTCAGCTGTAGTAGTGTTGCTCCAGTTCAGGAGGCAGTTGCTTCCTCAGATGGGACCGATGCATGTATGGAATCTCCAAGTGGTGATGTTGGTGGTTTGGGTACCACAGCGGAGTCAGTTGATGACAGTTTGTGCTCCAGCATTATTAGTGCACAGTCTGACATTGAGTCATGTGTGCAAAGTCAGGTGTCAGCAGTTGAGATTTGAGCAGGAGATGTGGGAGTTGATAGTATAGACACATCTGATAACACTTTTGAGGATGTTGTGAGCTGCATTGGAGACGACACCCCCTGTGAGATGTTGGGTGATGACTGCGAGGAGCATATGAGCTCTGATAGCTCAGAGGTTTATGATAGCAGTCGCAATGTGGGATCAGTACAGGAGACAGTGGTTTTTTCCTGTGTTGAGGATGTGAGCATGGAGCTATCTAGTGATGACACTCAGGATGGGAGTGTTGCAGTTGATTTGGGCGACGTAGTTTCATGCCACAGTATAGTTGATTCACATAACGACATTGAGTTGTGTATGCAGACGGAGTTAGTGGAGGAGTTGCGGATAGATGATATGGACACTAGCATCACAGACATTGTCGATGTTGAGAGCGAGGATGATGAGTGTTGTAGTGTTTCTGGTTTCCTATATCTGACTTTGGGTGTGGACTCAATGTTGTCATATGGTGGTGGTGGATTCCGAGATTCTTCGTTACGGGGACTCACAGATGAGGACATGGAAGCATATGAGTGGCAAGAGTTTGTTATAGCTAGGACTTCCACTACAAGAGATGGGGTTACTTCTGTGGTGACTCATGTGGATGATTCTTCTTGCAGCGAGTCATGCTTGATTTATCAGACCTTGGGGGAGGACTCTGAGTTGTTAGTAAGTGAAGATGTATCCCAAGATCTAGATTGTCAAGTGGTTGCAGAGGACGAGGTAGCTTGAGATTGTGTTGAGTCAGATTCAGCAACAGCTTCCTCGGGGTTAGATGAGGACGAGTCTGATGCATGTACCCAGTTTGTAGATGTGTACTTGGATGAAAGTACACAGAGATACAGTGATCCTGAGGGGAGTTTGTTGGATGCAGCTTCCTCTCATAGTGTGGACAGCGTAGTTGAGGTTGTACATAGGAGGCCCGTTGTGCAGAGTCATCATGTGACTAGCCAGTTGTGAGTCGGTGAGAGAGATATTACTTCTACTCTTGAGCATTTCGATGCCACTCATCAGTTGTTGACTGTTAATGGTTGGGGTGCCCCTATGACAGATGAGCACAATGGTGGTTACCTTTCCCTAACTGTCAGGATTTTGAGACAAGATTCCTTACAGATGGTAGCCGACCGAGATCACCTAGTTGAGTGGGGGAGTACAGCATATGAGGCTCTGATGGACAGAGAGGAGGAGGTGAGTGAGCTTACTCAGGAGCTCATAGCAACTACTGAGGTTTTAGAGGGCACTCAGTGGGCTCTTCAGGAGTCGCAAATCCAGTTAGAGGAGGTGACCGTGGAGTTGGAGCATTTACGGTCCACACCAGCCTCAGACCCAGTTCGATTACACATTGAGGCGGTTGGTGGTGAGTTTGCTCCTATGGTTGGTGATGAGGAACATGATGATGTGTCAAACACATCTATTCAAGATATGGGAGCACTTGGTACAAATGAGGTAGGAGTGCCAATGGAGTCAAGCTCTCAAGTTGATTTGCTTCCTTTTGCTGGAAGTGAATCTATTTCATCATCTCACATAGCTGATAGCATGGGACAGCTAGCAGTGCCACATTTTCAGAGGGGTCAGCTGTGGATTGCAGGGGAGCAAGTTGACGCTTCCACGTATAATTTCTACTGCACCGAATCATTCATGGAGTATTTACTTGAGAGTGCAGATGTGCGAGAGGATTCATACAGAGTGTCTGAGGGTACTCTCATCTGAGGCTCTTGTGCTATTCGGAGGTTGGTAGGGAAGATTGTGGAGATGCTATCTACTATGCTTCCCCACAGGGATTTCGAGGTTGCGTTTGTTGAGAGGGTTGTTCAGGTTCCTACCCAGCCTGTAGTTATGAGGAGTCAGAGATTGGAGCCATCTCATGATTCCCAATTTGGTAATGACGAGCCATTAACGGAGATTGGGGCTTTCTACCGGCATTATACAGTGCGGTATGCTCATCATTTTTCTTTTGACCCACAAGTAGAAGATTTGATTTCATGCAAGTGTAGGCCAGCTCCAGTTTCTTACCATCCATTATGGGATGGATTGGCACCATCTTTTACAGATAGAATTGGCAGTTGCAAGTTAGACTACTTGCAATATCCACACACCCAGGACTATTTATCAGAGGTTAGAGTTGATAACAGTGATTCAGGCACATTTGGTCATTGTCGTTTTCTCAGTGCAGTTGGGTGTGAGTGTCGGATAGATAGGGACTCAGGTTATGACAGAGTTGTTATTTCAATTGGGTTGAGTTCTGCTGGGTTGTTCTTTGCATCGGCATCTGCATTTGGTCTTCGGATGTTGTTTTCAGTGATGTCAGTTATTTGGGTGTTGAGGGCGGCTTCTCAGATGTTGGTGTCTATTCTGTTAATGTTGGTATTTTCTTCATAGGAGTATGGTGAGGATCGGGACATTACTTATGACCATCCTTGGGATCTGGGTGGTTTGTGATGTTGCTTGTTTTTCCTGATTGCTTGAGGACAAGCAATCTTGGGAAGGGAGGACAGTAATGTCCCCGTTTTTCAAACTTTTGGGATTAGCTTGGTTTGGCGACCCTCGCAAGCTAATCAGGTGATCAGAAGGGGTCAATTGGCGAAGCCAATGTTCGGATTCCATTCTGGAGGTTCAGATTATCAGGTCTGCTCTTCGTTCGGGTCAATTTGGTCAACTTACTATTTTTAATAAGTGGTATTTTTGGGTATGGCCAGATTTAGCAGGGCGTCTGCACAGGGTGTCAGATGCTTCAAGACCGAGTTTAGGGAATCTATAGTTTGAGGGACTTACTATTTTTAGTAAGTCTATTTTTAGTAGTGGCTATTTCTGGCAAGGCAATGGCTATTCCTAGTTGGGCAGGTTGAACCTGGGCTTTGTCAGAAATTCGTTGATCTCAATCAAACAGTTCAGTGGCTTTATATTTTAATTGTTCTTATTAAATTAAATTATTTTAATTTAATTTAATAACTTATGACTTTATAACTTATGTTATAAAGTGGGGTTATATTAAAAAGCCATTTAAGTGAAAAAATAAGCAAAGTGCTTTTTAAAAAAAGCCTATATATTCTACTCGAAAAAGCACTTTACTCATCCATTGTTGAATTATTATTTTATTGAAGTTTGGCAGAGAGACAAACCTAGCTAGGGTTTTGAGGACTGATTTCTCTTTTGGCAATTTGAGTCATTACTAGTTGATGGTGAATTTTGCAGCTATTATTTTGAAATCATAATTCGGTACTCATGTATATTGGAATTGTGAGGACTCTGAAATTTGCAGATTAATAATCGATTTGCTCTCATAGGGTTTGATTATTTTTCATATTGAAGAGTTAGAAATTCCAATTGGAGGCTGTTGTATCTCCAGAATTGATAGTTGAGAGCAATTGGCTGAAGAAGTTTTCAAATTTACAAGAGATATTGAAATATTTCAAGTTGTGTTTCATATTGAGGATAGGCGGATTTGTATTCAGAAAAGGAAATCCATATGCAAGGCTGCGTCTATTACAGGCAAGTCGTGTGAGGTCTAGGAAGGCTGTGACGCCTCATCACCAGCCCATGTGCATTCTTTCAAGGGGCTATTGTTACACAGCTAGGGCCTGCGTAAACTACAGCCTAGGCACGTTTTCTACAGCCAGCCGTATTTCCTATGTAGCAGACGTTACATATTGAGGTGCCAATGTATTAGTTTTGTTCGAAGATTGAATTAATTATTATTAAATGATCAATGTCTGATTTCTTTTAGTATTTTGATAGCTGGTTCAAATGTAATTAATTGTTAATGATGAAATTTATTAAAAGAGAATACACGTTTTTGAAAAGTCCAAAGAATTGTTGTGTGAAATTGATAATTCTATATAAGAAATTTGTCATTTAAAGAAGAGAGCCAGGCAGGCTCTTTACATATTGAGTATTCAATTCTACATGTAGTGGAATAAAACTCACATCAACACTGGGCATTACATAACTTCAAACTTCAAACTCTCATGCCTTCAAATTTCTTGTTTGTACTTGATGCAAGAGCATCTTGGGTCTTGAGCAATCTTGCATCACCAAAAATATTTCTTGTTCTTGTACCTGTCTATTGTTTGTTTTGTAGCCATTGCTGCTGTTGGTTTCTTGCCTTGCGAAGTTAATGCGGTGTTGTGGACCTATCCTTAAGCATTCTCCTAAGAGCGCATGTCCTAATTCATTTGGATCTGGGAGTTATCACCATTTCTTCGAGTATCGATTTTCCGCCAGTTTCGCTGAAACGTGGAGTGTTTCGCCTTGCGCGGTTCCTTATGAGGAAATTGGATCTTGCAAAGTTCCGGATATGTTCTTGGATCATGTGTGGACCTAAATGTGGCTTTGCAGCATGGTGTTGTTTCCTTCTTTAGTTTTGGTTTCTCTTCCTAAGTGGACCTTTAATGTAATTAAATGCCTGACTGGCCGACTTGTGGCTTTGCTGGCTATATATTTAGAGCTTGGGTTGATGTAGGGGTAGAGATAGCAATATGGAAGATAGAAGAGTAGTGGTAGATCTTTGAGAAGAAGATAGGATGGGAGCTATGATTCTGATTTCATAATTTCATTGTATAAGGCTGAAACCCAAAAGGCCTCACAGCTGGGCATGTTGATGATTTTATAATAATTGCACCAGTGTGGTTGCCAATTGCCTTGCATTATATCCATTGTGTTTTCACTGCTTTCATGTTGTTTTCATATTGCTTCCGTATGTAACTCTGAGCAGGGCATGTTTGTGGGTTTAAGTAGAGTCAATTAACCTTGATTCTGCCTATACCTTCCCTACCTTTGCGCCAGGTGGTATCAGAGCAAGTTCTTTCTTGTGGATTGGATCGTGGAGAGCCTTATTGATTTGGTTGTAGGGTGGCGGATCTGAGATCTGACCTATAACTTGCAAAAGGTTACGATCTTTTTGGAACCTAATTGTAAAGATAGTTCGTGGTAGAGGAAATGATAATGCTATCATGGATATGTTAAGGCAGATTGCAACTAGGCTTGAAGTTGTAGAGATAGCCCAAAGAACGGGTGCACATCTTGAAGATGTTAGTGATGAAGAAGAGGCAGCACCTAATCGTGAACCTGAAGTTGAACAGGATGAGGAAACACTTTTGAGAGTTTTGTCTAAGGCTAACTCCAGACCTGCAGTTGAAGTTGCTTGCTATGATGGAAGACTTGAGACTAATACACTTTTGGATTAGATCCCTGAGATGGATAAATACTTTGAGTATGACGGTACTCCTGATAATAAGAAAGTTAAGATTGCAGTTACAAAGTTGAAAGGTTATGCATCTCTTTGGTGGGATCATTTGCAAACTGAGAGACAGAAGAGGGGAAAAGAAAAGATCAAGACATGGATGAAGATGCTTGGAAAGATGAAGAAGAAGTTTCTTCCAGCTGACTACCAAGTTAGTTTGATGAGAAAAATGCAAAATTTGAGACAGAGACATGAGTGTGAAGGAATATACTAAGGAATTTTACAAATTAGATATCAGATCTGGACATGTGGATGATGAAGTTGAGAAGGTGGCTAGATATTTGAATGGTTTGAGGACATTGATTCAGGATGAGATCAGTTATGTTAAAATGAATAATGTGGAAGACACATACCAATTTGCTTTGAAGGCAGAAGAAAGATTGACAAAAAAACATGATCAAAGACAGAGAGGAAGAGGTGGCAGATTTCAGAGAAGTAGAGGCAGATCTTATGGAGAAGGTAGCAGATTTGACAATGCAATGCAAGATAAAGGATGGAAAGATGACCCTGCTGGTAAAAGAGGTAACTACTCTAGAGGTAGCTATACTAGTAACTCTAGGAATAACAATAATGGAAAAAGAGATGAGAAATCTTGGTTTAGAGGCACTTGTTACAAATGTGGTGAAGAAAGGCATAGAGCTTTTGAATGTACTAACTATGGAAAGAAGAGTGGAGGTAATAGTAGAAATAATTTGGCTTGTGAAGAGGTTGAGGAATTATCTAATGAACCTGAACATGGTGAGAACTTGATGCTAAGAAAGATCTTGTGTAATGAAGAAGCTGATAAGGAACCTATTCCGAGGAAAAGTTCGTTCAGAACCAGATGTAAGATCACTGACAAATGTTGCAAAGTAATCATTGATAGTGAAAGTTCTGATAATTTGGCATTCGAAGAGCTGGTTAATAAGTTGCAGTTGCAGAGATTGAAACATCCTAAACCTTACCATATTGCTTGGATCCAGAAGGAGCATAAACTACTTGTAAGTGAACAATGCCTTGTTAAATTCAATATTGGGAATTATCATGATGAAGTTTTGTGTGATATTATGCCTATGGATTGTTGTCATATTCTTTTGGGTAGACCTTGGCAGTATGATAGGAAAGCTTTGCATGATGGTAGATTGAATCAATATACTATTTGGATGGATGGGAAGAAACAAGTATTATTGCCTTTGGTAGAGAAGTTTAATGAAGGTAACTGTACTACAATCAGAGTATTCTTGGTTGATGGTAAAACATTTGCAAGAGAAATGAAAGAACAAAATATTTGCTTTGCTTTAATTCCAAGGAAAACTGAGAAACGAGATGAGATAGAACATGCACCTAAGATTGAACTTTTGTCGACTGAATTTCGTGACATCATTTCTGATAATGTCCCTGATGGTTTGCCACCTATGCGAAGTATAAGTCATTGTATGGATTTGATACCTGGAGCTAGTTTTCCTAATAAAGCACCACATAGGTTGACACCTAATGAAAAGACTGAGTTGAATAGACAAGTGCAAGAATTGCTTGAGAAAGGTTTGATTAGCGAAAGTTTCAGTCCTTGTGCAGTACCTATTGTGTTAGCACCGAAAAAGAATGGGAATGGAGAATGTGTATTGATTCTAGAGCTATAAACAAGATACTAGTAAGTATAGATTTCCTTTGCCTAGGATGGATGACATAATGGATAGTTTGAGTGGAGCGAAGTATTTCACAAAGATTGATTTGAAAAATAGATATCATCAAATTAGGATCAAAGAAGGGGATAAATGGAAAATTGCTTTTAAGACTAATGAAGGTTTGTATGAATGGTTGGTTATGCCCTTTGGTTTGACTAATGCACCTAGTACTTTTATGAGGCTGATGAATGAAGTTTTGAAAAGATTCTCGGGTAAGTTTGTAATTGTATATCTTGATGACATTTTGATATTCAGTAAGAGTAAAGAAGAACATCTTGAGCATATCAAACAAGTATTGCAGAGATTACGGGAAGAAAAGTTACTGATTAACTTGAACAAATGTTCATTTATGAAAGAAGAGATTATATGCCTTAGTTTTGTAATTTCAGCTGATGGATTGGAGATGGATCCAGAAAAAGTAAGAGATATACTCGATTGGCCTACACCAGACAATGTTGGAGAGGTAAGATCATTTCATGGATTGGCAAGTTTTTATAGTAAGTTTATTAGAAATTTCAGTTCTATTTGTAATGCTATGAATGAAACTATGAGAGGAGATAAAAGGGATTTCAAATGGACACATGGAGTGTAATGTCCCCATTTTTTGGAGGTCATTGATCTGATGGTGCCAGGTCATTATTGTGATCCTCGTGGTTTGGCGAGGTACTTAGAGGGTCAGTGTTGTGAACTTACTATTTATAGTAAGTCAATGGATAGTTCCGATGAGCTCAGATGAGTTAGAGGGGTTGAATGATGCTCTCGATTTTCATTTCTAGCTTCTGGTTTGGGCTCCAAGAATCTTGGAGAGAGCGTCTATTTTTAGTAAGTCACCCTGTCAAGTTCATTCATCATCTTTCATCATCTGGATCAATCCTGTGCAGACAGATTTCGATTCGGACGCTTCTTCAGTTGTTTTCGCAAGACAGGTGGTTTATTATTATTATTTAATTAAATTTGCTAAGGTTGCCATTTTTGTTGGTATTATATGCTGGATCCCTTACTGTTATAGCTCATTGGAGCCGGGATGAAAAGTTTTAAATCTTGGGCACAAGAAACAAGGACCTCGCGTGTCATAATTTCATTATATTGGTGAAAAGACTTTTTTTTGGAGCCAAATGAATTAATAAAGTATATTATTCAATATGTGCCTAAGTATAAAAAGTGTTTTAAGTGAAAAGTGTGTGAGAGAAGACACTTTTGAATTATAAAAGCAATGCTTTGTGAAAGGAAAATCATTCATTGTTGATTTGATTATTTTATGAAGTCTTTTGTTGAGAGCTTTCAACAAGGGTTTGAGGACTGATTCCTCTCTGTTGCACTTTGAATCATTCCTGTGGTAGTGAATTGTGCATTTGATTCTACTGAAGAAATTCTGATAATTCATGGCTGCGAATTGATGCTGATGTATATCAATTTGGTTCAAGAATAAATTGAATTCATTACTTCTACAGCTGGGTTCGATTTTCTCGTATCTGGATGCCATTGTTGAGTAAGGGAGGTTGACGTATCTCCTTATGATTGCTGCACTAACTGTACGGCTGCCTACCAATAAATACAGGCTGTATTAATTATTTTGGAAGCTGCATTTCAATTTCAGGGAGCCACGTTCTGATTTCAAACAGCTGCATGGAGTCCTTTCTTGCCTGCGAGTTCTTCCTAGGAGGCAGCATTTTGATTCCTTGAGCTGTGAAATTCTTCCTAGGGCTGCGTGATAACACTTGGAGTTTATTCTTCATTCAGCATGCATACTTTGCTTGCCAGGTGCCATTTTTTGATGGAAATAATTTTTAGAATTTGAATTTACAAATTCTTTGTACATTCATACCTGTGAGTTTAATTTATAAATGGATTATTTAAAATTTATGATATTATAATTGTGAAGAAATAATCAAGTTATATATTTCTCTTGATAAAATTCTATGGAAGTGTTATCTATTTCAAAGAATTGAATTTCCTGGAGCCAAGAGCCAGTCAGGCTCTTTACAGTGGTATCAGAGCCTTTATCCTGCCATCTTATGGGGTCTAGATTCATTTTTATTCAAAAGTTTTTATAAGTGATCAGCACTTCTATTTTCCCTAGCTATGGATAAATATAGGAGATCTAGTTTCAGAAGTCGTCGTAGCAATAAGGGAAATAGAGAGGAGTTAAATGCTTTAGTTGAAAGCATGGAGAGACTTAGGCTGCATCAGTAGAGATTGGTAGAGAGTTTGTCGGATCCAGTTACAGTACATAGGGCAGCGAGATATATGCTCTCTGCCTTTAGAAGGCCAACATCGAGTTTGCAAGGGAGAAGGCTTGAGTTTTCTCCGACAGTTGTCCATGATGCTGATGTTCCTATATCGAGTTGAGCACCTACTATTCCCATCCACAGTGTTGATGATGGATTTATTGCACAGGAGCCAGTGGATATTTCAGTGTCATTAGTTGACAGCAACGCTGAGCATCACCAGGTTGAGGCTCCCAGAGCAGTCACTTCAGATTGTATAGAGACGTTTATGTCAGCTGTAGTAGTGTTGCTCCAGTTCAAGAGGCATTTGCTTCCTTAGATAGGACTGAGGCATGTACGGAGTCTCCCAGTGGTGAGGTTGGTGATCTGGGCATTACAGCGGGGTCAATTGATGACAGTTTGTGTCAGTTGATGACAGTTCGTGCTCTAGCATTATTGGTGCACAGCTTGACGTTGAGTCATGTGTGCAGAGACACGTGTCCGCAGATGAGATTTCAGTAGGAGATGTGGGAGCTAATAGTATAGACACATCTGATGACACTTTTGAGGATGTTGTGAGTTGCATTAGAGATGACACCCCTTGTGAGATGTTGGGTGATGATTGCAAGGAGCGTATGAGCTCTGACAGTTTAGAGATTTATGATAGTAGTCGCAGTGTGGGATCAGTACAGGAGACAATGGTTTCTTCCTGTGTTGAGGATGTGTGCATGGAGCTTTCTGGTGATGACACTCAAGATGGGAGTGTTGCAGTTGATTTGGGCGACGTAGTTTCATGCCACAGTATAGTTGATTCACATGACGACATTGAGACGTGTTTGCAGCCAGAGTTAGTAGAGGAGATGCGGATAGATGATGAGGGCACTAGCATTGCAGATATCTCTAATGTTGAGAGCGAGGGTGATGAGTGCTGTAGTGTTTCTAGTTTTCTATATCTGGCTTTGGGCGTAGATTCAGCATTGTCATTTGGTGGAGGTGGGTACCAGGATTCTGTGTTACAAGTACCCACAAATGAGGACAGGGAAGCTTATGAGTGGCAGGAGTTTGTTTCAGCCAAGGCTTCCACTTCTGGAGAGGGGGTTACTTCATCAGTAACTCATGTGGATGTATCTCAGGATCTGGACTATCAGATAGTTGCAGAGGACGTGGGAGCTGGAGATTGTGTTGAGTCAGATTCAGCGGCAGCTTCCATGGATTTAGATGAGGACGTGTTCGATGCCTATACTCAGTTTGTTGATGTGTACTCAGATGAAAGTACACAGAGAGAGGGTGATCTTGAGGGGAGTTTGTTGGATATAGCTTCCTCTCATAGTGTAGACAATGCGTTTGAGGTTGTTCATAGGAGGCCTGTTGTGTAGAGTCATCATGTGACTAGCCAGTTGCGAGTTGGTGAGAGAGATATTACTTCTACTCTCAAGCATTTTGATGCCACTCGTCAGTTGTTGGCTATTTATGGTTGGGGTGCTCCTATGACAGATGAGCCTAATGGTGGTTACCTCTCATTGATAGAGATTCATTCTTTGCGTGAGGCTGTCAAGATTTTGAGACAGGACTTTATAGATGGTAGCCAACCCAGATCACCTAGTTGAGTGGGGGAGTACAGCTTATGAGGCACTAATGGACAGAGAGGAGGAGGTGAGTGAGCTTACCCAGGAGCTCACAGCGACTACGAAGGTTTTAGAGGACACTCAGCGGGCTCTTTAGGATTCGCAGATTCAGTTAGAGGAGGTGACCATGGAGTTGGAGCATTTACGGTCCACACCAGCCCTAGACCCAGTTCGATTGCACATTGAAGTGGTTGGTGGTGAGTTTTCTCTTACGATTGGTGATGAGGAACATGATGATGTGCCAGACACACATGTTTAGAATATGGGAGCACTTGGTATGGATGAGGTAGGAGTACCAATGGAGTTAAACTCTCAGGTTGATTTGCTTCCCTTAGCTGAGAGAATCCATTTCATCATCTCACACAGTTGATAGCATGGGACAGTTGGCTGTGACACATTTTCAGAGGGATCAACTGTGGATTGCAGGGGAGCAAGTTGACGCTTCCACGTATAATTTCTACTACACCGAGTCATTTATGGAGTATTTACTTGAGAGTGCAGATGTGCGACAGGATTCTTATAGAGTGTTTGAGGGTACTCTCATCCGAGGCTCTTGTGCTATTCGGAGGTTGGTAGGGAAGATTGTGGAGACTCTATCTACAATGCTTCCCCACAGGGATTTCGAGGTTGGGTTTGTTGAAAGAGTTGCTAGGGGGCCTACCCAGCCTACAATTATGCGGAGTCAGAGATTAGAGTCATCTCATGACCCCCAGTTTTGTAATGATGAGCTATTGACAGAGATTGGGGTTTCCAACCGGCTATATACGGTGGGGCATGTTCATCATTTGTTTTTTGACCCACAAGTAGAAGATTTCATCTCTCGCAAGGGTAGTTTGGCTCCTAGTCCTTATCATCCATTATGGGATGGGTTCTTGCCATCAGTAGTTGATGGGAGTTTTGGCTGCAAGTCAATAGCAGGTGACTTGCAGAGTTATGGTGACTGCAGAGATTATGTAGTGTGTGGATATCCGGGTCCTGGTACAGCTTTGTTTAGGGGTATTCATCACTGTTGTGCAAATGTTCTACACACTCAATACAGGTCAGTTCGGAGCACAGGGGGAGTTCAGTGTGTATGGGATCTAAGTCTCCCATACATCTTGGTTTCTGATGATCCTAAAGTTCACTTCTTTCGGGATCCAAGCAGAGACAGATTCAGTACAGGAGTTTGGGTGAGTGGTTGTTTTGGGTCTCTTTATAGAGTTATCCGATTTGTATTTTGGGTGATGTTACAGGAGCCTACAGTTGATGTCAGTGGCACGGTATACTTTTTTCTGTGGGATCCAGGTGGATTGTGATGTTTCTTGTTCCGGTGATTGCTTGGGGACAAGCAATCTTGGGGAGGGAGGACTGTAATGTCCCCATTTTTTGCAGGTCATTGATCTGATGGTGCCAGGTCATTATTGTGATCCTCTTGGTCTGGCGTGGTGTTTAGAAGGTCATTGTTATGAACTTACTATTTATAGTAAGTCAATGGATAATTCCGATGAGCTCAGATGAGTTAGAGGGGTTGAATGATGCTCTCAGTTTTCATTTCTAGCTTCCGGTTTGGGCTCCAAGAATCTTGGAGAGAGCGTCTATTTTTAGTAAGTCACCCTGTCAAGTTCATTCATCATCTTTCATCATCTGGATCAATCCTGTGCAGACAGATTTCGATTCGGACGCTTCTTCAGTTGTTTTCACAAGACGAGTGGTTTATTATTATTATTTAATTAAATTTGCTAAGGTTGCCATTTTTGTTGGTATTATATGCCGGATACCTTAGTGTTATAGCTCGTTGGAGCCGGGATGAAAAGTTTTAAATCTTGGGCACAAGAAACAAGGACCTTGTGTGTCATAATTTCATGATATTGGTGAAAAGGCTTTTTTTTGAAGCCAAATGAATTAATAAATTATATTATTCAATATGTGCCTAAGTATAAAAAGTGTTTTAAGTGAGAAGTGTGTGAGAGAAGACACTTTTGAATTATAAAAGCAATGCTTTGTGAAAGGAAAATCATTCATTGTTGATTTGATTATTTTATGAAGTCTTTTGTTGAGAGCTTTCAACAAGGGTTTGAGGACTGATTCCTCTCTTCTGCACTTTGAATCATTCCTGTGGTGGTGAATTGTGCATTTGATTCTACTGAAGAAATTCTGATATTTCATGGCTACGAATTGATGCTGATGTATATCAATTTGGTTCAAGAATAAATTGAATTCATTACTTTTACAGCTGGGTTCGATTTTCTCTTATCTAGATGCCATTGCTGAGTAAGGGAGGCTAATGTATCTCCTTATGATTGCTGTATTGACTGTACGGCTCCCTACCAATAAATACAGGCTACATTAATTATTTTGGAAGCTGCATTTCAATTTCAACGAGCCACGTTCTGATTTCAAACAGCTGCGTGGAATCCTTTCTTGCCTACGAGTTCTTCCTCAAAGGCAGCATTTTGATTCCTTGAGCTGCGAAATTCTTCCTAGGGCTACGTGATAACAGCTGGAGTTTATTCATCATTCAACATGCATACTTTGCTTGCCAGGTGCCATTTTTTGATGGAAATAATTTTCAGAATTTGAATTTACAAATTCTTTGTACATTCATACCTATGAGTTTAATTTATAAATGGATTATTTAAAATTTATGATATTCTAATTGTGAAGAAATAATCAAGTTATATATTTTCCTTGATAAAATTTTGTGGAAGTGTTATCTATTTCAAAGAATTGAATTTCTAGGAGCCAAGAGCCAGTCAGGCTCTTTACATGGAGCACATAAGAGTTTTGAGACATTGAAACAAAGAATTGCAGAATTACCTAGACTTGCTTTGTCTAATTTCAGTAAAGTTTTTCAAGTTGAATGTGATGCTAGTGGAAGTGCAATTGGAGCTGTTTTGAGTCAAGAAGGAAGACCTGTAGCTTTCTTTAGTCAAAATTTGAATGATGCTAAGAGAAAATATTCAATTTATGACCAGGAATTCTATGCTATTGTTCAAGCTTTGAAGAAATGGAGACATTATTTGATGCCTAAATATTTTGTTGTATACTGACCATAAAGCTTTACATTATTTGGGAAGTCAGAAAAAATTGAATCAAAGGCATATGAAGTGGGTCAAGTTTTTGCAAAATTTTTCCTTTTCATTAAAACATAAGAGTGGATGGTTGAATAAGGTTGTTGATGCCTTGAGTCGAAGAAGAAGTTTGCTGACAGAATGAGAGTTGAGGTACTTGATTTTGATGATTTGAAGTGTTTGTATGGAACTGACATCGATTTTGCAGAGCCTTGGGAAACTTGTAAAGAACAAACAATAAGTGATAAGTGGACAGATTATTTCATTCAGGAAGACATGTTGCTTAAAGGAGTTTAGTTGTGCATACCTAAGGGATCTATGAGAGAGAATATCATGAAGGAGAAACATAGTGGTGGACTTGCTGGACATTTTGGGATTGATAAGACTATGAACTGATTTCGAAAGATACTTTTGGCCACAAATTTACAAAGATGTCCAGAGAATGGTTAGAAGTTGCAAAATTTGTCAAGTAGCAAAAGGAACTAGTCAGAATGTGGGATTGTACACACCTTTTCCTGTACCTGATAGACCTTGGAAAGATTTGAGTATGGACTTTGTTCTGGGATTACCTAAAACTCAGAGAGGTAATGATTCTATTTTGGTAGTGGTTGACAGATTTTCTAAAATGACACATTTCATACCTTGTAAGAAGACATCTGATGCATTACATGTAGTTGAATTATTTTTCAAGGAAGTGGTAAGACTGCATGGTTTGCCTAAATCTATTGTTTTAAACAGAGATACTAAGTTTACTGGTTACTTTTGAAGAACACTTTGGAGGAAGATGAACACAAATTTGAAGATTAGTTCTACATTTCACCCTTAGACAAATGGACAGACTGAAGTTGTGAACCAAAGTTTGGGAAACTTGTTGAGATGTTTAGTTGGAGATAAGCTTGCTAATTGGGATTTAGTTTTGACACAAGCAAAGTTTGCATATAATAATTCTGTGAATAGAAGTACTAAGAAGGCACGATTTGATATTGTTACCGGATTTCATCCTAAGGGAACCACAAAGTTGAAGGATTTGCCTACTGAGACCAGAAGAAGTGTTGAAGCTGAGCATTTTGCAGTATACATGAGAACTTTGCATGATAAAGTTAAAAGGAATTTAGAGGACAGTAATTTGAAGTATAAACAGAGAGCAGATCAGAGGAGGAGACACAAATCTTTTGAAATTGGAGATGAGGTTATGATTCATTTGAAGAAGAATAGATTTCCAGTTGGTACCTACAATAAGCTAAAAATGAAGAAGTTTGGACCTTGTAAGATTCTAAAGAAGTTTGACAATGGAAATGCTTATGAAGTGGAATTACCAGAGGACATGGACATATCACCTATATTCAACATTGCTGATATCTTTGAGTACTTTGAATCAACTGATGAGGTAGAAGATGATCTAGATTATCCTAAGAAGAACAGAGACAGCATTGTAGAGATCTTGAATAGCAGAGAAAGCAAGAGTACCAGAGGAAAAGACTACATGGAATACCTAGTTCAATGGAAAGATAACCCAATTGAAGATAGTTCATGGATTACACAAGCTGAGTTGGATCTTTATGATTCAGGTCAAAGTCTAAGCAGTGCCTGATGTGGACATCAATTCTTTATTAACCCCAGGTCTCTGATGCAGGAGCATCTTGGGTCTTGAGCAATCTTGCATCACCAAAAATATTTCCTGTTCCTATACCCGTCTGTTGTTTGTTTTGTAGCCGTTACTATTGTTGGTTTCTTGCCTTGCGAAGTTAATGCGGTGTTGTGGACCTATCCTTGAGCATTCTCCTAAGAGCGCACGTCCTAATTCATTTGGATCTAGGATTTATCACCATTTTCTTCGAGTATTGATTTTCTGCCAGTTTCGCATGAAATGTGGAGTGTTTCACCTTGCGCGGTTCCTTATGAGGAAATTGGATCTTGCAGAGTTCGGGATATGTTCTTGGATCATGTGTGGACCTAAATGTGGCTTCACAGCGTGTTGTGTTGTTTCCCCCTTTAGTTTTAGTTTCTCTTCCTAAGTGGACCTTTAATGTAGTTAAATGCCTGACTGGCCGACTTGTGGCTTTGCTGGCTATATATTTAGAGCTTGGGTTGATGTAGGGGTAGAGATAGCAATAAGGAAGATAGAAGAGTAGTGGTAGATCTATGAGAAGAAGATAGGATGCGAGCTGTGATTCTGATTTCATAATTTCATTGTATAAGGCTGAAACCCGAAAGGCCTCACAGCCGGGCATGTTGATGATTTTATAATAATTGCACCAGTGTGGTTGCCAGTTGCCTTGCCTTATATCCATTGTGTTTTCACTGCTTTCATGTGATTTTCATATTGCTTTCATGTGTAACTCTGAGCAGGGCATGTTTGTGGGTTTAAGTAGAGTCAATTAACCCTAATTTTGCCTTTACCTTCCCTGCCTTTGCACCAGTACTCCTCTTTTGAATTTTGTTTTCTCTTCATCTTACAAATTCCATGGTTACATTGAACACCTCTAAAACTCCTCTCCTATTACTCTCCTCTTGGTAAGATGATTTCTTATATTCTTTCTCATGCAATCCTCTAGAACAATTTACATTTTATTGTAACTCCATCCTTGCTGTTATCGATTGTTTCCTTTTAATATAATTAAATGTTGTATTTCTTAGAGATTAAAACCCTTTTGACGCACCAAAAATAGGGGCCCAAACCTGTTCTTTTATTTTCCTCTAATTGTCTTTTGAAATTCTTTTGTATATACTTAAAATTTATCATTAAATGCTTCCAAATATGGAACTCAAGCTTGTTGCACTACATACAATGCCTTACTGCTGTAGATGTCTTTGAAAAAATGAATAAAATCATAAGCCAAGTCATGATCATTTGGAAATTGAAGTCATTAATTATTTTTCTAAAACTCACTAGCTTTTTCTTCCATTTTAGGCACCCAAATTGAACAAATAAGACAAGAATGGAATGCCAAAGGTCACTTGACTTATGAACACTTCCATAGGCATCCAAATAAAGTTAGTTAATTTAAATTTATAATATTCCAATGCATCCTTTCACCCCTTGAAACTTTGAAATTGTGCAGTCTAATAGTTTTAGAATCAAATTGAACTCCCTATTTGCCTCTAATTTTTGAAATAAAGCCAAGTCTTGATAAAATAAATGTTATCCTTCAACACTTTAGAAGACAAATTATACAACATGAAATCAAAAAAATATCTTCTTTTTTGTGATGTGAAATTTCTTGTAGACTTAGATGCTCCTACATCAAACACGTTGGTAAGAAGTTTGTGAGCGTCACTTACAAAATAAAGTTGGATAGTTGAACTACCCTTCCAAATGGTAGATTACATACAATCAAATGACAATCTGGTGTGACGTTGAGCTCATTCCCTCATATTTCCACTCATCTCTGTTAACACATTCTTCCACACTTGACCCCATGTTATCCTATACATTTTTACATATCTAACATTTATTATGCCTGTTGTTTCCCACAATATCATGGCATCCATTCCCTACCTAACTATTACATTTTCCTTGTCTCAAAATAATTGTGGAAACACATGATAGATCGCAAACCCTTGGATCTAACATTTAAAATTTCAAAATTCAAATGCAAATTTGGTCAATTCCTACCCATTCCACTAGTCATTATGATTTAATTAAATGCATATTTGCATCATTTATTGTTGTGTACTTGCATTCGAAAGCATTCAATCGCATTAATTGAGACATTTAGAAATCATAAAATAATCATTTGCATACAAAAAGCATTCTAGAAACACTTCAATTTGGTGCACTAAATCTGCATAATCATTCTAGGGAATTTGCATGTTTCAAGATTGCTGTCCTCAATCACTTCCACAACTGTAAAGACAATCATATATATGGGGTTGACCAAGGAGAACATGACCCTTTTGATCTAGTGATCTCCTCTAGGTGTTTATAAAAATTGTCAGACCTGACTCAAGAGAAAATCATACAAAATCAAGTGAAATAGAGAAAAAATTGCACAACCAGCAAAATGAGAAACATGCCTAAGTAGACAAACCTGCATCTATGGAAACAACAGACTTGTGACCTTGACCAATAAAAATTGAAAGGACGATGCAAAATTTGAGATAGAGGACACACCGAAAGCACCTAATGTGTTGCATTAGATGATAAGAATTAATGCCTACATTAAAGCATCTGTGGCATAGTTCCAGAGCTAAGTACCTTCATCTTTTTGAATTTAATTTCACAGCTTTGCATTAATGGTCAATTATCATTCCCACAAATCTAAATTAATCAATCTACAAGGATTTATGATGTAATTATTGCATGTCTTTAATTAACCTAAATACAATATCCTTCAAAATAATGGTCTTACAATGCACTAGTTTAATATATAATTATTTGTTATTAATCATCCATTGTTAAATCCCAAATAAAAAAGAAGAATAAGTTTGAACTTTGTGTTTTAATACCTGATTAGAAAATGGTTTGGGAACTCGATAATTTATGCTATGGATTTGCTTTCCTGGCCATTTTTGTGCACCTGAAATATAGACACAATTAGTTTGTCAATAAAAGGAACACTATAATCTGTGATCCTAAGGCTGAAGATAGATAGCCTACATGGAAAGAATAATAAATGGAAATTATTAGGGAATTTTTTATTTATTTCCACAAGTAGCATTTGTAGATAGATTTGTTTACAACTAATAATCAATTCAGCCTTATGTATTTGTACCGAATAAAACATTTGAAGGCACCTTTAGATTAGAACTAAAATAGTAATGATAGGAATGGAAGATAATGAAAAAATTGTAAGAGGCTAAAGACATTGTAAATTGGTACATAGCTTACTACTCTTTGATCTGCGATCCATCTTCATAAACTTATGCTTTGTAGTAATGAGACACAACAATGTACGTCTCGTTGTACTGGTTGTGTCAAGAGTTTGCATTAATTTTATTGTTCATGAAATGGTGTGCTTTTGGTAAATATCATTGAAACATGTAAAACCTAAAATAACATCCTTGTTATGCAAAAAAAAAGTTGAAGTAATCACTAGAAGCTACAAAATGTATATCACAAATTTGTATTGCAGTAGTGTTGTGAGGTTTTCACACCATCGCCCCAAAGAATTTGGGGACTCCCAATTTTTTTGAGCAAACCTTGACATTTTTCCTAAATCCGGGTATTTGGGTGCCTTAGCGAGTTCTGGAGCGATCCAGAGGTTTTGGAATGAAAATTTTACACCTTGGATATTTTGAAGTGCCTAGAAGGGTATTGCTTGTTTTCACCTTGCGCGGAACGTTGGTTTTCCTAAACAGTTGATTTTGTCCCTAGGCCAAACGAAAATTCAATGAGAACATTTTTTTCGATAATATCTAGCAAGATAAAATTGCAAATTTTGGACTTAGATGAATTTTGAAAATTGATGTAATTGAATAACTTGAACATTTTCAAAATTTAATTGTGAATATGGATATTTTTTGGAAAATCTTGTAAATTTTTTGTGGTGAAAATGAAATTAAAAAAAAAATTGAATTAAATTGCCAAATTTGAGTTTAATTGCTAAATGAAAATTTAATTGCAAAATATATGAAAAAATTAAATCGTCAAATGGAAATTAATTTGCAAAATGATTTTTGGGTTGCAAAATAATAAAAAATTAATTTTGGTTGTCATGGTTAAATGCATTAAAATCATATTTTTTGGGCTAAGTGTTTGTAATTTAGAAATTTTATTTGGGCCCCTTTGTGTGTTAAATTCAATGTATTTTAAGGCCTAAGAGGTGTGAAATTCAAGGCAGGTTATTGGGTCCACAATAGGGAAGGTTTAAAGCTATATTGGAGGCCTATATGACCTTTTTTCAAAATTTCAATTTTAGGGCCTATGATAATTTCAGATTTGGCTAATTTAAACCCATAATTTTGCACTAGGCTGGCCCAATTTTAAATTAAAATTAAATCCCCTAGGGCTATGCAATTTATTTCATTTAATTCATGTTAAACTTGGCAATTTTAAATTATTTTTTTCCCTCCTACAAAGTCGGCCCTGCTTTTTTGGAGGCAAAATTTGGTATATAAGGGGAGCTCTCCCCCACTTCATTTCATCATCTCATTCACTTCTCTCCCTTTCTCTTGGCAGCGAATTTGAGGAGCAAATTTGAGCAAGAGGGGCAGCGAAAATCTTCTTGGCTGGAGTTGCAAAATTGTTGGGAAGGCAGCAAAAAAACAAAATCTGGGCATTAAAGGGGGTAGACCTGCGATTTTTTTTAGGAGGCTGCATGTTGGGCAAAACTTGAAAAATCTGGGCAAAGCACTTGCGAAAATAATAGTAAGAGGAGGCTGCCAACATAAGAGACTTGCGAATTTGTCTTGAGGGCTTACGAAAATCATAGAAGGAGCTACAGATTTGTCAAAGGCTGTTATTTGAGGGTAGATTTGTGAAATTTTTGGTGAGTAGATTGCAGATTTTTTTTTATCTTCTTTTTTGGTGGAAAAGTGATTATTTGGTGTAGAAAAGGAAAATTTTCAATTTTGAGTAAAGGCTGGTTGATAAAGCAGAATTTTTTCCTTGTTCTTACTTGGTTCTTCCCTCCATTTCTTGCTTGCATCATCCATCCATCACTTCATCATTTCATCTAGGGCTTAAAGTTGGGAGATATAAGTATAGTTTCATACGAATTGAAGAGGCAGAAATAAGTGGTAGTCCCACCCCTAGGAACGAAGTTGGGAGATATAAGTGTAGTCCATCTCATAAGTGGTAGTTCCATCCCTAGGATTGGAGGGGCAGAGATAAGTGTAGTCCCACCTCACTATAGAAAGAAGGGGCAGAAATAAGGGTTAGGATGGCGGATGCTAGTGCAAGCAAGAACCCAAGGGGAATGAATACCAAGAAAGACAAGGAAGACATGATGCCCAAGACCACCTTCTTCTCAAAATTGAAGCGAGTCGGTGACACCAACATCAGTACAGTGGATATGATACAGTTGAAAGATAGATTGAAAGAAGCCCACTCCTCCATGGCGAAGAAGATCAGCAAGTGTGGAATTGTACAAGCTGCCGCCTTCCCTCCTACCTTACCTTGTCCGGAGTTGGTGATGGGGTGTACATCTCGGCTAGATATTGTGATTAAGTCCATCATCTTTGATGAAGGAAAGAGGGTGTCGGCTAACATCAGCGGGCAGGTGGTAGAGGAAGTGTTCAATATATCCCAGCAGAAGGGCATAATAGTGGTGTTGATGGATCAAGCGGCCAAGTTCTTTCAAGACAGTCAGAATGCCTACCTCACTCTACTAAAGCAGAATTGGTTGCACGAAGGCAAGAAGGGAGTCACCAAGTCATCAAGGCTCACCAGGTCAGATTTCAAATTAGAGTATGGCGACCTTATTGTGCTTCTCAACCGAGTCATGGGCTCCGCTCAAGGTATGCAATTTGAAACTTGGATGTATTATTTTATTGAAGGAATTGAGAATGAAAAATAAAGTTTGATTGGGCTAGGATCATTAGCGAGAACTTAGAATTGCAACTTAGGATAGTGCAAAATCAAAAGCAATTCTACATGGGGTCCTAACTCTTCTATTTGGTTGCACGGCTGTTGGTGATGCTTTGCTAGCCGAACCGAATCCAGATTTGGGGAGATGCACTGCACCACTATGGTTGAGACACATGCTTATGCCAAGGGGCGAGGTTGTGGCAGTTCGAACAGTTGAGGACATTCGGGGGTTAACCAAAGAGGAAAACATTAGCTAGGAGGCAATTGATGAACTTAACAATTATTTCAAATCAAGTAATGGGTGGATTGTGGGCCGCTCAAGGAGGTATGGCCAGGGCAGGTGCCCCCAGAACCCAAGAGTATTCAAGCAGAGGGGGGGTACATGCAAACCAAATTCGAGTAGGAAGGTTAGAGAAGACCAGGAAGGTTAAGGAAGGCAAGGATAATGAAAGAGGAAAGCGAGACGAAAGGTTGAAGGGGTCAAGTTCGATTTCAAGGCGGTGGCCAAGAGCAAGGCTCTCAAATTGCAAAGAGGTTCACATCCAGGCAAGCCACCAAGGCCAAGGCAAGATTACCCCAAGTGCATAGAGACCTCACCCTTTCAAGGTCAGGACATCAGGCACAAGCGATTTCAAGTGGTGATGAGAAAGTTTCTAAGGACGAGCTCAAGCATCCAAGGCTTCACCTCATCTCAAGGATTAAATAAATTTATAAGATAAGGTTAATGAGGTGGCAATTTCATGTGCATGCAATCAAATCATGCCAAGTGTCCTATGTTCTCATTGGTTGACAGATTATTGTAATTTTCTCATTGGCCCACAAAGTTGGTGCCCTCATGTAATTGGTTGAAAGATGGTAGCCCTAATTAGGGTTTGTAAGGTTTAATCTTGGCCCTTGATTTTGCCCCTTAATCTTGGCCACTCATAATTTTGAGCCTCTATATAAGGCCATTTGTTCTCATTTGTAAAAGGAGTTGTTGGAGAATTGTTGCCAAAATACTATCAAAATTGTTTTCTATTCATTGTTGTGGCTTGCATGGTGGATATACATGATCATTTTGGTGTATTGCATGGTTCTTCTCATCTCTCAAATTAAAGTAGGATTTCATTTCATGTTGTTAGAGTAGAAGTAGATGACTAGTTGTATGGTGATGTTAGTGAATGTTTGATAGGGATCTATGTACTAGGCCACTAGCATCCTAACGGCTTGTTAGGAAGCCTTGTGTGGTAATCTAGTCTAATTCCCCTTGAATCATTGCATCTATGGAGGTAGCGCCGCTGGCAAGCTTTCATTTGGTTGGATCCCCGTCCATTTGCTAATTTCTTCATTCATAGGAGTAGTAGTAGAGCAATAAGCAGTTAGTGGTAGGAGTAGTTGAAAGTGAAAGTGATCAAGGCGAAAAGAACAAGTCAAGCAAGAGAAGTACCACCAAGTTATCTTTGAATGAACAACGTAAGCCCGCCTACATGATTAACCAACAAATCACATTAATATAACTGAGTTAGTATCCACAGGTGTAAGGAACCTTGGAGTTTTCTCATGTTCTTCATGAGTATTTACTTTTCAAGAGAGGGTTGAGTGTTTGGTATGCTATATCAAGTATTCAATTACTATATGTTATGTAGTGGTACAAAACTGACATCAACAAGTAGACACAAGGTTTTCTACAAAACTCTTTTTGGGCATTGCAAAGATAATCGTAGTTGTCTTAAGACTGCAGACTATATTGATGTTTGGGGGCCTAAGCTCACTCAAAGCAATACAAACTGCATAGTGATTTGGAAAAATGCACTTCATTTTAGAAATGCTAAAACTAATTTTGTTCCCATGCAACTATACTCAAGGTTAGTATGCAATTCAACTACAACCCATGAGAAGCTTACTATAAACTTTAGAACTTACTGATGAGTTTAAATAATTCTCTTTGCAATTAATGCATTGTTTGGTTCCTAAAACATCTTTATTGATTGATTGAGTGAAAGAACTTACTGTAATGTCCCCATTTTGAGCGAGCATCTGAGTTAATAGATTTAGCCTATCACTGGGTCCTTGTAGGCTATTACTGGTGATTAGAGGGCCTTGATGTGAGTTTTGGCTCATTTTGAGGGACTTACTATTTATAGTAAGTGAACAGTTGGTTCCGACGAGCTCAAATGAATTAGAGGAATTAAATGATGTCAGTTTTTATTTTCGGCTTCTGGTTTGAGCTCCAAGATTCTTGGAGGGAGTGTCTATTTTTAGAAAGTCACTCTGTCGGGTTCATTCATGGTCTTTCATCATCAAGATCATGCTCGTGCTTTCAAATTCCAATTCTAATGCTTCTTCAATCATTTTTGCAAAATGGGTGAATTATAATTATTATTTAACTAAATTGGCTAAGGTTGCTATTTTTATTGGGATTGTATATTGGGCACCTTGGTGCTCTAGCTCATTGGAACCAAGTTGAGAAGTTTTAAATCTTGAGCACAAAAAATAGGGACCCTATGTGTTAGAATAGCATTATTTTAATGATAGGGTCATTTTCATCATTAAAGTGGAGGGAAATATCAAATGTGCAACCATAAATAAAGTTGCTTTTAAGTGGAGGTGTGAAGGTGAAGTTAGTTGTTGGTCTAATTGGGAAGCTTTTACAACAAATTCTCTATAAAAGCAGCAAAAAAATAAAAAGTATTCATTCCATGATATTGATAATTGCAATTGATGAAGAATTTGTTCTCCAAGGGTTTCGTTTTTTTCTCCAGGCTGGGACGATTTTCCATGATGGTATTTAGCACTTTGAACCATATTTATAATGGCGAATTGTGCATTTTCATACTGCATTGAATTGTGTTTACCTCCAACAGGATGACTACAAAGTCCAAGAGATATTCTTGTATCCTGATCATTACTTTTTGCCCCACCAATGTTCCCAACGGCTTGATGTCATGTTGGTTGGTGCCAACCAAGTGGAAGGTCGGTGGCCAAAGCGTTGGTCTTCTGAGGCATTTTCAAGTGTCTTTAGGTAGAACATAACTCCCAAGCCTTCATTGACTATGTTGTTTGTCAGGTTCTTGCCCCTTATTTCCATCTCGATGATGACTGGCCTTATCCCAATGCTCACCATTAACAGCATGGGATCGATAGTCTAGTTTCCTTCAGTTGGTGGTTTCACAATCGATTCTTCTTGCAACTTGCATTAATTCTGGCCGACTTTGTTGTCACTAACTATATTGGTGATTGCCACTTTTAATTGTGGCATGCTTTGCAGAAGGTCTATTACTTTTAAAGGTATTGTTGTTTGTAGCGCATGTACTATATTCTTGTCAAACTCTGACCAAAGTGTAGTACTAGCAACTCGATTGGAGGTTCTTCTCTTAGTTTCCATCACTCATTCCATGTCATCTTTGGCTTCTTGAAGTCTCGCCTCCATACAGGGATCTAGGTACATTGCATTCTTTGATTGTATCTTGGTGATCGCTAGAACTTCCTCATTTGGATCCTCCATGGCCAACATATTAACCCTTCTACTTTGGATACCCTATGTCTTTTTTATTCCTTGGTCCACAACACTTACACAACATTCCCAAAATATTTTGACCGCTTTGGCATTCTTAAATAAAGTGACCCCATTCGTTGCACTTCCAACACTGAATCATTGGTCTCCTGTTCACATCATATTGTATTCTACTTCTTGGGCATCTCAGCAAACTTGGGATTTCTGTTTTAGATCAGTCATCGTTTTCACTTTGTTCTCTTAGCCAAGGGGATCTTCATACTGATCCTTCTATGACTTCCTGACTACTTGGTGTACCTCTTCTATCTTTGTTCAACTACATGGGCATTAATTTCCAACGGTACGTCTCCTAGTAGGGTCATGTTCATCTTCCTCCCTCCAACTTCATTCTTCGTATTCATGAAGTATTTTTTGTCTACATTGCTCTCAATCCCTCTCCTCCCAAAGGCCTCCAAGGGTAATAAATTTTCACGTGAGTAACCTTGACGATCTCCAAAGAAGATGATCAACTCCATCGTTCGTTGTAAGACTTTCCTAGATGATGCTCTCAAGGACCTCTCTCACTGAAGAGCCTCCCTTCGATGCGAGGCTAGCTCAGGACCAAACATAGCTCGAGACCCTCTTATTAGGACTTGTCATCTCGGGATCAACCCCTTTAAGTAAGGATCGACTCTTCTAAGTCTCAGAACAGTCTTGTTTGATCAATCTTGAAATGAGAATCCTGATCAACTTTATACAGAGTTGATCAACCTATCTCACTCATTTCTTCTTTATAGATACTTCCCACAAGTACACCAAGTCCTTTGTCAATTCGTCTTTTGTTGTGCAATGCTCTTATTCGATTTTAGTTACCTCCCCTTCTTCCATGAGTTGGTCCATTACATTTCCATACTACCTGTATGTGAATTATATTTCCCAAGATTTGTATCGGCAATGGCACCAAATGTTTACTCCAATAAAACTATGTTCCTTAATGTACAAAGTAAATGAGAACATGAATACAATTCCCAAAAAGATAAAGAATTTATTCCATTCCATTGATTATGCAATAAGTACAATGACAATGGAGAGAGATCTCCCAACTACAATCAACAACATATAAATAGTGTATCATGTTGGTTAAGACTACCAATGGCCAGTAGCTGCCAACTACCAACCTACATGTAGTTGGAAACTAATCTCCTCAATTACAAAACATAACAATAATTATTTAGCCAGCTATAACTATACTTTTTTCCAACTACAACTTTTTGGAGGGCTTTTCACCCAACGAGGAGACATTTAGGCCTTGACTTTAGTTTGCAAGTTTTAATACTTGGGTTTCAGTTCAGTTTGAGGCATTTTGGAGGTTTTGCAAGGCACCTTCGCCTTGCACTATGGATGTATCACTGCCCAAAACTTTAGTTTGAGCAATCAGACCTGGAAAGGAGGGATGTTTGCCAAATTGGGGTCATTTTTTACATGATGGACATATGTCATAAGGGTTGTTTCATAGTTGGAGGTGATAGATGACATTGGAGGTGTAATGTCCCCTTTTTAGCGTGACCATGACTATGGATGGATTAGCCTATCATGTTACCCTTGTAGGCTAATGAGGATGGACAGAGGGCCTCTTTCTAAAGGCATCTACTTCAGGATTCAGTATGCTTTGGTTTGGATTTCGGTTGGTGTCATTTGGACTTCATTTGTTATACTTTTGCCACGTTTACTATTTATAGTAAGCTTGATATCCTTTGAAAAGGACCCTTTCTATTTTTGGGAAGTGCATTTGGTCACATGGGGGAAATAATAGGTGTGACTCCCATTTCAGACAGCATATCAAAAGGATAAGTATTTTGGGAGTTATTATTATTTTGGTGGACAAATTATTATTAAATCATTAAATGGCTTATTATAAAGTTATAATTTAACTTTATAATTTCACTTAAGTTAAGGGTTGAGTCGTCATGGGAAGGGGCCATTTATTTAATTAATTCATGGAAGTTTAAGCCAAAGTATTAATTAAAGTATTGGAGTAAATGAATTATTAAAAGGAAAATAAGTATATCTTTTATCCCACATTGTTAAGGAATGTGTTTGAGCTCCCACAAGAAAGAATAAAAAGGGACTTAAAAGCTCATTCTCATATATGGAATTGATCATTTTTGTGCTTTGATACTTGGTGAATTTTATCAGTTTCTCTAACAAGAGTTCCAAAGAGCCATTGCAAGTCTGGAGGCCATTATTACTCAACTTTGAGGTGCTGAAAGATTACACTGAGATTGCTGGTTGTGCTAGCCATTGTTCTACATCAGCCTTTCAAAGGTTTGTGCATTTACAAGGGTCTTATCTGATCATTTGGAGATCAATTAGAAGACATTAATTTGTAGATTGAAGCGAGCCATTTCCTAGAGGCTGCGGTTCATATCCAAGCAGTTGTGTTTGATTAAGAGGTGCTACTTTGCATTAGTTTTATGTATCACTTAATGAACTTTGCAAGTAATTGAATTAGTTAGTTTGGTGAACCTTTGGAGTTAGAAATTTAATTGCTGTTGTAAATTACCCTCCATGCATTGTTATTAAACTTTATGCATTGGTAAATGATTTTAAATTGCAAACTATTCAATTACAAAACAAACTTTTGCATACACATTCAGAAAATCAGAACTTAAACATTGCATGTCAATCGTTTGATGAAATGTCAAAAGGTTTGAAATTGGGTTTAAGAAGTTAGAACCAGTAGGATTCTTACAGTGGTATCAAAGCTTGCATCCTGCCATCCTATGGGGTTTGGAAATCTTGAGTTCCCACGATTGATTTGTGAGTGATCAGCACTCTAATTTTATTTCAGTCATGGATAAATACAGAAAATCAGGTAAATATGGGAACCAATCTAGCAATGTATCATGTTACAGGAAATAATCAAGTGCCTTGGAAAATGAAATGGAAAAATTGAGGCAAACACAAGAAAGGCTAAAAGCCCAACTTGTAGATCCGGCTACTATTGATAGGGCAACTAGTTTCATGGTTTCCTTCTTCAAGAAGTCTTCCCCATGAAGACCGCGGGAAGAGAAATAGGATGTTCTCGCAGGTGAGACATCTAGAAATCTTCATGATGATTTTTCAGCAACTACTCATCATTGTGGAGATCAACCTATTCTTAGTAGGACAGCCACTAGTCATGTTTGCACACATGATGTTGGAGACTTCTTACAGGGACATGTGGATGTGCCTATCTTGTTGACACATAGTGGTACTGAGTTTCAGCATCCTAAGCTTGTTGTTGATGTTGTGGATAGGGTGACAATGGAGGATGTTGTAGATACCACTAGGGATTCTGACACAATAGATGATGGTGTTATCTTTGAGGACTGTGAGGAGTATATGAGCTCTGACAACTCTGATGTTTATGACAACAATCGCAGTGTGGAGTTAGTGCAGGAGGCAAAAATCTTTTCCTGTATTGAGGATGTGAGCATGGAGCTACCCAGTGATGACACTCATGATGGGAGTGTTACAGTTGAGTCAAGTGACATAGATTCATGCCACAATGTAGGTGATTCGTGTGATGACATTGAGTCATCTATGCAGCTAGAGATAGCGGAGGGGTTTCAGATAGATGATGTTGATACTAGCATCGCGAATACCTCTAATGTTGAGAGTGAGGATGATGGGTGCTGCAGCGTTTTAGGTTTTTTATATCCGACTTTGGGTGTGGACTCAGCATTGTCATCCAATGGTGGTGGATCCTAGGATCCTTTGTTACAAGGACTCACAAATGAGGATGGGGAAGCATACAAGTGGCAGGAGTTTGTTACAGCCAAGGCTTCCAATTCTTCATATGAGGTTACTTCTTTGATGACTCATGAGGATGACGCTACCTGCAGCGAGTCATGCTTGTTTTATCAGACCCTGGGGGAGGACTCTGAGTTGTTAGTTAGTGAGGATGGGTCCCACGATTTGGATTGTCAGGTGGTTGCAAAGGACGAGGCAGCTGGGGATTGTGATGAATCAAATTCAGCAACAGCTTCCTCGGGGGTAGATGAGGATGAGTCCGATGTCAGTACTCAATTTGGAGATGTGTGCTCGGATGATAGTACACAAAGATATGGTGATCTTGAGGGGAGTTTGTTGGGTGCAACTTCCTTCCATAGTGTGGACAGCGCAGTTGAGATTGTACATAGGAGGCCCATTGTGTAGAGTCATCATGTGACTAGCCAGTTGAGAGTTGGTGAGAGAGATATCACTTCTCTCGAGCATTTTGATGCCACTCATCAGCTGTTGGTTGTTTATGGTTGGGGTGCTCTTATGACAGATGAGCACAATGGTGGTTACCTTTCCTTGATAGAGATTCATTCTTTCTGTGAGGCTGTCAAGATTTTGAGACAAGATTATTTACAGTTAGTAGCCGACCGAGATCACCTAGTTGAGTGGGGGAGTATGGCATACGAGGCACTAATGGACAGAGAGGAGTAGGTGAGTGAGCTTACTCAAGAGCTCACAGCGACTTCTGAGGTTTTAGAGGGCACTCAGTGGGTTCTTCAAGAGTCGCAATTGCAATTGGGAGAGGTGACTGTGGAGTTGGAACGGATACAGTCTTTAACAGCCATAGATCTAGTTCAATTGCATATAGTAGTGGTTGGTGGTGAGTCAGCTTTCACAATTAGCAATGATGGATGTGTTGGGGACACGTTTACATCCATCCTTAATACAACTGCAGTAGTTACAAATGAGATGAGTACATCAGTGGAGGACAACAAAGAGCTTCTTATTGTATCAGATCCTCTAGTAGTTAGCACACTGACAGATGATGTGGAACAGGTTATTGAGAGTCCTGATGTGATAGTAGTGGATTCTTCAGAGAGTTGTGTGTCAGTTTTTGACACTACTCCCTTTTCTTCATAGGACTTGGACAGGGTATCATCTGATTTGGAGACGAGCTTTCATGGAGATTTGTTTCCTTATGTCAGGAGCAAATTTATTACTTCATCTCATACAACTGATAGCGATAGACAGTTGGTAGTGCCACAGTTTCAGAGGGATCAGCTGTGGGTTGCATGGGAGCAGGTTGATGCTTCTTCATATAATTTCTACTACATAAAGTCATTTATGGAGTATCTGCTTGAGAGTCTGGAATTGCAAGAGGGACCATTCGGAGCTTCTAAGGCTACTCTCATCTGGGGTTATTGCAGTATTCAGCTGTTAGTGAGAAAGATTGTAGATACCTTGACTACAATGCTTCCCCAAAGGGATTTTGTGGTTGGGTTTGCTAAGAGGGTTTCCCAGGATCCTACCCAATCAGTTGTTCAGAGTCAGAGATTAGAGTCATCTCATGATTCTCAGATTGTTGTTGATGAGCCTCTATCAAAGATTGGAGCATTTCACCATGATTACATAGTGAGGAGCGTTCATCATTTCTCTTTTGACCCACTGGTTGAGGATTTGGTTGCTTGTCGATGTGGGTTGGCTTCTAGGTTGTATCATCCTTTATGGGATGGGTTTACTCCATTTGCAGTTGATGGGGTTAGTTACAAGTTTGCAGAGGGCCACTTGCAGGATCAATATATCCATGACGATTTTGCAGAGGATGGATATCTGAGTTCCAGTATAGTTGATTTTGGGAGTTCTTGTCCCTGTTGCACAGATGGACTTCATCTTCAGAGAAGATTGGCAAGGTGTGTAGGTAGCTCTGGTTTGTCAAATGGTTTTCGACATCCATTTTTCTTTGTTTTGGATGGTTGTGAGTTTCATCTCTATTGGGATCCAGGTAGTGATAGGTTCAGCACTACGGGATGTGTGGGTCACTATGGTTGGCATGGTGATAGTATGTTCAAGATAACATTGTGGATAGAGTTATCATCACAGGAGTTTGCAGGTGACGTCAGGGACATTATGCATATTTATCCTTGGGATCCGGGTGGATCATTGTGTTTCTTTGATTCCTATGATTGCTTGAGGACAAGCAATCTTGGGGAGGGAGGACTATAATGTCCCTTTTTTAGCGTGTCCATGACTATGGATGGATTAGCCTATCATGCGACCCTTGTAGGCTAATGAGGATGGACAAAGGGTCTCTTTCTGTAGGCATCTACTTCAGGATTCGGTATGCTTTGGTTTGGCATTCGGTTGGTGTCATTTGGACTTCATTTGCTATACTTTTGCCACGTTTACTATTTATAGTAAGCTTGATGTCGTTCGAGAAGGACCCTTTCTATTTTTGGAAAGTGCATTTGGTCACATGGGGAAATAATAGGTGTGACTCCCGTTTCAAACGGCATATTAAAAGGATAAGTATTTTGGGAGTTATTATTATTTTGGTGGCCAAATTATTATTAAATCATTAAATGGCTTATAATAAAGTTATAATTTAACTTTATAATTTCACTTAAGTTGAGGGTTGAGTGATCATGGGAAGGGGCCATTTATTTAATTAATTCATGGAAGTTTAAGCCAAGGTATTAATTGAAGTATTGGAGTAAATGAATTATTAAAAGGAAAAAAAGTATATTTTTTATCCCACATTGTTAAGGAATGCGTTTGAGCTCTCACAAGAAAGAATAAAAAGGGACTTAAGAGCTCATTCTCATATATGGAATTGATCATTTTTGTGCTTTGATACTTGGTGAATTTTATGAGTTTCTCTAGCAAGGGTTCCAAAGAGCCATTGCAAGTTTGGAGGCCATTATTACTCAGCTTTGAGGTGGTGAAAGATTGCACTAAGATTGCTGATTGTGCTAGCCATTTTTCTACATCAGCCTTTCAGAGATTTGTGCATTTACAAGGGTCTTATCTGATCATTTGGGGATCAATTAAAAGACATTAATTTGTAGATTGAAGCGAGCCATTTACTAGAGGCTGCAGTTCATATCCAGGCAGTGGCATTTGATTAAGAGGTGCTACTTTGCATTAGTTTTATGTATCACTTAATGAACTTTGCAAGTAATTGAATTAGTTAGTTTGGTGAGCCTTTGGAGTTCAAAATTTAATTGCTGTTGTAAATTACCCTCCATGCATTGTTATTAAACTTTATGCATTGGTAAATGATTTTAAATTGCAAACTATTCAATTACAAAACAAACTTTTGCATACACATTCAGAAAATCAGAACTTAAAGATTGCATGTCAACCGTTTGACAAAATGTCAAAAGGTTTGAAATTGGGTTTAAGAAGTTAGAACCAGCAGGGTTCTTACAGGAGAGGATCAAAGTGTCCTCGGAGAGATGATTTATGCTACAGATATAGGAACAGCGTTGTCGTCATCAAAAATTTTGCTTGTGTGGGACAAGAATGATCAATTATAACATTACTTTAAGGTACGTTTGCTTGGATAATTTATTAATTTATTGTTAAAGTGTTTCTTTTCTTTGGAACCTTAAATTTTGAATGATCAGTCCATATGAAGTACGTATCAGAAGTTTTTGCATCTGAAACTCATAACCAGAACTTACATCAGCAAGGAAATTAATTGGTTTACAAATTTATATCCTCTCATTTGACTCAAATTATAAAAATAAGGTGTACCTTTACAGTGGTATCAAAGCTGTTTTTTACTGCCAGGCTGTGCTTCTATCAATTGCATATAGTTGATCATCGCACATGAGTGATAGAGAAATAAGGTCTTATACCAGAGAAAAAAGAAAAATAGAATAAACAATGTTTTACAATCACTTGGAGAGCAAGGGTTTTTCACAAGCTTTTAGAGTGTTGATTTGTGGAGCTATTCCAGCAGCATAACAGTACCTGAAAAAATATATCATTCAAACTACAAGTATGAAGGTAACTTCTAGAGGAAGATACAAGAGATGGGTATTAAAATCCACTTGGCACATTTTTTCACCACCTCCAAGCATGCAAATGGCACTTTACAAGATTCTTTGACTCCTCATTCATACCTCCAAATTTGGGTGCCTCATTTTTTCCATAAATAGGTATGGCAGGTACTCTTTCACAACTTATAGTTATCATAGAATCTGTCATAACTGACAACACTTACAGCTATAAGAGAATCCATCATTACTGACTATTAATAGTTGATTCTCTTACAGCTTGTCATAACACAACTTGGGTGCCCTCATTCTCCATGCCAGATTCTCCTTAACACTTGTCCAATTTATCATATAGTCTAGTTCTTACGTTTCATAATGTATCATAGGAATATAATGTACAATAATTGTAAGATACCAAAACATGGCAAATAACATATACCACAAAATAGGACACCCACATTCCCAAGTACGAACAAAAAAATCCTTGTCACCTGTCAACATAATGATAACTCACCCTGCCATGTCACATTATATGACGAAATAAGATGAACAAAAAATACAACATAGGCATAAATAAATACATTAATTAATTAAATCAATGCTAGGAAATACTAAGGTTAAGACACTTTAACTCCCAACAGGATACAAGCTCCTTTTATACCATAGCTCATAACTACATGTTGTGATTTTGATTTTTGATGCCATGGATATCATAATCCATGAGTTTGGTACACCTTAAACACTTGACAATATATATATATATATATAACAATGTTGTTTCCTTCAGCTAAAATTCACTTTATACTTATGTGATCAATGATGTATACTTGTGTAAGTGGTCAAAGTAGCTTCTATTTGATTACTTGATTGGGTCTTTATTTATTTATTAAAGCATGTGAAACAAGCTTTAAATCTAGAGAAAGTTTCTTTGGATTGAAGTAGAGAATAAGAAAAGAATTGCTCTCATTTGCTGGGACAGTTTGCCTCTTGAAATTGCAGGGGGTCTTGGAATAAAAAATAAATAAACTAAACAATAAGGCCTTGTTGGCTAAAGTAAGATGGGGCTTAATTAAGGGCAACAAGAATTGGTTTCTGTTAATGAAAGCCAGGTACTTGAGAAATATTTTGGAGAATAAGTTCCTCTTTGAAGCTAGTATTCCAAAAGGCTTGGTGAACTTAAGAAATATTTTGAAGAATAAGTTCCTCTTTGAATCTGCTATTCCAAAAGGCTTGGTGATTTGGAATAATATGCTCCAATTAGGAGTCTTTTGCAAAAAAAAGAATCAAGTAGAAGTTAGGAAATGGCAGAAAGATATGATTTTGGAAAGATAATTGGGTGGATCATCAGGCTCTTGATTATCACCCAATCATTTTGTAGATTGGTTGCTCTTGCTACTAATTTCTTCGGTCCTATGGTGTGTAAAGTCACCAATTAATTGAAAGTGAATTAATTAAATTAATTTATTATGTGGTCCTAAATTTAAATAATATCATAAGGGCTTCTTTAATTAATTAATTTAATTATAAAATAAAAAGGGCCAAAATATTGTCAGCCTAGACTATTGTAATTTTCTAGACACTTCTTGGAGCCCTTTATAAGGGGGTGGTTGGGCATTGTATTGATCATCAATTAGTCATCTATCTCAGTGTTGTATTTGCAATTCCAGTTGGAATTGAGTTTTTGGTGTGCTGTTTTGAGGGTGCATGATCCTCCCTAGTCTTGCAATTGCAATTTTGGTGGGAGTAACTCCTCACCCTAATCTACCCATTTGTCCAAATTTGTGAAGTCTTTGTTGAAGCCAAATTTGTAACAGCAGTGATATTTTGCACTGTATGAACAAGTCAAACATTCTAATTGGCGCCTTGCAGTTTTGGTGGGAGTGACTCCTCACCCTAATCTGCCCATTTGTCCAAATTTGTAAAGTTTTTGTTGAAGAAAAATATGTAATAGCAGTTATATTTCGCACTGTATGAACAAGTAAAACATTTTGATTGGCAATTCCTTTTTTTTGGGCATACTTTGTTCTTGTTATATTGGATTATACATTTATAATATATTAGAGGATCTTAAAGAAAGTATTACCAGAGCTTCCTGCATGCCTGTTGGCTTCAAAATCAATCTTTTATTGACACCTCAATGCGGTCGAAAAATCCAGACTTAGCATCAACGCAAGCCTCCTCCCACAATCAATTAATTAGACCAGCAATTTGACTTGCGAGCATTGCTACCAACAATATATTGAGTTCACCAAGTGGGTAGTAATCCATTTTCCAAATGTTGGGTGGCAGGGACCATAGTTAGCTACACACCATCTAATGGTGACATATATGTATGTGTGTGTGCAGAATAGGTTTTCATCAACATACATCATCAACGAAGGAGATAGTCATTTGCCTATCCATCATTTGCGACCAAGCCCACAGAAAAAGATAGATATTATCCTCAGGTGATTCATTGGTCTGCAAATTATCCTCACAAATTCATTGGCCTGCAATCAGATAAATAATGCACTAAAGGAAGTAATCGGCCATTGTAAAATCACAGATCCTTATTCTAGGTGGGATCATCAATCTGACAAATTGACCGAATTGTCCAATACCATCAATATTGTCTTCTACCTCAAATCAGGTTACCAATTCCATACTCAGTGCACCCACGATATGTGTATCAATTCTTTCTTATTTGAAGGGTGATAGACACGGTCAGGTTTTGCATTTAGACTACACCAATGCTCCATTCTACAATCATCAACAGTAATCATTTGATGGATATTTGTGCTTCCCAATGCAAACATTGATCGTTAGAAGACTCATTGCATAATATCATTGCATCTGTTTGGATGGTGATGTCTGATTTCGTTTGTAACAATGGATGTTGATTTCTGATTCCTATCTAAACAAAACTATATCACTGGTTTTTGCTGTCAAAATGTACCTTGGTGCATTACATTGAGTGACAATGATTTGAAGAACGGATTAATTAACCAATGGAAAAAATTGTCTTTGTGTTGTCTCAATCAGAATAATTTGGTTAGAGCCGCTAGGAACATCCAATGAAAACTTCAGGAATTCAGAATTCTCATTTTTCCGAAGGAGGATGATATTATTTGGGTCCAAGATAACAGAGGCACCTTCTCAGTCAAGTCTGCTTGTGGTCTATTGTTGGACCCCACAACCTTAGCAACCATTGTTGGCAAGTGATGTTTTGAGAGCACTATGGATCACTTAAGGGTTGTCATTTATGGCAACACTTATGTTATAGTGATCGCATGAAGTAAATATGAGTGTTGGAGACACAGTCATGAAAATGACTAAGTACAGAATCGGATTTACAAGATACTACAGTATTGTTTTGGTCAGCGAAGACACTATATGCTATATGATGGCTTGCGAGCTTAAAGGAAAACATTTTGGGATATGTATGTTCTTCAGCTTAGGTAGCACATGTTTTAGTGTTGATATCAGTAAGTTACAGTGATATGAAGGCATGCGAAGACAGAGGAACAATGAAACAGGGCATATGAACAGTCGCGATGATTAAGGGAATGATAGATGGAATGGTTGCATGCTAAGTTAGATAAAGATTGTATATTGCTGACACTTTGGTAATACAAGATCACCGACTCAGTATTTATTGTTTGCATTAGTAATTATTATGTTTTGTGTTGTATTTGGGAGCCGACTAGATGGCAGAATAGATATAAATAAAGAATGTTTTTGTGAAAGTGATATGAGGATAAGATATGGATGCGAATTTGGGCTATCAGTGATAATTGATAGCAGATGCGAGATCAGAGATTGAAAGAGGCTATTGTGAATTATAACTGGAACTATCAAAGCATAGCAGATGTTTGTATTGTTCATTCTTGAAGAACACTTTTGTAACTGAATTATTGATTGTAAGAGCTGTAAGCTCACTATACCTTTAACAGGATTTTTGTATACCTTTAACAGGGTTGATATTCCTCTAACAAGGAAATGTACTATGTAATACTCAGCTCCTAACAAGGCTAGATCTCCTAACAGGGATATTATATTTTAGTACATAGTTGTGGGTACCATCCCCACCGAAGTTTTCCCTTGGCCAGGGTTTCCTCGAAAACAAATAATGGTGTTATGAGTTATGTGTTATGTGTTTATGTTTTTTTCATTTCAGCATTCATATGGTTTATTTGGAATTGGTTTAAGTTTAATTTAAAGTGCTATAATACTAATTCACCCCCCCTCTCAGTATTACTCAATCCTAACAATTGGTATCAAAGCTATTGGCCCTTGGAGAGAAAACCTAACAGCTTAAGGGAGATCAGAATGGATTCAGAAAGTTTGCAAGAGAACTTTGAAGCATCACTTGAAGACCTGGACAAAGAAAAGGCTGAGAATGGTGATCTGAAATTCAAATTAAAAAGGGCAGAAGGTTTTATCAAGAAACTAAAGGAACAACTTGAACTTTCAAGAAGTCGGAGACAAGACCTTATGAAAAAGATCAAGGAGGATTCAGATAATGATACATCAAACCAAATAAAGAAGCTAGAGGAAGAAAAAGAACAAATTAATCTTTTGATGATTAAAGAGATTGAACATGAAAAGGATGCAAGATACAAAGTTGAAGAGACTCTAAAAGGAGCAAACATGCAGATAGGAGAAATGCAAATTGAACTTGATCACTACAAGGATAAATGCCTGGAATTGGAGAAGTACAATCAAATCATTAAAGGTGAACTCACTCAAGCCAAGTTACACATTGAGAAATTACATATGAGAAGTGATAAGATTGATGAACAAAGAAAAAGACAGAAACTTAAAAGAGATGGACTGGAGTTGGATACAATGAAGTAGAATGTTCTAAAACTCATGAAGAAACTCATGAAGCGAAGACTGAAGAGAAATCCACTCTTGAAGAACCTAAAGATCAGACGAAACCTTTCAGGGGTAGATGCTTTGGATGCAACAAAGTCGGACACATGAAAAGAGATTGTAGAGGTAAAGGCCCTTTCAAACCCTTTACTAGTTATTGTTATAACTATTATGCATATGGACACAAGAAAACAGAATGCAAGAAACCTGATCAGTCAAGAAGAAGGCAAGATTGCATCAGAGAAGAATCAATGGCGAAGATCACATGTTACAAATGCAATAACCTTGGGCATACTGCAATGTATTGTAAACTGCAGGTTAATCAGGACAGAATACTACCTACATGCTACAAATGCAATAACTTAGAACACAGTGAAATTTTGCAAGTATAATGGAATGGACAAAAGAAGAGGACCACCTCCTGTGGTTATTGTAATGACCCTTACCAATAGGCCACTAAAAACCCCTCAAAAATGTAACTCAAAATATAGATAGAAAATTATTTTGCAATATATGAGTTCGCTGTCCCAAAATTTCAGAATAATAGATAGCAACCAAATACCATCTAAAACACTATCAATGATGTAGGAAATTGCTCAAAACCATATGCCATTCATATATCAACAATTTGCAACAATGCCATACATATTTCAGCCAATAATATGATCATCAAACCCTAGGTTTGCAATATAGATAGACTAAAAATTACAATGCCCTTTCACTTGCAAAATCCTAGCCTTTCTTTGATACCAATAATGCCAAATGGTAAAAAAAGACAAGTACAATGTAAAATAGTAAAGTGCTGAAGCTATATTTTGTACTCAGCTGAGAACATACATTTCTCAGAAAATATGCCAAATGCCAAATGAGAAGTGAGGAACCTGATTGTAGATGGCTGCAATTATTTTTACCAGTGCTGAAGATGCCAACACCCAAGCCAAAGTCACCCCAAATCTGAAAATGTACTTTCTTGCAGATTTTCAAAAATGTCTAGGAATTTTGAAAATTCTTTAAAAATAAATCATGGCATTTTGGGACTCCAAAATGCACCTATCTTTATCTCCTTGACGATAGAAATCCGATGCAAAAATACCCAGAATAATATGCTGAGTAATGAGGAAGATATGAGCAAAAATGTGGTTCCAAAACCTTATCCTGAAAATCTGAAAATTGAATTAGACTTGTAGCAAAAACTTTTTCGGATTGCTTTTTCGCTCTGCTTTTTCAGATCTGCTTTTTTGCTCTGCTTTTCCGGATCTGCTTTTTCGCTTTGCTTTTTCGGATCTGCTTTTTCGGACTGCTTTTTCGGATCTACTTTTTCGGACTGCTTTTTCGGATCTACTTTTTCGCTTTGCTTTTTCGGATCTGCTTTTTCGGACTACTTTTTCGCTTTGCTTTTTCGGACTGCTTTTTTCGGATCTGTTTTTTTTCCTCTTGCAATCAAAAACTCAAACCCTTAGGTAAGTCTGAGGACTCCAAATAAGCTCAACTTGAAATGGCCGAATACCACTTCCAAAGTGCAACCCTTCAAAGGATATTTCACCTCCTCAGTTATGCAAATCCTTAAGAAACTCCATTCCTAAAGATCAAATGACAATCTGCAGACCAAGATGGCGCCACAAATGCTCAAAGAGAAAAGTAGTGTAAACTCAAGTCATGGAATGTCCAAAATGAGAGGCCAAGCACTCTATTTATTCACTTTTCTAAGAAGCCACTAGAACTTCTAGAAGTATCCATAAAATATTATTATAAAATCCCTTTATAATGCACTTTTATATAAAAAGTAACTTTATAAAATAAAAAGTGCAACTCAACTCAAAATTATAACATTTTGGCCCCACATAACACATTATAATAAAAATATGATAAACACCATCTCTCCAAGAGCAAATAAGACCATCCAATCCCCAAATAATCATCAGAATGACTCTCTCACCAAAACCATCTACCTACGAGAGTCCATGATAGGCAAATCCACTGAAAAATGACATGTCACTAAAGAGGGGACACGACAATCCACCCCTCCTGAAATTGCTTGCCCTCAAGCAATCTCAAAGCTGGGTGCAGCAAAATATCTTCTCCCTCCCATGTGGCATCCTCCTCGGGAAAATTTCTCTTCACCAAATACTCCCTGATGGTCCTCCTACAGAGCTGCCTCTCTCTGCTGTCAATGATGTACTCGGGAACAAGAACCAACTTCCTCTCATCATCCAATGGAGGAAGAACTGCTGAAGGCACAACATGCTCACCCAACGCCTTCTTGAGGCGTGACACATGGAAAACATTGTGTACCCTGCTGTCTACTGGAAACTCAAGCTCATATGCCATCTCTCCAATACGCCTGATAATCCTGAAAGGACCATAGTACCTAGGCTTAAGCTTCTCTGACCCACTCTTCGCAAGAGTAGACTGTCTATAGGGCTGCAACATGAGATAAACCATATCACCAATCTCAAAACTCCTCTCTGTTTGCTTCTGATCTGCATACTGCTTATGCTAATTCTGTGCCCTGGCAATATTATCTCTGAGAGCATCAACAATGTCCTTGCTCTCCTGAAGCAAATCTCCAGCACGAGGAACTCTAACATCACTCATAAGTAAATCCAGAAAACTCGGTGCCTCATAACCATATAGTGCCCTGAAAGGAGTCATCTGAATAGACATGTGGTATGTGGTATTGTAGCAATACTCACATAGATAAATCCACCTAACCCATGCCTTCTGCTGCCCTACCACATAGTTCCTCAAGTAGCCTTCCACCCACTTATTTACTATCTCAGTCTGCCCATCAGTTTGCGGGTGGTAACTGGTGCTAGGTGTAAGCTCAGTGCCACATAAACGGAACACCTCCTACCAAAAATGGCTCAAAAACCTGCTGTCCCTGTCACTCACTATGCTCCGGGGTATCCCATGTAGTCTGAAAATTTCTCTGAAGAAGACCTCAGCCACCTGCACTGCTGTGTAAGTAGTAGTGATGAGAAAGAAGTGTGCATACTTCGTCAACCTGTCCACCACCACATAGATGCAATCTCGCCCTTGGGCCTTAGGCAAGCCCGTAATGAAATCCATGGATATACACTCCCACTTCCTGTCAGGAATGGGAAGTGGCTGTAGGAGCCCTTCTGGAAAGGTGTGCTCTTGTTTGTTCTGCTGACAAACAAGGCACTCTCGTACATATTGCAACACATCCGCCTTGAGCCCCTTCCATGTGAACCGCTCTCGTACATGCCTGTACGTTTTGAAGTATCCAAGATGTCCAACGGTAGATGAATTATGAAGAGCTCTCATAACAATATGCTTCACCTTCGATCCTGGGACTAAGAATATCCTGTTCTTGTAGATAATCAAATCATCCACAAGTGTGTACCTGGTATCAACAACTGTCCCATCAACAATCCCAGATGCCCATGAATCTCTAGCATATTCTGCAATAATCAAATGCCTCCAATCCTCAGATATCTCAACCATAGCACTGAGATGTGGTCTGCGTGACAAAGCGTCTACTACCACATTCGGAGTCCCTCTCACATAGGAGATGTCAAAATCATAAGCTTGCAGCTTACTAACCCACTTTTGCTGCCTGTCATTGAGATCGCTCTGTCCAATGAAATGTCTCAAACTATTGTGGTCAGTTTTAATGCAAAACTTACCACCCACCAGATACTGCCTGAATTTAGCCAATGCATGCATAATGGCTAACATCTCCTTGTCATATATACTAAATGATCTCTCTGGCCCACGGAGCTTCCTGCTCTCAAATGCAATGGGGTGCTTGTCCTGCATCAGAACAGCACCTATACCCTCTCCAGATGCATCGCACTAAAGCTCAAATGGCTTCGAGAAGTCGGGCAATGCTAACACAAGGCATGTAGTCATGATCTCCTTGAATCTCTCAAAGCAAGCCTGTGCCTCAGGTGTCCAAACAAAGGCTCCCTTCTTCAATAAATCTGTCATAGGAGCTGCATGACGTGAATACCCACTGACAAATCTGTGGTAGAAACCACACAACCCAAGGAACCCTCTCAACTGTGTCAGGTTCTCTGGAGTAGGCCAATCCACAATAGCACGGATCTTATCAGGATCCATCCTTACTCCTGCACTAATGATGTGACCCAAATACAATAGCTCTATCATGCCCAAATCACATTTGGACTCCTTGGCGTACAAGGACTCCGACTGCAAGATCCCCAAAACTGTCTCTAGATGCTCCATGTGCTCCTGCCAAGTCCGACCGTATATCAGAATATCATCGAAGAAAACTAACACATACTTCCTCAACTGATGACGGAAGACCCTGTTCATAGTAGACTGAAAAGTAGCTGGCGCATTGGTCAACCCAAATGGCATGACCACAAACTCAAAGTGCCCACAATGACATCTGAAGGCGGTCTTCTCAATATCTTGTTCTCTAACTCTAATCTGATGATAGCTGGATCTCAAATCAATCTTCGTGAAATAACATGCACCATGTAGCTCATCAATCAACTCATCAATCCGTGGAATGGGGTACCTGTTCTTAATTGTCTTCTTATTCAGCACCCTATAGTCAATGCACATCCGCAAAGTACCATCCTTCTTCTTCACCAATACTACCGAAGAAGCAAAAGGAGACTTGCTCGGTCTGATGTGTCCCATCGCAAGTAACTCCTTGATGGTTTTCTCTATCTCACCCTTGAGTCTCTTAGGATGTCTGTAGGGTGTAATCATCATGGGTTTAGCACCCTCCTCTAACTCAATGATGTGCTCAATACCTCTATCTAGTGGCCTGCCAAGTGGGGTGTCACTGAAGACTCTATCATACTTCACTCTCAACCTCTGAATGTCTGGATGATACTCTGTCTTATAATGTCCCTCCTGTGTAGGCATGAGAGTGCATACTACTGCCCACTCTATATCATCATGTCTAGCCAACCTCTCCATCCGTCTGAAAGAAAGTCCTGATGTCACTATTTCTGATGACTCAAAATATGTTGTTTCCCATCCACCTCAAACTTAATCTCCATGTCCTTCAATCTGAAAGTGACCTCTCCCAATGAGTGTAACCACTTCATCCCCAACACAATATCCAGATCACCCATGTTGACAACATGGTAGTCCGCCTTGAACTCATAGTTGTTCAGGCGTAAGGGCAGATCTCTCACCATCCTGTTACACTTAAGAGTGTAACCATCAGCAACCTATACTCGTAGTCCCTCAAACTCCTCAGTCATAATACCACGGCGTTCAACAAAACGTGCATCAATAAAATTGTGCGTAGCACCTGTATCAACCAATGTAATAACTCTTTGCCCTGCTAGAACACCACGCAGTCTAAAAGATCCTTCCTGCTGAACGCTAGACAAGCGTGCCTTCTGTAAGTGCAACTCGGGCTCCTCCTTAGGTTCTGAAGCCTCTGTCTTTGCCTCGGGCTCTGTATCACTATGATCATCGTCATGTCCAGAACTGTCAAAATCTGAACCCTCATAGTAAGCCCACATAACCCTATTGGCCTTCCCCTTAGGCCTCATAGGACAATCATGATCTCTGTCGTAAGGACCCTTGCAATAGAAACATAGCTTCTTCCTGCGCAAGTCATTCAGTGTCTCCATATCCAAAGGTGCAGTAGACTTACCCTTGGTGTCATCTTTTTTGCCCTTGTTTTTATCAAACTTCTTATTGTCCCTGAATGAAGAAGTGCTCCTGGAGGTGAATCTGCTAGAGGGTGCTGTGAGCTCCATGCTTCGTGCCTTCTTCGTAGCCTCCTGCAATGAAGGGGGATCGAATGCTTTCATCCAACCCTTTAGAGGTTCAGACAACCCCTCTGTGAATAATATAACCAGCCTCCTCTCAGACACATCCTGCACCATCACTGATAATCTCTGAAACTCACTGATGTAGACCTCTAAACTGCCTGTCTGTCTCAACTGTGCAAGATCACGGAAGAAGACCTCTGGGTCTTTCTTATCAAAGCGCTCTACCAATCTATCCACAAAATCCTGGTAGGATGTCACCTGATTATGTTGCAATGTAATCATACCATGTGACCACCAATCATGTGTTGCGCCCTCTAAATGCAAGGTGGCATACCTGATAGCATCCATCTCTAACATAGGCCTCAACGCTAGGAATGTATCTAACTTATGGATCCAGGCTTGTGCTGTCATCTGTCCACTACCATCAAAAGATGGTAAGGTGAGCTTGCTAGCAGCTCGCTGCAACTCACTGTCCTCACCTCCTCTAGGCCTCCTGTTCTGCCTGCTACTCCTCATGTGCTCTCTTCTCTGACTCAGGTAGTGATCAAAATTCAGCAACTCACGAACATGTGGAGGTAATGCCTGCCATTCTGCATTTGCAGCTCTAAGATCATACTAAAAGTCCTCTGGCATATCATTCTCTCCTGCCTCCTGGACCTCCTCCCTAAGGAATGTAGGACGTGTAGGCCTGTCTACAATCCACGACCTGTGCCTAGGAGCACCCTGTGAACCTGCTACACTCCTGTTATCCTGCTCTGGTGTCCCTCTACCCTGTTCCTGATTCCTCGGCTAAGCAACTCTCTCCATCATAGTGGTCAAGGCACGTATAGACTGAACTATCTCCTGCTGTCCAGTAGTCATAGCCCGGAAGAAGTCTCTAGCATCATCATCATCAGTCCTAGGGACTCTAGGTGGACTTTGTGACTGTCTCTCACCCATAGTAAGTATATCTCTGAATTCCTGCTCACCCTCAAGTGCTGCTCTCCTGCGTGTATAATACCTGTGATGCCCAAATGCTCAAGGATGCATAAAGATTTCTTTACCCAACAGGATGGCAAGAACACCGCTCTGATACCACTGTAATGACCCTTACCAATAGGCCACTAAAAACCCCTCAAAAATGTAACTCAAAATATAGATAGAAAATTATTTTGCAATATGAGTTCGCTGTCCCAAAATTTCAGAATAATAGATAGCAACCAAATACCATCTAAAACACTATCAATGATGTAGGAAATTGCTCAAAACCATATGCCATTCATATATCAACAATTTGCAACAATGTCATACATATTTCAGCCAATAATATGATCATCAAACCCTAGGTTTGCAATATACATAGACTAAAAATTACAATGCCCTTTCACTTGCAAAATCCTAGCCTTCCTTTGATACCAATAATGCCAAATGGCAAACAAAGACAAGTACAATGTAAAATAGTAAAGTGCTGAAGCTATATTTTGTACTCAGCTGAAAACATACATTTCTCAGAAAATATGTCAAATGCCAAATGAGAAGTGAGGAACCTGATTGTAGATGGCTGCAATTATTTTTACCAATGCTGAAGATGCCAACACCCAAGCCAAAGTCACCCCAAATCTGAAAATGTACTTTCTTGCAGATTTTCAAAAATGTCTAGGAATTTTGAAAATTCCTTAAAAATAAATCATGGCATTTTGGGACTCCAAAATGCACCTATCTTTATCTCCTCGACGATAGAAATCCGATGCAAAAATACCCAGAATGATATGCTGAGTCATGAGGAAAATATGAGCAAAAATGTGGTTCCAAAACCCTATCCTAAAAATCTAAAAACTGAATTAGACTTGTAGCAAAAACTTTTTCGGATTGCTTTTTCGAATCTACTTTTTTGCTTTGCTTTTTCGGATCTGCTTTTTCACTTTGCTTTTTCGGATTTGCTTTTTCGCTTTGCTTTTTCGGATCTGCTTTTTCGCTTTGCTTTTTCGGACTGCTTTTTTCGAATCTGTTTTTTTTCCTCTTGCAATCAAAAACTCAAACCCTCAGGTAAGTCTAAGGACTCCAAATAAGCTCAACTTGAAATGGCCGAATACCACTTCCAAAGTGCAACCCTTCAAAGGATATTTCACCTCCTCAGTTATGCAAATCCTTAAGAAACTTCATTCCTAAATATCAAATGACAATCTACAGACCAAGATGGCGCCACAAATGCTCAAAGAGAAAAGTAGTGTAAACTCAAGTCATGGGATGTCCAAAATGAGAGGCCAAACAATCTATTTATTCACTTTTCTAAGAAGCCACTAGAACTTCTAGAAGTATCCATAAAATATTATTATAAAATCCCTTTATAATGCACTTTTATATAAAAAGTAACTTTATAAACTAAAAAGTGCAACTCAGCTCAAAATTATAACACTTTGGCCCCACATAACACATTATAATAAAAATATGATAAACACCATCTCTCCAAGAGCAAATAAGACCATCCAATCCCCAAATAATCATCAGAATGACTCTCTCACCAAAACCATCTGCCTACGAGAGTCCATGATAGGCAAATCCACTGAAAAATGACATGTCACTAAAGAGGGGACATGATAGTTATAAAGAAAAATATTGGTGACAGTGGTAAAAGTCTTGGTGAATACATGGATGAATTCATGAATCATTTCAGGAAACCAGCAGATGAAGATGATGGTATGATATGGAAGATCAAACAATTCAATAAGGCATTGGTTTAGGGAGAGATAGTAGATGCTACTGTGTCTTCGCATGATGTTAACATTGCTACATCGACCTAGAAGGCCGAGCATGGCCTTAGGGGTAGCATTGGATGAAGACACCAGATTATATCCAGCACTTGATTATGTGGAATGAGGTCATGCGAGCTTAGATATGATGTATACAGACACTATGAAGTTTATATCTGTGATCGCAACACTTGAAGATTCATATCCTATGAGCACAAGATTTGTGTTTGACTGGACAATGTGCGAAGTTGAGCTAACTGTGATAAATGCATTTACTCACTTGGTGATGTATAAAATACCTCAAGGCATCTCATTTCTTCACCGTTTGATAAGAAGCAGAGCAGAGTTAAGGAGCATATCAATCACCTAGCAACCACATTGCATGATCGATTGAAGCAGAAGTTTTGAAATTCAGCGTACTCAAGGTATTTAGACCGTTTACTCTATCAATAAGCTATGGACACACCTGTGATATATGATGTTGTTGATAGGCCAAGATATAAATTTAAGAGACATCCCTTTAAGTCCTGTGAGGATGATCCTGAAGGAGCGTTTTCGCAAACGCCATATGGCGTGTTGCACGTAGAAGACATTAGGGCTTACATTCATTGTAAGTATGAAACTATAGGAGATGCAGAAATATATAGGGAAATAGATGAGATGATAGAATCTGATGGGAAAATGAAGGAAGAATTCAAACACTTAGAAAATCAATCTGTCATAAAGCTAACCCTCCTGAATGAATTCAGCGAGACTGAATGGTTTAAGATTATACTAAGTAGAGTACATGATCAGTTTATTTGGATAAGGGAGCAACCAGTGAAGATATGCAGTCAGCTAATTCATGATATAACTAGACTGGACAACACTAGAGCCATCCCCGTGGCAAAGAAAAACATTAAGAAGAAAGTTGAAACCCTGACCCATTCTAAATGGGATAAGCGAGCTATGACAGTAAATGATATATTCCAACAAGATGTGAGATTGGTTGCCATGTTACTTGGATACAAACTTTACTATAGTAGCAGACCTAACTCAGTATAAGCCAAAGTAATAATGATGGCTTACAGAATGGTGAAGGAAAACATCAAGTATAACCTATGTGAGATTCTGGTACAAAAATTCTTGGAGAATGTAAAGATCATTAAAAAGGACAAGTCAAAAGCATTCAGATTTGGTTCACTTCTGATACATATGTACATTCATATTGAGCACAAATTTCCCGGAATGCACCCTAGAGCATGGAAGGACAGCATACCTACTGGTATACAAATATCAGAGAGCTACCGGAGACAAAACAAAAACTGGGTAGATGGTGAATTGTTTGCTATGATTAAGATTCTGCAAAGACAAATGAAGGAGAGATATAGGATCCCTGAGGAACTAGTTGAAAGATATAAGGATACAATCTATTTCATGGTTGAAACTGATTGTGTGTGCTTTGAAGCAGTAGAACCTAGGAAGAAATGGTGCTATCCTATGGGATATGAGGTTATTTCTAAAATACTTGTAATGTAGATTGAGCATGTGCTAGCATCAGAAATTGATACATCTGAAGAGAGATGGGGAACCTATGAAGAAAAGTCGGCAAAGGTTAGAGAACAAGATAAAGGAACAAGAAAGAGGAAGATATAAAAGATAGTTGATGAAATAGCAGCAAAGGTTGGAATCACAAAGGAGGAACTAAAGGAAGTAAGAACTAAGATGACAAAAGGATCTTCTAGCATGAGGATTGAAGCCCCTCCACCTTCTGAAGTAGAAAAGATAGTAAGTACCACTTCTAATGTAATTGATTTATCAATCACCCCTGAGAAGATAACACAAGAGGATGCACCTAGGAGCACGCCTAAGAGATCTACAAGATCAAACAGACCAAGCAGCCCTAAGAAGCAAAAAGTTGAAATAGAAGCTAAGGTGACAGAGAAGAAAGAAGAGAAAGTAGAACAGAAGAAAGCAAAAAACCTATGGAAATCGGATATCAAAATATTGCAGAAAAGAATATTAAGAGATGGAAATTTGAAGACATTGAATAGATACTATGAAAGGTATGATTCTGATAATCAATCAGTGATTGAAGATATAGTGATTGAGCACTTGCTAGTTTATAAAAAGAACTTATTGGAGATTGAAGGCAGTATTCCTAAAGACTTGTATATCAAGTTAGAAATTAGAAAACAATTGGCTCATACTGAAGATGAGGCAATAAGAAATAAGGCTATTGAAGATATGTTGCCTGTAGTTTTAGTACAGGAAAGGAAGAGAATAATTAAAGAGCTGAAACCCCTATTGAGAACTAAGGTCAGAATTGTAAAAATAATGGCCAAGAAATATGATGAAGTAATTGAGGATAATCAGAAGGCATTGGATCAACTACTGATGAGCGACATGCCTGAGAAGACTTCACCTCCCAAAGCTACAAAGCCTACACCTTTAGGAATGGGAGAAAGCTCTAAGACAGCTGAGGAGAGTATGGAAGGAAGTGAAGTTGACAAGCAACCGGACTTCTTTGTTGCTGGTGTACCTGTGATCCTTGACACCACACTAGATGAGAGTGACCCGTTTCAAGGAAACTTAGATAGTGCGATGACAAAAAAAGAGGAAGGACAGAAAGAAGAAATACAAGAAGAGAAAGGACAAGAAAAGGAAGGACAGAAGGAGGATGAACAAAGAAAAAAAATAGGGAGAGACAAAGAAGAAGAGGTAAGAGTAGGGGTCAAGCAAGAACCTGATACTTCCTCCACCTTATTGTTGGCAAGTATGGCCAAGCCTGTGAGCACTAATGTGGAAAGCATGGATGAGGATGAATTAATGAGACTATCCTTCATGGCATTTGGTAAGGCGAAAGAGAGGTCAAAACAAAAAGGAGATAAGAAAGTTAAGGTGATTGCTAGGGCAATAGATACAGTGAATAAAATACTCCCTATACCTCTTGTATTTCAAGGAAAAGATGATGCAGAGAACCTAAACATGGCATTAGACAACTTCGACAACCAAGATGAGTCACTTGTGAAGATCACAAAGGAAAAGGCAGAGAAGAGATATCTAAAGAAAAAGTTGAAGCAAGTATGTCAATCTATCACATGGGACTTGGGCATTCTGAAAGCAACTACAACTAAGGCCAAAAGTTGTGTTGCACAAGGAAGAAAGTTGTATAGTTATTGCATCAATCCTATCAGACACATCAAGAACATTGAGGACATAATAGCCAAGGACAGGGCTACATTGGACAGCATGATGGACAATTGTGAGACCTCCTCACAATCTATATCAGAGATGGACAAGCAGACATCCAAAATTTTGGATAAGGTAAATGTTTTGGATATAGAGAGAGGGAGAGTAATGACAACATTTGGTTTGCTGAAGAGTTTAATCACTCCTAAGCTATCAATTCTTGAAGCTCATCTCACTGAGATGGAAAAGATCGAGGATTCAATGACCACATCTGCATCCACTGAGTTGAAGGAAGCAAAGACTGCATCTTATGCACTGAATGAACTGATTCATGTCAGTGAACTAATGATTAAGTCTTGGAATGATGAAGTGAAGACCTTGGAAGATTCCTTCCAAGATATTCTGAAATTGGTGAGTAAGCACTAAGTCCTACACTTTTGAAATTTTGCAATTTTGTGTGTACCTTTGCCATTGATTAAAAAGGAGGAGAAGAAGAGAAGAAGAAAAACGAGAAGAGATGTAAATAAATATATATATATAAAAGGAGAAAAGAAAATTGTAAATAAAAAAATATAAGAGAGAAAAGAAGAAAAGAGAAGGAAGAGTACAGTTAGTGTTTTTGACACTTAGTCATTTTTCGCTAATTGTTGCCATCAATGCCAAAGGGAGAGATTGTTGGCAAGTGATGTTTTGAGAGCACTATGGATCACTTAAGGGTTGTCATTTATGGAAACACTTATGTTATAGTGATCGCATGAAGTAAGTATGAGTGTTGGAGACACAGTCATGAAAATAACTAAGTACAGAATCGGATTTACAAGATACTACAATATTGTTTTGGTCACCGAAGACAGTATATGCTATATGATGGCTTGCGAGCTTAGAGGAAGACATTTTGGGATATGTATGCTCTTCAGTTAAGGTCACATATGTTTTGGTGTTGATATCAGTAAGTTACAGTGATATGAAGGCATGCGAAGACAGAGGAACAGTGAAATAGGGCATATGAACAGTCGCGATGATTAAAGGAATGATAGATTGAATGGTAACGTGCTAAGTCAGATAAAGATTGTATATTGCCGACACTTTGGTAATACAAGATCGCCGACTCAGTATTTATTGTTTGCATTAGTGATTATTATGTTTTGTATTGTATTTGAGAGTCGATTGGATGGCAGAATAGATATAAATAAAGAATGTTTTTGTGAAAGCGATATGAAGATAAGATATGGATGCGAATTTGGGATATCAGTGATAATTGATAGCAGATGCAAGATCGGAAATTGACAAAGGCTATTGTGAATTATAACTGGAACTATCAAAGCATAGCAGATGTTTGTATTGTTCATTCTTGAAGAACACTTTTGTAACTGAATTATTGATTGTAAGAGCTGTAAGCTCACTATACCTTTAACAGGGTTTTTGTATACCTTTAACAGGGTTGATATTCTTCTAACAAGGAAATGTACTATGTAATACTCAGCTCCTAACAGGGCTAGATCTTTTAACAGGGATATTATATTTTAGTACATAGTTGTGGGTACTGTTGGAGCTCTAAATTTTGGGCAAAATTTGGAGTCCTATATAGTGATAAAACCCTAAAAAATGGCCTCTTAAACTCCATGCCCAATAATTAATGATGGAGTACATTAAATGGGATAAAGAATTATATTAATTTTCAATTAAAAGTTGAGGGATTAAGAAAGGAAGCTCTATGACAGAAACAATCAAAATTCTGTGATCAAAGCCTTCAGAAAATGCTGGAATTTCGACCTGCTGCAAAGATGATGCTGACAGAGGCTGAAGATAGTTGAATTTTAAAAATCTAAAAACGACCCAGTTCGGGAAATCAAATTTCCTATCTCCAGTAAAAATCTTAGCTTTCCACGAGGTGTTTTGGTTTTTTGACCAAACCCAAATCTGAAAGTTAGGTAGTTATTTTTTAGTTAGTTTATTATTTTTTCAAAATAATTTGTAATAAGGGTTGTGTCTTTTCACCCTAAAGAGGTGTGAAAGCCACTCAAACACACACACACACACACATATATATATATACATAATGTAAAATGTAAAGAGAAGAGATACATAGACAATACAAGATAGATTTTCATAGAATAGAATTTGATAAACAACTGCAACCATGAACTCTTATGTACCAGTTTTTCAACATCAATAAAGATAAGTGCCATTTCTTTTTATTTGTGGTTATAAGTTATATATTTTCAATTAGTCTTTCGAATATTCTATTTTATAGAATGTTTCATTGTGTTAAATTCCCTGAATGTTATAACTCAAAATCAATATTGTTGGAGATTTGCCAGCAGACCAGTACTGACTGTATGTTTGTCATTGATGACAACATATGGAAAGTAGCATGCGTGGAAGTCTTATGCAGTAAGCTTTCAGTATATGATGCATGGACATGATATCAGCATGATATCATGGGCGCAGAGGTTAACTATTAGTACATACAGTTATATAGCAGCTTGTGTCAGCAGTGTTCCTGACAGAGTAATAGGCAGTGTTCTGTATATAGTTGTCCGTATAGTTGTCATGTGGGTATGCGCCCTTGGATATGTTGAAGACATGTCAGTGATGTTAAGTTCATGGACGCATGGTTTGATGATGAACGCAAGTGAAGTTATGCAGTCACTATTCGCCAATAGTAGTTTCTTGTGTTTGTTCAGCAAAGCCGACAGAGATTTTATTGGTTCTTAAGTTGCGCCTATCTTTAGGGTATGCGCCCTTGGAGTTAAGCTTAGAGATGACTTATTGATGTTCAGTTAAGAACGCATGATTTAATTCAGCTTGTGAAGAAAGTTACAGTTGTTTTGGTAGAGCCGACAGTGTGTAGCGTGCATCTACAATTATCTTATTTAGACAGGTCCCAGAATGTGTTGCGTGCATGGTAGAGCCGACAGAATGTTTATTGGAGTTTGTTATGGTTTCTCTATTATGATTTCAAGGTGGTTCTAATAGGCCGACTTGATTATATCATTTAGAGGAAAGATATTTATAAGCAGTCATTTGTGATTGTTGTAGTGTGGTTCATGGTTGATTAAGAAGAGCAGAGCAGAGTGTGCGAAGTGTAGAACCATTAAAGGAAGGTCTATGTGACCAAGTAAAGTATTTGTGCTATACATTGGCACTGATCCAGATAGCAGGTCAAAGTGCAATTAACCAAGATCCAAATATAGTGTGTATCTGTTATTTAGAAGGTTGTAGCCTTCGCTCATTTGAGCAGTGAGCTCTTGGACAGTGCGTCCTCTCCCCTAACAGGGACAATTGTAAAAAGACTCCTAACAGGGTCCAACCCTTAACAAGGTCTACTATACTTAATATATTGTAAAGCTACTCCTAACAAGGTAAAAGATCTTCTAACAAGGATCATTATACACTAGTACAGAATATTAGTGGGTATCAAGTCCCACCGGGGTTTTTACCTATTTGGGTTTCCCCGTAACCAAAATATCGGTGTTGTGTTCATGTGTTCTTTCATTGTGTTTATGCTTTATGTTTAAGTATACTTAATTGGACAAAGAATTGAATCTTGTAGATAACTTATTCACCCCCTCCACTCTCAGTTATCTCTTGGAACTATTCCTAACAATTGGTATTAGAGCCAAGTGCCTCGGAGAGAAAGTTTAACAGCTTGAGGTTGATCAGATGGCATACTTTAGGAAAGAGAGTCCTAAGTTTGATGGAAAGAATTATCTTGTTTGGAAGAACAAGATGGTGACTCATCTTCAGTGCATTGGTTTTGAAGTTTTTAATGTAACTATCAAAGCAGCCAAGATCCCTACCCTAGAAGACCTTGGAAAGGATGATGCTACTGAAACACGAAAGGAATTGTTTCATCAGAATGATATTGCCAAAGAAGCCCTTATCAACGCCCTATCAGATAGTGAGTTTTCAGAGATAAAGAAGGTAGACACCGCCCACAAGATATGGAAGTATCTAGCAGACATATTTGAAGGAGACAAACAAGCAAAGGATGCGCGCAAAAAGACTTGGAAGAAAAGATACAATGCATTAGAGATGCTGCCTGAAGAAAACATCAGAGCTTATAATCAAAGGATCAATGAAGCAGTTGCTGGAATCAGGAACAATGGTGGAGAGATCTCAGAGGAAGATATTATGGACAAGTTGATGACTACTCTCACTCCAGAATATGAAAGCAAGATCAATATCATTGATGAGACCATGCAGCTTACATCCAATTTCAAAAGAGAGACCTTGATCAGTAAAATCTCAGCTTTTGAGATTTCAAGATTGAAGACAGAACCTAAAAGTGAGACAGCCTTCAAAGCAACAGTTCATGGTAAGAAGTCTGCAAACACTTCTGGTAATTTTGATGATGATGATGAAGAAAAAACTTTAGATGATTTTATTGCTATGATTGCTAAAAGAGAAAAGAAAAGAAAAGGAAAATATGAAGGTCAATTGCCATTTAAGTGTTTTTCATGTAATAAGACCGGTCACTTTGCATCTAAGTGTCCTACTAGAGCTAGAAAGTTCAAGAAGGATTACAGACCTAAGTACTCTAAGGAGTGTTACTTTGTTGGAGATGGAGTTTCAGATGATGAATCAAGTGAAGAAGAAATTGGATTCATTGCTATTGTAGAGAAAATGAATAGTAAGTCAGTTCCTAAAGATGAGAAAGTGAATCAAGAGCTAGCCTTGATTTCCCAAGCAGATATAAGGACAGACTGGATTATAGATAGTGGTTGTTCACATCACATGACAGGTGATAAAGGCATATTTGTTCATCTGAACAAATACAATGGTGGTATGGTTAGATTTGGAGATAACACTCCTAAACCAATAGTTGGTAAAGGAGCCATCACTTTGGATGGAAAGAACAGTACTGATGATGTTCTCTATGTTGATGGTTTGAAACATAACCTTCTCAGTGTTGGACAATTACTTGGAAAAGGATATCAGTTGGAGTTCAAAGATGACAAATGCATCATTAACAACAAGGATGGTGTTATGATTGCATCAAGCTCAAAGACAAGAGGTAATGTTTTTCAACTCAATTCAGAAGCAAGTTGTTTTGTTGCTAAAATTGATGACAGTTGGTTGTGGCATAAAAGACTATGTCATATCAATTTTGATAACATAGTGAAGATAAGCAATGTTAAGGCAATAAGAGATCTACCTAGCATAGCAAAGCCAGTTGATACTATATGCAGGGAATGTGCAAGGGGAAAGCATGTGAGGAATTCATTCAGGAGCAAGCACAATTCAGCAGAAAACAAGTTGGATCTGATTCATACAGACCTATGTGGACCAACCAAACAAGATCATACTATGGTGAAAGGTATTTCATTTTGTTTGTTGATGATTATACTAGGATGATGTGGGTTGCGTTTTTGAAAGATAAGTCAGAAGCATTTGATAAGTTCAAAATATTGAAAGCTAAGGTTGAGAATGAATCTGGATTAAAGATAAAATGTTTGAGGTCGGATAGAGGAGGAGAATTCACCTCTGACAGATTTTATGTGTACTGCGAAGATCATGGCATAAAGAGACAGTTAAGTGCACCTAGAACCCCTCAGCAGAATGGGATTGCAGAGAGAAGGAATAGGATCATTCTGGATACAGCGTGCACCATCATGATAGAAGGAAAAGTTGCACACACCTATTGGAAAGATGCGGTCAATACAACAATCTACACCATCAATAGAATTCAATTAAGGCCTGGCGCTGATAAAACACCATATGAGCTATGGTTTGGTAATGTTCCCACGGTAAAATACTTCAGAATCTTTGAAAGCAAGTGCTCCATCAAGAGGGATGAAGCAGTAGGCAAGTTTGATGCAAGAAGTGATGAAGGTATTTTCCTTGGTTACTCTACTAAAAGTAAAGCTTATAGATGTTTCAATTTAAGATTGAAAAAGATCATTGAAAGTGCTCACGTTAAGATTGATGAAAAGTTTATGGTTCAAGAAAGATATCATGATTACTCACCCATGATTGAAGAAGAACCCAGACCCTCTTCTAGTGAGACAGTTATTGAAGAAATGTTTGACAGCATTGATGTGTTGTTCAATGACCCTGAGACAAGTGAGGAAGAAACTCCTAAGGCTGATGAGTCAGCAACAGCTAAGGTTCCAAAGTTTACATCTAGAAACCATTCCAAAAAAGACATCATTGTAGATCAAAGTGGCAAAGTCTTAACAAGATCACAAGCAAAGAACTCAGCTAGCAGTGATGCGGTATGTTTACTATCTCAGATTGAACCTTTAAGTGTTGAAGATGCTTGTAATGATTTAGATTGGCATGATGCTATGAAAGAAGAACTTGATCAGATTATTAAGAATGACACTTGGGAACTGGTCCCAAGACCTAGTGATAAGAATGTGATTGGTACAAAGTGGATATTTAGAATTAAGATGAATGAAGATGGTACAGTAGTAAGAAACAAAGCAAGGTTAGTATGTAAAAGATATGCGCAAAAAGAAGGCATTGATTATTCAGACACGTTTGCACCTGTGAGCAAATTAGAAGCTATTAAATTGTTTCTAGCTTATGCTACAGTCAAAAACTTCAAAGTTTATCAGATGGATGTCAAGTCAGCTTTCCTGAATGGAGATCTGAAAGAAGAAGTATACATTGAGCAGCCTGAAGGATTCACCTTATCAGACAAACCTGATATGGTATGCAAATTGAAGAAGGCCCTCTATGGACTTAAGCAAGCCCCTAGAACATGGTATGAGAGACTAGATGGATACCTAACGAGGATTGGATTCAAGAAAGGAGCAGCAGATTGTAATCTATTCATTAGAGAGACATCTGAAGGTTTGTTACTTGTAGCCATATTTGTTGATGACATTCTCTTTGAAGGTAATGACAAACTGAGTGCTAAATTTGCTAAGGAGATGCAGAATGAATTTGAGATGAGTATGATTGGTCCTATCAAATACTTTTTAGGATTGAATGTGCAGCAAACAGAGAAAGGTATTTTCCTTAATCAGTCTAAGTATGTGAAAGAAATATTAAAGAAATTCAAGATGGATGATTGCAAGCCAGTGGGGACACCTATGATTACTGGATGCAAGCTTACAAAGGAAGATGACTCACCAACAGTTGATATAACATTGTACAAGTCTATGATTGGCAAACTGATTTATCTTACTCAGACTAGACCTGATATTTCCAATGCAGTTGGCATAGTTGGCAGATTTGCAGCAGAGCCTAAACAAAGTCACCTCATGGCAGTAAAAAGGATATTTAGATACTTACAAGGCACTATAGACTATGGTCTATGGTATCCTAATTCAGAAAATGTTGAGCTTCATATGTACACTGATGCAGATTCGGCAGGATGTGTTGATGACAGAAAGAGTACATCAGGTGGAGCAGTGTTTCTTGGTGATAGACTTGTCACTTGGACAAGCAAGAAACAAAATTGTATTTCTCAGTCAACAACAGAAGCGGAGTATGTTGCAGCAGCCTTGAATTGTTCTACAATTGTTTGGATGAAGCAAATGATAAAAGATTTTGGAATTCAAATTGATTATCCTATTGTTATTCACTGTGATAACACTAGCACTATCAATATGTCAAAGAACCCTGTGATGCATGCAAAGACAAAGCACATTGAGATCAAGTATCACTTCCTAAGAGAGAAAGTGGCAGAGAAAGAAGTTAAGTTGGACTATGTAAATACTAAAGATCAGTTGGCAGACATATTCACAAATCCTTTGCCTAAGGATACTTTTGAGTATCTCAGGAAGAAGTTGGGAGTAATTCCCTTCCCTGATTCTGCTTAGAAGGAAGCGGGAATGGCATCAGTCCTCAGGGACTGATGGAAGGTTGACTACTCTACTTCTGGAGTAGTACCGGTGCTTAAAATGAATGGCGCCCCTTGCCATTGATGTCGAAGGGGGAGTAGTATATTGAATCATGAAAAACAAGAGTAATATTCTTAGGGGGAGCAGTATTCAGTTGTGACAGCAGTTCAGTTGAGGAAATGGAGAATGTTATAAAAGAATTGTTCATTTGGGTTGGTGGTGGTTTTTCATTCCACATGTTGCCATCAATGCCAAAGGGGGAGATTGTCGGAGATTTGCCAGTAGGCCAGTATTGACTGTATGTTTGTCATTGATGACAACATATGGAAAGTAGCATGCGTGGAAGTCTTATGCAGTAAGCTTTCAGTATATGATGCATGGACATGATATCAGCATGATATCATGGGCGCAAAGGTTAACTGTTAGTACAGACAGTTATATAGCAACTTGTGTCAGCAGTGTTCCTGACAGAGTAACAGGCAGTGTTTTGTATATAGTTGTCCGTACAGTTGTCATGTGGGTATGCGCCCTTGGATATATGTTGAAGAAATGTTAGTGATGTTAAGTTCATGGATGCATGGTCTGATGATGAACGCAAGTGAAGTTATATAGTCGCTATTCGCCAGTAGCAGTTTCCTGCGTTTGTTCAGCAAAGCCGACAGTGATTTTATTGGTTCTTGAGTTGCGCCTATCTTTAGGGTATGCGCCCTTGGAGTTAAGCTTAGAGATGAGTTATTGATGTTCGGTTAAGAGCGCATGAGTTAATTCAGCTTGTGGAGAAAGTTACAGTTGCTTTGGTAGAGCCGACAGTGTGTAGCGTGCATCTACAATTATCTTATTTGGACAGGTCCCAGAATATGTTGCATGCATAGTAGAGCTGACAGAATTTTTATTGGAGTTTGTTATGGTTTCTCTATTATGATTTCAAGGTGGTTCTAATAGGCCGACTTGATTATATCATTTAGAGGAAAGATATTTATAAGCAGTCATTTGTGATTGTTGTAGTGTGGTTCATGGTTGATTAAGAAGAGCACAGCAGAGTGTGCGAAGTGTAAAACCATTAGAGGAAGGTCTATGTGACCAAGTATTTGTGCTATACATTGGAACTAATCCAGATAGCAGGTCAAAGCGCAGTTCACCAACATCCAGATATAGTGTGTATCTATTATTCAAAAGGTTGTAGCCTTCGCCCATTTGAGTAGTGAGCTCTTGGACAGTGCGTCCTCTCCCCTAACAGGGACAATTGTAAAAAGACTCCTAACAGGGTCCAACCCTTAACCAGGTCCACTGTACTTAATATATTGTAAAGCTACTCCTAATAGGGTAAAGGATCTTCTAACAAGGATCATTATACACTAGTACAGAATATTAGTGGGTATCAAGTCCCACCGGGGTTTTTACCTATTTGGGTTTCCCCATAACCAAAATATTGGTGTTGTGTTCATGTGTTCTTTCATTGTGTTTATGCTTTATGTTTAAGTATACTTAATTGGACAAAGAATTGAATCTTGTAGATAACTGATTCACCCCCCCCCCCCCCCCTCTCAGTTATCTCTTGGGACTATTCCTAACAAATATATAGTTTGAATATCAATTGAAAGATCTGCGAATCTTTGTTTTTGTCGGTCTCTTGAATAGAGTTAAATTCGATAATACTAGCTGTGTAATCTGGTTTGAGTTATATCTTGAGTGGAAGCCCTTGAGATGATAGTCTTGTCTTATTAAAGCAAGTTTTTTAAAATTGTCTCCGATCGTACATAGGATTGAAAATTTTTCTGACTCCATAGCCCAAGTTTTTAGAAGGCACTGGTCTAATCATTATTTGAAAATTGTCATTTGGTTCATACTTTGTAGTTTGTTGATAATTTAATCATTTTTCAAAGCATTACAACTAGGGATTCGTAGTGGTTATTTAGTTTTAGTTTAAGCTTTACATATTAGAAATTATCAGGAGATTTGTTGTTTTCCTCTAGGGATTATTCACCACCTTGGGAGGAACTTTTTTTGTTTATGTACGCAGTTTTGTGACATAAAAAATTTGATAGTTCAAAGTGAAATTAGGCCTACCAGCCTTGGCTTGATTAAAGCCAAAATTGTAGAGGTATAAGTGGTACATCACCATTATACCTGTCAGTTGGCCAAAAGCGAATCCATCATTTTTGGGCACGAATAGGTACCATCCCCACCGGGGTTTTCCCTTGGCCAAGGTTTTCTCGGAAACAAATAATGGTGTTATGAGTTATGTGTTATATGTTTATGTTCTTTTCATTTCAGCATTCATATGGTTTATTTGGAATTGGTTTAAGTTTAATTTAAAGTGTTGTAATACTGATTCACCCCCCCTCTCAGTATTACTCAATCCTAACAACCATAAGATAATCCCTAAAGTTGTAATGTCCCCTTTATAGCCAATGTTTGAGGATGAGTTGTTAGCCCATCATTGTGATCCTCGTGGGCTAACGTTATGGATCGGGGGTCTTAATAGGTTTAGCCAGTGGCTATTTTCCCACTCCAATGGTCTAGGATGTTCAGGATTGTTCTTCGTTTGAGTTAGATCAGCACACTTACTATTTATAGTAAGTGTCTATTTTGGGTAAGTCAAAGTTTCAAACCTTAGCAGGGCACCTGGACAGTTTGCTAGTAGTATGGAGTTGTGGTGACATTGATGAAGCTTCTAGTTTGAGACCTCCTATTTATAGTATGTCAAATTATGGTCAGAGCTATTTCTGACAGGGGTACTCGGACTCATGGTATGCACAGTGATTAACTCATTTATCAGTTGGCTCAGTGTCAAGGAAATACTGCTTATAGTAAGTTAGTGGATGTTAGAGAGGGACCCTTACTATTTTTAGCAAGGTCGTTGTGTGCACAATGGACATAATGGTTAACTCCTACGTTCAAACAGAATTGAGAAATAATGATTTTTTGTAGAGTTATGTTATTTTAATTATTAAAGTGATTACTTTATTAATAATTATTTATGAAGTTAAAAAGTCACTTTATATTCAATGAGGCCATGCCCCTTCATTTATGTGACTTAAAGTGTAATTAATAGATAATATTTTGGAGGCCAAAATATTAAAGTATTTTATAAAGTCAATGTGCACACGAGTTATATTATTTTAAATGATATTAAAGTGCATTTATGATCCAAGAATATGAGCACCCAAGTTTGAAGACTTATCATAAAGTCTTATTAAGGAGATTTAAAAGTGGATTTAAATGCTATTAAAGAGATCAGAGTTATAAAAGCACATCCAAAAGAAAATCAACCTCATTATTGATGATCATTTATTCTTTTGGGAATTTGTTGTTATTACTAAACCGGTTACTGAGAGGGGGGGTGAATCAGTAAATACTTGTTTCTATTATAATTCAAAACTTGTTTAATTATCCTTCCTTGATAAGCAAAATATAAACAATCATTCACAAGCATAAATAGAAACACACAGAGCAACACAAGATGTATACATGGAAACTCTTGGTTCGAAGGAAAAAACCATGGTGAGACAAAGCTCACAACTTCACTACTACAGAATGAAGGCGCCTTGTTAGGAGCCTACAAAGCACTGGTGAAGGTACTACCCGGTTAAGGGATTTTATAGAAGATCAGTTAAAATCTTAACCCTGTTAAGAGTTGCCTGGTTAAAGGACTTTCAACATCAACAAAGATGTTACCCTGTTAAAGGATTTTACAAAGAACTGATTAGGTCCACCATGATAGAGGGATTTTAATTTGCTTTCACACCTTATAAAAGCAATGATCTCATATGACACTGATTGTCTAAAGAGATCATACCTGTTGATCTCTTCCCGGTTTGCTTGGCTGTTGGATCTTTTCTGCTTCTTTGCCTTTCACCTCTGGTGACTGTGATCTCGCTCTTCTCTACTCTCTCTATTCAGCAATTTCCAACAACAACACTTTTCTTGCATCCTATGACCTGTATTTATACAAGAGTTCACCTACATGAAACTCTTAACTCATAGAACTGCCAAGCTGTAAACTCAACAATAAATCATGCAACTAGCAAAAAGCTTTGCGTTCCAATCTGGAGTTTACCTTGAGAACATCTATAGAAATAAAGCTAACTCCTATTAAAAAGCTAACTCCACTTCTAAGTGGTAGATGCTCCGCATAATCCAATTTTAACTCAAACTACTCCGCAGAATACGGTGCGGATCTTTATGCAGTTATGACCGGTAAACTCTTATACCCAATTCATCCCTGTATGCAATATAAGACCGATATGTACTTATTTAGGTCTACCAGTGAACCCTTCTTTTTAAGCTACCAGTGCATACACTCTTTCTAGTCTACCGGTGTCTTTTTAAAGTAACGTGAGTGACCGGTGAATCTTCACCAGTGGGAATGATGTTTTGAGAGTTACACTAATGACAACTTAAATTGCTAACAGTCTTCCCCTTTGTCATTGGTGGAAAAATCATGCTCAAAACCATACTCACTTACTTGTGACATTTTATACCTTGTCCTTGTAGACTTCTCTTTTCTCTTTCCTCCTTGGCACACTTCCCCTATCTGATTGCTCTGGTTTGTTCTGTTCCTTAGTTGACCTGTTTTGCTGCTCTGCTCTGCTTGACTGCTCTGCTTCTCTTTTGGTCTTCTTCCCCTTTTTGCCTCCATAGGACAAAGGGTTATTCTTGGGATTTCACATTTATAGCTTGGTGAAGATATCTTTGTAAATCGACTTGGCAGAGTGAAGAAACGGTGCCCATTGACCGGTTACATGTTCAATGTTCTTTTGGGCTACTTTAAGAGAAACAATGATGTTCTCCATAGCTTCCACAGTTTTATAGTCCGGTTCATTGATCAGAACCTCTGTAGAAGTTGTTGTTTGCTGCAATGAGTCAAAGATTGGTGCCAGAAATAACTGAAATCCAATAATGTCTTGGATTCTCTTATTCTCTTCTTCTGCAGTCTTTCTAAGAATTAGAGCCAGACTGGTCATTTCTCTGCTAAAATTTGTTGTTGTCTTATTTTTAATATCAAATTGAGATGACAAGGCTCTTATTTCTTCAGAGGTCTTTGCAGACTTCTCTGTCAGATCTTGCAGAAATACTTCAAAGTTTGAAGTTTGAGTCATCAAACTGCCTGCCACTTGAAGTTGTTGTTGAAGCACTCTGAGGTTGGTTGACACAGTTACCTTAATTTCTTCAACCTGTTTGTGGATAATCTTGATTCTTTTCTTCTCATAGTGGTCTATTGCCATAGTTTTTGGATCTGTGAGATCATCACCGATGGCTTGTGCCAAGACTTCTAGCTAATCGATGACCAATTCATCTTCATCTATATCAGCATCTGGTACGAATTTGCACAAAATGTTCTTTACAGTGGTCAGGACAATGTCCTATTTCCTTTTAGTCAGCTCTTTTAGCTGCCTTGTTGACATCTTGTTGATACCAACCACTGTATCGGTTGCCTTGCTCCTTTTAGATTCTAAGTCCTCAGCAAATGATAGCTTTCTTTTAGATGAGGAGGAGCTTGGAATATCTGCTTGTTTCTTTTGTATTGGCTCCTGTACCGGTAGTCTATGCTCAGTGTGTACAGGAATTTCTTAGTCCTATCCCTTATTTTCTTTATCTCCTTGTTGAGCTGCATCTTCTGGTTGTACCTCTTCTTCAGGTAGGTCTTCTTTAGCAGGTGCTTCTTTATTCAAAGCTTCTTCTTCCGGTTGCACTTCAACTTCTGGTGGGACATCCTGTTCTTGTTGAAGTTGTTCTTCCGGTGGGATCTCTTCTCTGTGTTGTTCTTCAACAGTATGTAATTCTCCCATAGGGATATCATTTCCCAGTTCTTGTTCAAAGGGAGGAACTACCTATTCAACATTTATCTGTTCACCAGATGTGAACTCCTCTGCTTGAACATTTACCTTACCGGTTTCACGAATGGTGAATTGAACCAGTGGACCTTGTACCTATTCAGTTTGATCCTGTGGACCTAAATTCTCAAGTGCACTGAAGTTGTGCTCCTGCCAGAAGTCCAGAGTCTCTTTATAAACTTGATTCTCATATCCGTTTAGTATCTGGGCAACTCTATACTTGGTATCCAAGTTCATGGATGCTTCCTCTAATAGAAGCTTTATTCTTTCTTCACTTAGACCAGGTCTGACCTTTAATAATGTTTCCCTATTGATCCTTGTGTTAGTTCCTAGACCGGTTCTCCATTTAGTCTGAAGCCTAGAATTGAGTTCCGGTAGGAACTTGGACCTGTAGTCCCTTGGAGTTTTATGATAATCCATAAAAGTTTCCACTATTGCTACAATTACTGCCTGTTTATCATTTTCTTCTAATACATTGTACCACTTAGCAGCATTGTCTACTTCTCCGAAGTCCATTACCTCATCAACAATATCATTGACAGACATAGGGCAAGTGTTACCTTTTCTTGGAGAGATGAGAATGGTTGGATTTGCTAGATCGCTGCTCTTGTCATCGGTAATGTCAATGATGACCGGTTCTGTAGGACTCTTCTCTTTAACCGGTGCTTTAGCGCCAAGCACTCCTTTTCCTTTACCGGTGTCAGGGACCAGTGGAACAATGCTTCTTTGACGTGCTTCCTCTGCTTGTTGCTAGGTCTGAAGAAGTTTGGTCCAAATGGCTACTCCTTCCTCATGAACCTTGTCGGCTTCACCTATGAGCATCCGACTTATCCTCCTCTTTGTCATGAAATCTTGCTGATGAAGTTCAGCTTGTTCGGTCACTTCTTCTAGAGTGAGGTGATTCTGAACTTCTAGAAGAGCTTGTATCCTTAGCTCCTTTTCTCTGTCCATTGAAGCTTCCCATCTAGCTTCAAGAATTTGTAGGAGATCCTCTGATAAAACTTTGATAAGTTCGGTGGGATGTAGATTAAACTTGTGAATGCAATGCACAACCGCTTCTTCAATCTTTCTCCTATCTTCTTCATTTGCAAATGAATATCTACTGCTTACTGAACCCATTTCTCCAGAATCTTTCAATCCTACCACAAATTCATCAATTGTGGGCTTGGCTCTTCTCGGTGGATCCTCCTTTACCAGTTTACCAGTTTTCCTCTTTCTGACCAGAGGAACTATTTCCTCGGTCTTTGTCTCCTCTTGTTCTTCCTCTTGGGTACTGGGTACCGATTGAGCTTTCTTCCTTTGAGTCTTGGGTTTTTCTGTCACCGGCTTCTTCTTCTTTAGTGTAGGGGTCCTTTTGACATACACACTCTTAATTGGTGCCCTTTGCTTTAGATTATCCTGATCTCTTCATAGGTACCAAACCGGTAAGCAGAGAGATCAAGATCCGCTTCGAACAAGGCATCAGCATATGCCTTAGCAGTCTTTGTAGTGGTCTCGTAACCCAGTTCAGGAGTGTACATTGTTCTTGGTTCCATGGCTTGAATAATACAATTATCGGTGGTAACCAAAAAGCATACATCGTCCTTGTACTGGTCAACAATGGTTGACGGGACCCTCTCTTGCATGCATTTTTACTTGAAATCCTTCAAAGTGCTCAGTCATCGCTTTCCTTAACTAGTTTCCCAGTTTATTTGCCATTTCACTTATTTGGTGCATAACCGGTCTATCGGTTTTCCATGTCACTTTTCCAATTCTCAGAAAGAAATAAGTAGTAGAAGTATAGACATACCGGCAAGGTTCCATACTTCATGGATTTCTTCTTGACAACTCCGAGCTTCTTCATGTTTTCAAAGATTTTCCCTCGAACCATTGCACAGATGTCGTATTGACCATTATCGTGCATTATCCAGTGTGCGGCATGAATTGCTCCACCCGGTATGCTGTTTAGATTGCTTGACTGGTAAACTTTGTATCCAATCACAGCAGATGCAAAGCGGACTCCATCATCCTCAATATCGGTCACAGTCATAAGTCGTCCATCTAATCTTGACTTTGTTAGTTTGTTGACGATGACATTGGAGACAATCCTTAGGGTAAGAGCTTCCCCTCGGTTGCAATATCCGGTCATTCTATGTAGATCATCTTTTGTGATCTGATGGCAAACACCTCTATTGAGCCAAAAACCCAGTTCGTGAAGACGACTTAGAACAAGTCGAATTAGGTCTTCCTGGAAGACGGTCGGGTAGCATACTCCATTGATGAGTCCAGAAGATATCAGCTTTGCATACTTATCAGGAAGTTTCCCTTCTTCACACAGTGACATGTACTCGCCTTCAATATACGTTTCGCCCAATTCTTCCTGTTTGGCGTGAATAAACGTCGTTACGTCCTCGATTACGAGAACTCCATTAGGCATAGACAAGAGCGCACCAGACATGTCGTTTTCTCTATTCTGAACTGGCAAGATATCATATGAAGGTTGGTCCGCTTGATTTCCCTTAATCAGCTCCACGGTAGAGGATGAAAATGCCATAGCTAACAATCGGTTAACAGAAAGTAACTTTGATCGGTCTAGTAGACAATAGCTCACGATGATCAAAGCGCAAGAATATTACTCAGCATAAAATTCGATAATCACAAAGATAGCAAAGTAAAACTAATGAGTAATCTTTCTTTATTTTATAGGGTTAGGGCATAACGGTAATTACCAAATGGTAACTATTTGTTAAATGGCTACAGCATTAATTGCCTTACCTACCCTTTCTTTCCGCTTTTTGCTAACCGGTTCTTCGGCTTTTTGGGTTGACCAAACCTCAGTTTGAACAATTCTTACCTGTTCGGTCTTACCTGTAGACTGAGTGAATATCAATATTCATCAGTACTACCAAGAACGGTAGATGGACTACCAGTTCCCTTGAAGCCCTGTAGGCTCAGTTTGCTGAAGAGATATCACCATCGATCGATGATGACCTTTCCTCTGTTTTCTCCTTAGCAGAGCTCTTGGATTCCTTTTTGAACCAAAACTGCTTGACTTCTTTCTCAGTCTTCTTCCCTTTGTTCTTCTCTTTTGAAGACGAGATTTTCTCTATCGGTTTGACCGATCCCTTCCTTTTGTTCATCGACCGATTCCTGCAGTCTTTGGCTAGGTGTCCAACCTGGTTGTAGGAGTAACAGACTATCCCGGTTGATTTCCATGGGTTCACCCATCTATTGTTAGGTGAATCATACCAGTAGTCATTGTGACTATGCATGCCATAGTTAGCACAGTTGGTTGTGCCACAGTTCTTGTTTTTCTTTGTGAATACCAATCTTGGGGATCTGACTGCCATTGTCTTTGATCTGCATTCCTCAGCTTTGTGTCCAAACTTATTACAAGCGTAGCAATAACCCTTGAAGCTTCCCCTACTTCCACTGGACACAATTGTGGGACTTGACCAGCATTCATTGGTTTTGTGGCCATTCTTACAACAGTTCTTACAGTAAATGTTGTTTGGCTTCACCGGTGCATTCCTCCAGTCATTTGTTCTATGACCTGGTTTCCCACAATGATTGCAAGAGGTGTTAAAAGATTTCTTACCTTTTTGTGCCAACGGAGTCTTCTTATCCATCTTGCTTGTCTTTGCTCCAAAGGACTCACCAGTCTCTTTGGTGTCTTTTCCGGTGTATCCAAGACCGGTGGGGTCTTTGTGCTTTCTTTGAGCTTTGAATTGCTCATCAAGCTTGACTGAGCTTTCATGTATCTTCTTAGGGTTTCATTTCTTTCTTCAAGTTCTTTCATCCGCCCCTTCATTTGATATAGCTCTATTGTCAGCTTTTTGCATGCATCATCTCTGTCACGCCATCCCTTCTGCATGTTGGTGTTTTCTTGGGTGACAATTTGCAGTTCTTCTTGGAGTTGCAGTATGATAAGTTAATTTGCCCCTACAGCTTCCTCTACCCGGTTCCTTGCTTTTTCATAGGCTGTTAATGACTTGACTATTGTGTTTCTTTCATCCTCAGCTTTTCTCTTTTTCTCTATTAGTTCAGTCATCCTTAGGGCATTATCTTCTTGCTCCCTCTTAAGGTTGGAGATCTGATCGGTTAGGATCTGGTTTCTTTCCATGAGCTCAGAGACTGCTTCCTCAACTACCCAGAGAGTTCATCAATGGTTTCATTGCTCTCATTCAATTGTAGAGCCAGCTCCTTCCGTTTTGCAAGAGATCTTCTCAGCCTATTCTCCAAAGAGGCAATGATGTCGTTGGCTTCCTCAAGCTGTTTCTGATACCTGTAACCCTCCATGATCTTTTTCTCAAGCGGTTAAGCTTTGTATATTAGAGAACAAGGATCTGATACCAATTGTTATTACTAAACCGGTTACTGAGAGGGGGGTGAATCAGCAAATACTTGTTTCTATTATAATTGAAAACTTTTTTAACTATCCTTCCTTGATAAGCAGAATATAAACAATCATTCACAAGCATAAATAGAAACACACAGATCAAAACAAGATGTATACGTGGAAACCCTCGGTTAGAAAGAAAAAACCACAGTGAGACAGAGCTCACAACTTCACTACTACAGAATGAAGGCGCCCTATAAGGAGCTTACAAAGCACTGGTGAAGGTGCTACCCAGTTAAGGGATTTTATAGAAGATCGGTTAAGATCTTAACCCTGTTAAGAGTTGCCTGGTTAAAGGACTTTCAACATCAACAAAGATGTTACCCTGTTAAAAGATTTTACAAAGAAACGATTAGGTCCACCCTGATAGAGGGATTTTAATTTGCTTTCACACCTTATAAAAGCAATGATCTCATATGACACTAATTGTCTAATTAGATCATACCTGTTGATCTCTTCCCGATTTGCCTGGCTGTTGGATCTTTTCTACTTCTTTGTCTTTCACCTCTGGTGACTATGATCTCACTCTTCTCTGCTCTCTCTATTCAGTAATTTCCAACAACAACACTTTTCTTGCATCCTATGACCTGTATTTATACAAGAGTTCACCTACATAAAACTCTTAACTCATAGAACCACCAGGCTGTAAACTCAACAATAAATCATGCAACTAGCAAAAGCTTTGCGTTCCGATCTGGAGTTTACCTTGAAAACATCTGTAGAAATAAAGCTAACTCCTGTTAAAAAGCTAACTCCACTTCTGAGCAGTGGATGCTCCACATAATCTGGTTTTAACTCAAACTGCTCCGCAGAATCCGGTGAGGATCTTTATGCAGTTATGACCGCTTATGACCTGTATACTCTTATGCCCGGTTCACCCCTGTATGCAATATAAGACCGATATGTACTTATTTAGGTCTACCAGTGAACCCTTCTTTTTAAGCTACCGGTGCATACACTCTGTTTCTAGTCTACCGGTGTCTTTTTAAAGTAACGTGAGTAACCGATGAATCTTTACCGGTGGGAATGGTGTTTTGAGAGTTACACTAATGACAACTTAAATTGCTAACATTTGTGACTATGGAAGAGAAACCAAGTGATGCAGAGTAGACAGCAAGAAGCCTAGGAAATGTTCTATTTCCTCTCCAACTCTCCAAATTTGGATTTGACACAATCCAATCCTTCTGATCTTGAAACACAAGGTATTTCAACCAAGTAGTAGTGGCTAGACACCTATCCTGCTTCCCCTCAATGCCTAAAGGCTTCACACCAATTCTTCCAAATTTGAGACTTAGGGACACTAGCCCTATTCTAGGCCAACTTGGGAAATCTTCACCAGTGGCTTCACACAACCCAACCAAAGGTTGGAACACCTTACTTATGATGTAAGGATAGGGAAACAATCCTTAGATTGACCCTTCAACTTGCACAATGTACCAAACACTGATTGACCTAGGAATCCTACTAGGTCTCGTCAACTAGTTTTTGGTGTGCAATTTCTCCTTCCGGGTGAGACTAGGAAAACTAAGGGTAGATTCAGATACCCTTTTGGAAGTTACAAAGATCCCCAAAGCCTTAAGACCCAACTCCACTCCTGCAGCACTTAACCCTTACTAAGTTCTCAGACCTAATTGGCCAAATTAGGCTTGGCTTCCAAAGCGAGTGGTCAAGGATGGGTTCATGGGATTGGTTCAGGGTTTTGGACACCTTCTCCACACTCCAACTAACACAAATACACCTTCAATTTGGTCCCACCGATCAATTCTCCAAACTGCACACTCTAGCACACATCAACCTGGCTAATTACATTGAGATATTCAGCCTAGGGCTTGATGCAAACACCCTCAAACCTTCAAGTCACACACTGAGTCTTTGGGATCACTAATGTTACACTCCTAACTTGCATTTTCCAAATGGGTGAGGAATTCCACCAATGCAAATGCACGTTAGGGTTCCATTTGTAGGGAGGGCCTGTTTGAGGCTCCTTCCTGGACTGGTTTTAGAAAACGAATCAGAACTTTTGTTACACTAACCAACCAAATCAATTTCAATTGTTTTAGAAAGTAGAAACTCCAAGGATTCAAAACATGTAATCAACCTGCTCTCAACCCACCGTACACGGTCGTACCAGTCAAAGATTACTCAGGGAAACTCTTGGTTCTTCATTAAATTTGCATCAGAAATCATGTTATAGTCTTCTTACCTCTTGGGGAGGCCAAAACAAGTTAACATAGATTCATATGCTAAGCCAAACCAGTTCATATGCAGTTATGATCGTTGGCCTTCCATTTTGAACCTCTCAAGCAACTTTTACATCTTTTTTGAAACATTTTACAATTTTGCTCACCTCGAGACTTAGGTTAAGACTTTAACCTTCAAACCTATTCAAATATGCCCAAAATGATTCAAATTTGTTAGAATCGTGACTAGAACTCATAAAACATAAAAAATGCCTAATTCACCTATTGCTCAAAGACCTATGATCCAAGTGGACTAAGGTATCCCAAGGCACCATATACTATTAGGCTGTGAATCAGTGGACCATATACTGTTAGGCTGTGAATATACTAATCAATGTTGGAAATGGTTAATTGATAAGATGAATTGGAAAACTGCTTTTCCATAAAATGTGGCTAGCCTTTTTAAAAGTTGGCCAAGGAAGAAAGGTAACTACTTATTCGGGAAGTTATGGACAATAGCCCCTTCTATACTAATCTAGGAGATTTGGAAGGAAGGAGTCCCAGGAGAATTTTCAAAAACTCAAAAATCTGCATAGAAGAATTTCTCAACAAACTTGAAGCAAGTATAGTAGAAATGGTGAATTGTAGAAACATGAATGGGAGAAAAGATATGATCTTCACAACAGAGGATGACTACATTAGGAAGAAATGGTTTGGTTTGAAAATACCATCTTTCATAGGCAGTCAGGGGAAGGGAGGTGAGGATAAAAGGAAGAGTTGTGTATGGAGGACTCCACAGGAGGGTTGGTACAAACTCAACTTTGATGGAGCTTCTAGAGGCAATCTTGGAATTGCAGGGATAGGATGCTACATTCATAACTGGGAAGGCTTAAGGATTGCAAGCAAGGTAGTGCCTATAGGAGGGGCTTCTAACAACTATGCAAAATGTGCCGCCCTTATAGAAGGATTGCTTCTATGTAAGAAGCTAAGGATAGAAAAGATAGAGATAGAAGGGGATTCTACTTTGGTAATTAATGCTATTAGGACAAGGAGCACTCCCAATTGGCTCCCGAATGGTCTAATTAGTAGAGCTATGGAAATCCTCACAGCCTTTAATCATTATACCTTAAATCATATTTATAGGGAGGGGAATAAAATTGCAGATTCCCTGGGTAATGAGGGGGCGGATGGGTTTAGTAGGGAAGAAGTGGAGTGGATGGTAGTGTAGGCTGTAGAGTTAGACCAATAGATAATAGAATCTTTTCGTAGGATAGATATAGAGAGCTCAGACTCTAGTATTCTAGGCTAGAAAAGAGTTTCAATCTTTATATACTTCGTTGCAGGATGAATTCTTTAGGTAAAGAAGAGCAAGAGTAGGACTTTTAAGGTCATTGCAGGGTATTATATATCGCCCTATGGTAAGGCTTTGGCCTTTTGGTTTTAACTCTAGCCTCCTTTAGCTTTTAGATTATCTGATGGAAATAGTTAGATCTAATTATTGACAAATAGCCATCCTGGTAGGGAATTATCAGTCATTAAATATTTAGACATAACCTTGGTTCACTTAAGTAGAATGAATGTTATGAAATCTCACATTTTTAAATTTGGATAAGATAGGATGTAGTCATTTGCGTAAGGATCATATTAGATCCAATCAAGAAAGTTTAGTTATGAATATGAGGGAGACGGATGGCCCTAGGTTTAGAGGAATTGGGATATGACTAGCAGGTTTCTCGGCTCAGAGCCTAGAGGTTTACTTTTCTTAAGTATTTCCTAGTTTATGTTTTTGTAGGCTTGCTAGGTTGACCACATTTTCCTCTTCTTAGGAAGACTTAAGTTTATAGGTAGCCTAATATGTATGTAGTATAGTTTTTAGTATCATTATTTTTAACTTAAATATGGCCCTCCTTGCTTGCTCTCGCACCTACTCCCCACTTTCAAGGCTCTCCATGTAATCATTGAGGAAGATCATTTGAAGTAACGCCTTCAATCCTCTCTAGCTCATCATTTACTCCTCTTCCATTGCTTATCTCGTGTCGTCTAGCTGTTTCTTGATCCTTCTAGAATCATATGGCTTTTCCTTTTACCTAGACCATTGTTCTTTCCTTGGTAAATTGTGTACTATGCGCTCATCCTTGCTCTTCTTCCATAACTGCAATTCCCTTAGTGTGTATTTAGTTATTGCTTCCTTAGTGTGCATTTAGGAAAATGGAAACCAATATTCATGTCTTCCATGTCTCAAGGAATAGAGAGATGGCTTTCAGAGGGAGTATCCAACCAGAGAGGTGGAACAAAATTTTGAAACATCTTGACGACTTGTCAAGGAGGGCAATGGAGAGGGTTTTCTACGAATATCTTCTAGATTATGAGTTTACCTTCAGGACGAATGGGGAAATTGTGGGAACCTTTATCACATGTATGTTTTTGGCAAGGGTATCTCTGTGTAACGAAATTTTCTTGGAGACAATTCTTCACAGTTTAGAGTGAGCGGTGTAAAGTGTGAATCAAAATTTGGAGATACCCCATCCTGAGGATTACATGAGAGCATAGGTTGGCAGTTTGATGGATAGAGAGGATACAGCTCGAAGGAAAATAATGGTGTTTAAGAACAGAGAGATCTTTGATACCAACTGGATGGTTGTAGAGAGAAATTTGCACTTTCTGTTGAAATGGCGCCAAATTATCCCTTCAAATGGTACAATTTGGCTTTGTGACTATTTGCGCGAAGAAGGATATGAGATTCCTACCTCTATGGAAGGGGTAGAACTGGACAAGATTCAGATCTTTGCTCCCATGATCATAAAGAATAGATGGCAGAAGAGCCTAAGGAAGGACGCCAAAGGTAAAATAGCAGGGGGTTTCGAAGCGGTAGAAAAGGATGAGGAAGAATCAGATGAAGAGCTTATTATACTGAAGCACAAGTAGCAGAATGGCTTGGGCCTGAGTCCTGGGGCGAATTTTGGCTTTTATAAGTACTTCTCTTTATGTAATCAGGGTTGTTAGTTGCTTCGATAGATCTCTGTAGTTTTAGATTTAGGCTCTCCCCATTTTGTTTATGCGGGGAATTAGATGATATTATAGCCAATGTCTGGCTTAGAATAGTTTGCTATCAGTATTGAGAGCTTATCTGTAACTTGAAAATATAAACCGTTAGTAATTAGGGAATTGTAGAAGTATGAAGTATTAGAAACGGTAAATTGCCAGTTTCAAGATACTATCGGCAACTTTGTAAAAATTTATAATATAATGAATATGATATTATATTAGATTGTGGTCTTGTCCTCTCTTTGTTATGGATGGTTGTATTCTATTTCGATTTATCTAGTTTCAGTAAGCATACTCTGTGACAGGGGAATGGGGATTTGGTGCCTATGGTTCTGAAATTCGATGATGCAATGGCTGGGTTGTTTTCTTTGAAATAGAGTTCCCCTAATATTTTGAGTTCCCACAAATGTAGAGAAACCTAGGAGAATTAAATAAAAGAAAAGGTAATTTATAAATTAGCCATGCTCTTGGTGGTCAAAAGTTGCACTTTGTGGGTATGGCTTTCTTTGCCGCTGAGGAAAAGGATCCCCAATTGGACGATTAGAAGGCTTTAGGGACTACTTAAAAGATAGATAATAAAGGCCTAAGTGTTAAAAGATCTACTAGGTTGGTTGGGGTGTAGCATCCCAACCTTAAAAATATAGAAATCTCAAGTGATTCTTAGTAGAAGGGTAACATTGAAGATGACGGAAAGAATAGGGATACCTCTTTGGAGCCTTCTACCCTATTTTATGAAGATAATAGCTTATTTAGTAAGATGAATGCCGTAGAGACCAATTCTGAGTCTAGGGACTCCCCCGAGGCCCCTTATATTGTGTCTGAGGATTTCCCCAAAGCCCCTGCTGTTGAGTAGCAGCAATGCGAGATTTGTGTGTAGACTGCGAGGGAGGTAAATGCTATGAAGACCAAAATTGAGGAGATGGAGAAAAATATGAAGACTGTCATAAGGTTCAGCACTAAAATCACGCACAGGTTTGCTACCACTCTTTCTATCCTATAGGATTTGGAGCTAAAGAAGTATGGGATTTCTACTGCCAATGGAGGCAATTATGATGACATGTATAAATACATCGTTGAGGATTAGGCAAATCTGTTCCCAAAGACTTTGTTTTGTTTTGTTTCATTTGCTTAGCATATTGTTTTCGTTATGTTGTTGCACATTGTTTTGGCTATTTAATGGACTTTTAAGTGCTGCTAATGTGTTGTTTCTGGCCAATCTTGGGCTTATTTTGATCTTCCTGGGGGCCTTCTTTTGTATAGGGTTTAGGACCATTGGTTCCTGCTTAATCAGAAATAAAACCCAGAGTCTGCCATTGCTTTCATGAATTATCCTCCCCATTCTCCACTCCATCATCTCAATTATTCCCTGTCTGCTTCCCATGAAAACCTTCTCCATATGACCAAACCAACTCAATATAACCTTGTGCCCACAATCCTTTCTTCAAAACCCAATTAAATCAAAAGAGGCCATATTGTACAACGTAGATACACATATTACCTGCTCGTGAAAATCTTCTTCCTAAGCTCAACAATGCCAAAACAGTTGTATATACACACATCTAGATTGCCACTCAATTCCTATGTTAGTACACCCAATAAAACCAAACTCAAATTCCCACATATTGCATTGAGTTCCAGCATTTACTTCTGTGAGTCTTCACCCACTTCCTATGGCAATACACCCAATACAACCAAACTAATGTTCCTACATACCGCATTAAGTTCAGTCATTTATAAGTCTCTAACAAAGTTGACAACTCCAAGCCTTACCATGAGCTACCTTTGACAGCATCTTTCTAGAGCCTAATAGCCTATCAGCCTGACCCTTTAACTAAGAGTTGTTGTGCTCATATATAACAAGAGCCAAACATATAGAGATATAATAGAGAGATGTTCTTTATTTTTCTCTAAATCTACTGTAAACTTTTATTAAAAAGCATTGAACTAGACATAACTTACCTTAAACTGCCTTGTATGTTCAAGAAACATTGCCCAGTCTAATAAAAATGATGGCGGCAAAGTTCCACTCCACCTACACAGATGGAGAAAAATAACCTGCAACTAGAATTGACCTCGCATTCCTTTCCTAACTGATTGTGGATCAGCTCATTCAAATCATATCAGAACCATTTGGAGCAGAAATTAAAGAGTACACCCAACTATTGAATCCAATTTAAGTCCCATTATAAGGTTGGGTTCTCATAGAAGGGGGCTTCCTAAAAAGTGGAGCTGAATCAGCTTGAGATTTTTTAGAAATATTTTAAAGCTGCTGGTCCCATGAATTTTATTGTCTAGTTCAATTTAAAAATTTAAGCTCTGAAAGTTAAGAAAGTTGGTGGTCTCATGAATAGACTATACCTTTGTCTCCAATATTTTGTGCATGATAAAAATAAGTAAAACAAATTATTTTCCCTCCAAAATTATTTTAACTAAAATCAAAATTTAGATGTTTGACAAGTGGCAGATAGCATTCCTAAGCACATGGGGCAATTTCTAGCCCCACACCATTTTCACCCACTCCAATGTAAGGACTTCTATCTTTTAGAAAAATATTACGCATAATGTTGTAACAAATTTATTTTTTCTTCAAAAGACCTCTTCTTAATAATAAAAGCTTTAAGCCCCTCATGGAACCTGCCCTAAGACAAAATAGAATCCACAATCTAATCCACCAATTTAAAAGCAATTAAGCACCAAAAGACAAAATAGAATCCACCATCTAGTCCATCAATTTGAAAGCAATTACCTGGAATGTCCGCAATTATAGGTTGTCTATAATGACCGTTGCACACAACCACTGCATCAAATACTTCCTCTTCTACAATTCCTGAGCTCCTTGCTCTCACAACCCACTGAAACCTTTCATCCATCGGATCCCCATCCATATCCCAGCCCTCGTCACCAGTCATAACACGCTCCTGGCTTTCACCAACCATCCCAATATACTCAACCTTTGTATTAAATCTAACAGATTCAACCAAATTGAAGTCTCTTGCAAAATCCTTGAGGTATAGAAAAACTTCGTAGTGACCAGGGAACCTTCTTGGGTTCCTCCCCTCCTTGACAAGAAAAGGGTAACTCATGTAGCCCATGACCTCTCTGGCTATATTTATTCTGAGAGACTGGTAGGCAATCCCCTGGTTGGGCCCTGTTAAGTCCAATCCAAGTGGATCAACCCCAACATTTGGATTATACAACCAAATGCCACCCACATCTGCATTCTGCTCATACACCACCACCTCAAAACCTTCTCCCTTGAGCTCTCTGGCAGCTACAAGCCCGGCTGCTCCAGCTCCAATCACACCCACCTTCTTAATTCGATTAAAAGCCTCCTCGTAAAACATTTTCGCAATGTTCGTGGTGAAGCCAATTGCAATTGGTTTGAGATCAACATGATCGCGATGATCAGAAAAGTCTTGTACTTTCTTGCGTTACTGTGTTCGTTGATCTCCCAACTGTTCAAATGTTATAAAAGTCAATGGATGGTCCTGTAGGATCAAGATTTGTCGGGAAACATATTGAACTTGCATTTTTAAAAATGGTAGCTTGTAATCGTTAAACCGTTAAATTAACCAGTGACAATTATTCCCATTAGAAGATGAAACCTTAGTTTCAGTTGTTTGGGAGATTCATGCCGAGCAGCCCTGGAATTTGATAGTGTGAGGACATTTACTTCAGCAATTCCTCTTTCGGTTTACTGACCTCTTTTAACAACTTTAATCATATATTTACAATTTTAAATCTATCTTTTCTTTCTAAATTTTGCTATGTAGAATTTTTTTTATCAACTTTTAAGGATCTATTATCAAGATGAGAACTTTCTGAATTTTATCTTTTAAGATTTTTTGTATCAATTTTTAAGATGACCTATTATAAAAATGAGAATTGTAAGAGAAAAAAGTCATTAAACATATAATTCCAATTTTAAATCATATAATCAGTTTGATACAACACTTAAAAACAATTATGATTTTGCTTTATTCATTGAGAAGTAATTTATTAATTTTATATTAAAATCAAGTGGTAATTGTCTTGTTAAATTAACCAAATTTATTTTTAGTACCTACCACCCTCTCTTAATTAGGAAGTGTCCTATTAATTGAGCCAAAAAAAATTTGAAATCTTTAACAATAAGAGAAACAAGAAAATAAATGTATTCACCTTGTTACTCATCCATGTTGGATGTCATTTGTTTGGTGTATACTTACTTTGCAACTCATCCTTGCTCAACACGATTGTCTCACACTTAGGAGATTGTATATTGAACACACAGTGAGACTAAGAGGGGAAGTGAATTAGTCTTGACTAGATCTTAGAAACTTTTTTGTCACATACACTTAATAATTATATTTATCCAACTTAAACTTCAAGGAAATATATTGCAATGACACCATAAACACATAAGCACTAGATTTTTATGTGGAAACCCAATGTGGAAAAAATCCACGGTGAGATATACACTAACAATATAAATCACTAAAATTACAAATATTTTAGGCCACATGCCAAGGAGTGCACTACACCTAAAAAGGACTTGCAAGTTGGGGCACCAACCTTAGGAAAGATATAATAAGAACATGAAAATCACTAAAAGGAAAAATTCCTTCAAGGAAAGATACATGTTTGCACAAGTTGCCAAAGGATCCACTATCATCTAGAAAACACAAGAAATTGATGAAATCAAAAGATGTAGGATCTCTTGATCATCACTGCAACAAATCTATCAAAATTGCACTCTTTCACCTCTGCTCTTCTACATTCACATCACATTGACTTCACATTCAATCCCAAAACAATCTAAGTCAATTCACACCTCAATTCAACCATATATATATATATATATATATATATATATATATATATCAACTTGATCAAACAAAATTGCAACTAGGCTGGCCATGATAGAGATAAATTTCATTTACTCAAAGTCAACCACTACAAACACATACACATAATGTAGTCTAATCTAGGAGATAAATGGGACTCAAATACATCATAACATGGTAAGGAGTCAACACACTATACTAATTAATATCAAAAACATTGTAAGGAAGTTAAGTAGTGAAATAGCTTCCCACATTAACCTTCAGGAGAGGGTAATGCAAAACTTTCTTAGATCGTAATAACAATTACAAAAACTTAACAAGAACAACATATAATTTCATTCATACCTTGACACAATGATTTACATGGAAAAAACCCTTTCGGGAGAAAAACCCCACACACCAAAAGAAGCCCAATATATTATTTAGTAATTAATTCTAGATTATGTAATATACTTGTAGAAAAATCTTTTCTCGAGAGTATCACCAACTAGAGATCCAGAGGTAATTGAAAACCTATAAAACTCTTACACATACCTTCCATCTCACATGCCTAATATATAGGAGATACAATGCAAGAAACTATCAAATGGTATTATAAAACCATGGGCTAAAAATCACTTATAAAGTGGTGCCCATCATATCTCATATCAAAGATGTCATATGATACATGTCAATAAACACACCAACATGTATAAATCCCTTTAACAACTCATTCACATGTTCGCCACATTTTTACATTTCCTATTTCAAGAGACCCAACTTCCAAATGCCATAACTTCAAACTAGGTGTTTGATTGACAAATCGTTTGATGCATTCAAAATCATGCAACATGATCTATAACATATTTAACCACTATGTCATTTAGTCACAATTTGAGCCTATTTTGGAGCCTCTAAAGCCTCTATTTTTTAAGTTTTGACTTTTTTTCTTGTGATTTCTAAGAAAATTTATTATCTTCCAAATTGGACATGATCTTGCAACAAAAATATACCAAAATGCCTATCTAACTATTTTGAACCTTCTTGCAAAGAATAGGGAAAATATGTGCTCAAATGAAAACTTACTAAATTAGTAACCCCGTATAAATGAAAGGTTGAGATACTTTTCCCAATAAGCACATCTCTCATAAATAATTTAATTAAAGTGCAAGCACCATAACAATCTCCAAAATTAGTACCAAAAGTACCATGTAGCCAAGCATAGGAACATGTTAGCTAGTTGCCCCAAAAAAAATCTCCAATTCACACAAATCCATGTTAAGCACAAAACACCATGGAAAGATTAGTATCAACCTCTCAACTCTTAATCCAAAGAAAATTTGAGCCAAGAAGTCATAAATCAAATCACCACTGTAATGCCCAGCCAGGAAACATGAGAGCAATTAACCTGAAACATGTTACTAATTTTACAAAATAATTTTTTTTCTTGAGAGATTAAAAATAACTAGTACATTAATGCAAAAGAAATACAGTGTAACACAAAACATACTCATAAAAGTAACTCAACACATAGATTACAATTTTCAAGGGTTCCTTAATGTATAATTACTCATAAGTTAATTAATCTATTATGTGCAATAACAACATACAATCTCCACCTAATGTAAATGAATAACAAGTACAACATCATATAAATGAAACATAGATACAATTGGTACCATGAGGTATACATAATGAACTATCATCCACTGCCCAAGTCATAGGGTATGTAATAACCAATCATATACAAGGTGCATGTACAATAGCTTGAAAGATAAGAGAAAATTTCCAATAATGATGAACAAGGAAGAAGGTAACAACAACAAGGATCATCCATCATTGTTTTAGGAATGTCAGAATCTCAATGGTAAAGAAACACTACCACCCGACTATGTGAAACCAATAAGTCTACTCCCACCATGTTAAGGAGATAACATCAAACCCCACTCAGATAAAAATACCACAACCAATCATAAGGTATAACTAAGCAAGGGATCCTAAAAGATCTCTATCTCAAAGGGTACAACTCAACTGCAAAGGTATACAAACCAATCCAGAGACAACCAACATATGTAGGAAACCTAATATGTATATAGGGAAGAGTGATCACATATATCTAACCCTTGAGTTTTGTCTCGGCAACCTCTTTGGACCCTGACACTCAAGTGACCATATGCAACATCACTAAACCTCTCGTATGGAAAAAGCTACTAACCATGCAAGACCTCAATCAAACATCTTCTCCCACTCCCATCCTAGTTAAGACCTCAATCAAGTACTCAGATATGGGTGAGGAACATATCTTATTAATTTATTTTAAAACCCCCCATTTAATGTAACATGTTATCACTTTATTAAGTTACTTACAATAAGTGATCCTAGCAACCACTTGTGGGGCTCGACACTTATTGCAAGCCACTCTCATCTATACACCTAGATAACCCATCATAAGCTTATAAGTCTAAAAATATCTCATAAGTCAAAAAGACATGATAAATGAATTCAGTTCCATGAAAGGTACTTGGAACACACACTGGTCCTCAAACCATAAACTCATACATACTGGTCCTCAAACCATCACATCACAAATTCACACTGGTCTTCAAACCATAAACTCATACATACTATCCTCAAACCATCACATCACAAATCCACACTAGTCCTCAAACCATAACTTCATAAAACACCCTCTTAAGGAGTTTACAAAAATAAAGAGTTTAGAAAACAAGGTTGGGTAAAAGAAATCGAGACCATATCCACATCATAAAAATATATTCTCTCAAAGAGTTCACAAACTAATAAGCTTAAAATGAACAAAGGTTGGGTAAAAATATTGAAACCATTATCACATTAAAAATATGGTAATATCTATGTCATAGTAAAAAGGTAAAACCCAAAGCCTTTGGTAACAAGTTCTAAAAGCCAACTTAATGCTACCCATATTGACAATCAAACACAACAAACAAAATCTCCAACAATAAATACATCAATATCAAATTCTCAACAAATAATATTTAATTATATATCATTCCTATTCTTATTTTTATTTTTTGAAAAGAATTCTCGTATATGAATTTTATTTTTTTTATTTTATTTTTCTAAAAATATAATTTCTAAAAATAGAATATCACTACATGCAAATAAATATATCTTTCTTAAATAAAATGCAGGTGAATATATATTTCCTAAATAACATGCAACTGAATATATATTTCTTAAATAACATACATCTGAATATATATATTTCTTCAATAACATGCAACTGAATATATCAATCCGAAGTAACATGTAATTGAATATATCTTCATTAAATAACATGCAACTGAATATATCTTCCTTAAATAACATGCAATTGTATATATCTTTTCTAAATAAGATGCAATTGAATATATCTTCATTAAATAACATGCAACTCAATATATCTTCCTTAAATAATATGCAATTGAATATATCTTTTCTAAATAACATGAAACTAAATATATCTTTCCTAAATAACATGCAACTGAATATATATTTCCTAAATAACATGAAACTAAATATATCTTTCCTAAATAACATGCAACTGAATATATATTTCTTAAATAACATGAAATTGAATATATCTTCCTTAAATATATGAAACTCAATATATCTTCTGTAAATAACATGCAACTGAATATATCTTCCTTAAATAACATGCAACTAAATATATCATTCTTAAGTAACATGCAATTGAATATATCTTCCTTAAATAGCTTGCAACTGAATATATCATTCCTAAGTAACATGCAACCGAATATATCTTTCTTAAATTGCATGAAACTAAATATATCATTCATAAGTAACATGCAACTAAATATATCTTCCTTAAATAACATGCAACTGAATATGGCATTCATAAGTAACATGCAACTGAATATATCTTCCCTAAATAACATGCAACTAAATATATCATTCCTAAGTAACATGCAATTGAATATATCACTCCTAACTAACATGCAACTGAATATATCTTCCTTAAATAACATGCAACTGAATATATCATTCCTAATTAACATGCAATTGAATATATCTTCCTTAAATAACATGCAACTGAATATATCTTTCCTAAATAATATGCAACTGAATATATCTTCATTAAATAACATGCAACTGAATATATCATTTTTAACTAACATGCAACTGAATATATCTTCCTTAAATAGCATGCAACTAAATATATAATTCTTAAGTAACATGCAATTGAATATATCTTCTTTAAATAACATGCAAGTGAATATATCTTTCTTTCACACATGCAAATCTATATTTCTATTTCAAAATCATGTATTTTCTCTGAAAATGAACTCTTTCAAAACCCTCAAAATTATGGAATGACATAATTGAAAACAAATCAAAGCAAAACTTTTAAAGAAAACCCTAATAGAATTTTCCTTCTAAAATATTCTCTAACATTCTTGATTATAAAAAAACACATCTTTTTATAAATACTCATCATTTACACACATAATCTAATCAAACACAAAGAAGACAATTATTTTAATGGACAACTTTTAAGGATTTCAAAACCCTACCTTAATACACAAAGTTGAATCGAAGATCAATTTCAAATCTTGAAAACTTAAAACTTTCGAAAACACCGCAACTTTAATCCTTAAAAAAATTGCCAAGAGAGAATTCTTCAAAACATGATTGAATTATCCCTCAAATGGTTTCCTAGCTCTCTTATATAGAAAACCTAGATACTAGAGTTGAAAGAATGCAACTCCAAAAATAAGACTGACTCAACTTTAAAAATAATAAAATAATTATTTAACTCAAAATCCCAAAAATAAGAACTCAACTCTAATATTTATTTTTCACTTTAATTTATTAAAATAATTATTTATTTAATTATCTCAACGTTAAGTCACTTTAACTCAACTTGATTTTAAAAGATTAATTTCTACTTTTATAATAAATTACTTTTTAAGTTACATTATTTAATTTAATTAATTTAAAATATGTAACTCAACTAATAACCACTTAACTTAAATTGCACATTTAAATTTAATTTTTATTTAATAATTATTAAATTTTTCAATTACTTAATTTTAACTTTGCAATTTAATTATTTATTAAACATAGGTAATTAATTAATTAATTAACTTTATATTTAATATTTTAATGTATCATAAGGTGTAATTATTTAATCTTATTTAATTAATCTTAATTAATTCCTCATTCTATTTTAACACCAAAACTATATCAAACCGCATGACATTCAAGCATGAAGCAAAACTGACTAAATTGAAATGCAACAATCAAGCCTAAAGGAAGGGCTCACAAATTTACATCACCTTGACGAATTTGGAAAGATAGAAAATTAGATACTTGTCTAATATTTTAGATAATTAATAGATTAGGTTGGGATTGGACCTATATATTATCTCCCCTCTCTTACCATTGTGATATTGTGATAGGGTACGCTCATCCTGACCATTTAGGAAAGTTGATGCTCAATACCTAAAATCTTGTATAAAAGATGAGCAAGTACATATGTGTATAAATATATAAAAAATAATGGTGAGGATCAGTCAATCATGTGGATCTTGTTGTATCGTCAGAAAATGGAAGCACTTCCATTTAGGACTGGTTTAGCCCTCTAATTAAGTGGTTTAGGGTCATGTCAAATGCCTTGAATGGGTCTTTGACTTGGATCTGGCTTTTTCCCCTGTTCTATCATATTTTTCACTTTTTCCCTGCATGTTTCTAGGTTTTCTCTGTCTCTGTGTCTCTCTTCCAGATCTGGTTGCAGAATTTCCTGAAACCTGATACAAACATTAGAAAATAGGTATTTCTAGATCTACCATACTTTGAGGTTAGTATTTATCTTCAATTCATTTCAATTAAGATTTCAATATTCTCTCCTAAAACGGAATATAAAATTTTCTTCTTCCTTCTTATTACTAATCGATTGATTGATTTATGCATTGACAATTTTCTTGTGGTTAATCAATTTGGATCTTTCCTTTGGGAATTTGGGGTTAAGGAGAGAATTTTATTTTCCCTAACTCTTATATATTCACACACCTAATTCACATCACATTTCATCCCACACATACATTTTAGTCCATTACATTATGATCATATCATACATTTCATTTTTATATCATTACATTTTGATGAACTCGTTTACAACAACTCTTTCTTTTTGGTGTTAGATTTGCATTTTATGTTAGATCTTACATGCATATAAAAGTAGGTTTCTTTTATGCTCTTGAATTTATATTTCAAAAATAAAATAAAAAATCACAAATTTTCTTTCAAAATACAAAAACATTTACATTTTTGTAGTGCTAATTTGTGTTCAACATGTATGATTTTTGTTTTGAATACTTTGATGAGGCTTTTATTGCAAAAGAGGATAGATCCCTTAATAAGGTACATGGAAGTGAGGATGAAAATTATTTGAATAAGATCTCTATTGATCCTATTCATATTTCATCCTCCTTTATAACCTCTTCAATTGACCTTTACCATAGAGTGTGTGCATGGTTACCTTCATGTTCGACTATTTATAACATTGATGCACCTAGAATGTTATATCCTAAATATTCTATTCAAGCTATAGAGGCCTTTAATAAATTCCTTTGTGATAGTGATCAAGGTGTTGATCTCCTGCATGGTATCACTCATCTTGTGCATTTAAATGTCAAACCTTTAGCTCAAGATCTAGGATTCACTCCTCTTGTCACTAGTGTGGAACCTTCTTCTGTTCCTTTACCCAAAATTCTTAGTCACACTCCTCCTTTAGTGGCTACATCTCTTCCTATGAGTGTTCCATCAATGTCTTTACCTACCTCATAGCCTTCTTACCATAGTGTTCCTTATACATATTCCAACCCTCTTCCAACTATGGTTCCAAGTGTTCCATTGATTGTGTCTTCCATTCCCACCACTTCCTACACTTTTCCTAGTGTTCCTAATGTTTCTATGCCTCCTATTTCTTCTAATGATTCCACAATCATTAGTCTAGCTCAAACTATGTCCTCTTTACAACAACAACTTGCGTCCTTAACTTAATGCAAGTTTAGTATTCCTACATGTGACATGGGTAGTCCTTTATCCCTAGACATTATTCATGCTCTTGTTCCTCAGCAAAATGATATACCTCATCTTGAGAATTACAATGGTAAGGGAGATCCTGTCACTCATGTTAAAACATTTCAAATCATTTATAGTGACTATGCTATTATGAGACTGACTAATACTAGCCTTCCTACTTTCAAAACTTTCATTAAGAATTTGTGGGCGGACCTATTACTATTTTGGATTATGTAAAGCATTTGGTAGATGATACATCATTTCCTAATCTTCCTAATCCTAATCCAATTCCTAATATTCCCATTCCCATTTCTCCATATGCTATTCCTAGTTCTTCCCACACTTATGATGGGGCTCAAACTATGGTTTATGATGTAGATGAGCAAGAATTCTTTGATTTATCTTCCCCTTCTTATCTGATCCATGATGATATTAAAGGGAAGATAAAAGAAACTTCTTCTAAACCTATCATTCCACCTTATACAACATTTTCTCAGGATCACCGTGAACAATTACCTCCTGCAGAAGCTTTACAAGATATGTACACTACAAGATACAATATGATGGCTAAACAAGGTTATAAGGGTTTAGGGATTGGTATTAATGAACAAGGTGTTAAATATCTAGTTCATCTATCCCCTAAACAAGATATGCATGGTCTAGGTTTTCCGCTATCTCAATTTAAGGTGGTTGATTTTGATTTTTGTCCTCATCTTCATGTTCTTCTTCCAACATCTTCCTTAGATCGCCATGATACCCCTCAAGATGTGGCTAAGAAGGTGCATGTATGTTCAGTTAATGGATTCTAAGAAGAAAATCTTTAAACCTATGCTGAAAGATGCTCTCTCAAAGTACAAATATCATCTTCACTATAGTAATACACATTTACTTGTTGATTGTGTGCATTTAAAGATGTATGTTAGAGAAAGAGTTGCTTTAGGAATTATATCACACTCTCGTGCAGTATTACAATTTCTTCATAATTTTACCCCTCATTCTTCTATAATATAGCTCTTTCCCTCGCTTGTCTCTTGACTGGGGGGCAAGAGGTATTTCTTCCATTTTTCTAGGATCCATTATGCTCTTAGCATATATTTATTTTTTAGCTTAATTTGTTATTCTTTCTATATTTTATCCCTATGGTCTTGTATAATGATATGGTATATCCTTCCTTTGCTCATAATCATCCATAGCTCTCTTCTAGTATTCATGATATCTTTTCTATGAGATTTTTTTTGGAAAGATATCTCTTTGTTATGGCATATCTTGGTATATCCCTTGCTTTCATCTCTGGGGGGAAAGGTTTTCCTTCTTTCTCTCTGTCTAAGGATCTACTTTCCTTAGCTTTGTGGCATTTGTTTATTCTGCAACATTATTTTCTTATACTGACTTATTTTTTGGCTATGGATATCCTTTTATATGAGAGGTTGTTGTCCTAGGTCATCACCTCTTCTTTATTTTTTAGATTATGTTTTTTATAAACTCTTGCCCTAGCTTTGGGGTTAGAGTTTGATTCCTTCATTCCAAGATTCCTCTTCTTGATCACAGGGGGCTTGATGATTGATTCTTTGAACCCTCTTTGTTTTTCTTTCAAAGATGATATTTTATCTAAAGTACTCCTCTACGATGGGGGTCTTGTTGATTATAAGATCTTTTTCTCTTTGAGGATCTTTTTTCCATAAGTGACATATCCTTTTTCATGATTATCTATGTTCTTTGATGTAAGGGTCAATACTCTTTGATAAGAATATAGTGTACATTGTTGTTAACAAGATATATCTTTACTTTGTGAAGTAGGTATCCTCCTCCTCTTCCTTATCCTACCTATTAGGTAGCCACAATAAGGACAAGGGAATATATAGGGTCTTCCTTATACTATATTTTTCAATTTCAAATATGTTAAATCCTCATAAGGTAATGCCCATAAGTTGCTAAATCCTGAAGAGACACACATTTTCATTTTTATTTTTGTTAAATCCTCGGAAGGTAACACACATAAGTTGCTAAATCCTAAAGAAGACACACACTTTCAAAATATTTTTCAAAACTTTTCTCCCTTTATGGATTAGAGACTAATCCTTAAAGCATGGATTTTTACCTTATAGGATCTCTTGATCCCTCCAATTTCAATTTGAAAGTTTTGATCCCTTAAGGTTGGAAGGTGTCCTTAAGATAGGATCTCCCTTGTTTTGGCTTTGCTCTTTTGGAATAGAATATTCCTGAGGGTAAATCCTTGATGGGTTGACTAGTGAGTGTCACATTTACTAGAGGCGGTTCAACTCCATCTTTCCAGTTGCACTTTTTTCTTGTGTGATTCACAATGGGACATAAGGTCTCATTGGGCAAGGTAATCATACCCTCTTCTCTCTTTTTTCTAGTGATGTATCTCTTATTATAATCTTTGGGTTGACAAAGACTTGAGTTTTTGGGGGCTTGAGGATTGCTTTGTCCCTTTGATTTCAATAATATTTTCTTTTTCTTTTTGATCTCCTTTACCAAGATTTTGTGTCGATTCCATACTCTTGTTAAAGTGGGGGCTAAATGTATCATCAAAAAATGGAAGCACTTCCATTTAGGACTGGTTTAGCCCTTAGAGTAAGTGGTTTGGGGTCATGTCAAATGCCTTGAATGAGTCTTTGACTTGGATCTGACTTTTTCCCATGTTCTACCCCATTTTCCACTTCTTTCTTGCATGTTTCTAGCATCCCGCACTGAGAATTTGAGGTTCTTGACCTCGGGCTCAAGGTTGACCTTTTGGGTCAAGGTCGACCTTAACCTGACCCAAGGTCCAAATTTCAAATTTTGAAGGTTTTGATATGTCAGGGTTCAGAAAGAATTATTTCCCTCTTTTGGGTCGGCTGCTTTGGGCTTCAAAATGGTAAATCTTTAAAATATATTTAATTTAGGTCCACTCCTAGGGGTATAGGCTTAATGAGAATTTATTTCTCCTATGTCGGCCTCTCTAGAAGTTTGTACCCTAGACTAGTATATAAGGAAGCCTTCTCCTCTCATTTTACACACAAGGAAAGAAGCAAGCAAAGACAAGAAAGCAAGAAAAAAAAAGAAAAGGGAAGAAAACATCTATTTCCAAGCATTCATGCATTCAAGCATTCAATTCATCAAGGAGATCCATTAGTAGCCATTGAAGGATTCAAGCTCTATGGAACCCTCTTGTGGAAGATTCTTCATCTATATCCTTTCAAGCTTCTTCCTATTCCAAGATCCATTAACATTGATGTTGAAGATCTAAATGCAATTGATTTGAGATATCCTACATCCTACAATTCTACATCCACTTGGAGCATCCATACTTGTGGATTCAAGGATTTGAATCCTCCACAAGGGTTTCAACATAAGAAAGGTGAATTGTTCCATTTACTTTGTTTATTACTGCAATTTCAATTCAATTTTAAGGTTAATTCCAAAATCAGGGTTTGACCAAGGCAAACCCCTCCCCCCAAAAAACAAAACCATTTTTCTTGGAAGTGCAAGTGCATAACAACAAATTATAGAGCAAATTCAGATACCCTTTTCAGCAAACTTTCAAGATCCGCAAACAAAATTTTTGTAGGACCAGTGCAGATCAAGGTCGACATAAAGGGGTCAAGGTCAACTTGGCACATAAAAGAAAAATATTTCTTGGTTTTCTCTGTCTTTGTGTTTCCGTTCCAAATCTACTTGCAGAATTTCTTAAAACCTGATACAGACACCAGAAAATAGGTATTTCCAAATCTACTATACTTTGAGGTTAGTATTTGTCTTCAATTCATTTCAATTAAGATTTCAATATTCTCTTCTGAAATGGAATATAAGGTTTTCCTCTTCCTTCTTATTACTAATCAATTGATTCATTTATGCATTGACCATTTTCTTATGGTTAATCAATTTGGATCTTTCCTTTGGGAATTTGGGGTTAAGGAGAGAATCTTATTTTACCTAACTCTTCTATATTCACACACCTAATTCACATCACATTTCATCTCACACATACATTTTAGTCCATTACATTGTGATCCTATCATATATTCCATTTTTATATCATTACACTTGCAAGCAAGTAACTAGGACTTCATCCCTCAACCATATCAGACACATCAAACAGAAATATAAAATATACACTCCAACCATACACATGCAAGTATGGGATTAGTAAAACTATCAACATAAATAATATCAAATCTATTTGAGGATTTAATACACACATGAAAAGTGGCCTAAAAGAATTTGGTCAATTAAACTAAAAAGAAAAGTATGGGAGGGGTATTATATCCACCTCCCCTAGAATTAGGCTTACTCTTAGAAGCCTACAAATAAATAAGGATATGCGTCCCTCAATCACAAAGCATCCCACTAAGACAAAAGACAAAATAATATCTAAAAACAAGCCAAAAAATAAGGACATGATATATAGTCATCAAGAGTAATATAATTTTGGTTTAAGCATAAACTGAAAAATCACATTGACCAATCATTCATTATTTAACAATTTAAATAGATCTAGATTTTTATTGATTCATCATTCTAGAAAATATATAGTAATCAATTGTATAAATCACACATCCGTATTTGAATCAAATAATAAGTTGATAAGTTCATGTGAACCTAGTTAATGCAACACTCATATAAAATCCAATCCAAACATACAAGTCTAAGATCATACCTCTAGGGTAATTAAAAAAAGTCTGAAATACAAGAGAGTTATATGTCTAACTTTTTATTTCTAGTTTTCAACTACTATACATCTAATGGGCATACAAATTCCCAAAGTTCCTAGTGTAGAAACTAGGGCTCTGATACAAAGTGTAATGTTCTAAGATATTAACCTAAAACATGTGACTAAGTTTACAAAATAATTATTTTTCTTAAGATTTTAAAAACAATAAGTACATTAATGCAAAATAAATACAGTGTAACACAAAACATACTCATAAAAGTAACTTAACACATATATTATAATTTCCAAGGGTTCCTTAATGTAGAACCCCTCATAAGTTAATTAATCTATTAAGTACAATAACAAAATACCATCTCCACCTAATGTAAATTAATAACAAGTAAAACAACATATAAATGAAACATAGATAAAACTGGTACCATGAGGTATACACAACAAATCATCATCCATTGCACAAGTTGCAAGGTATGTAATAACTAATCATCTACAAGGTGCATGTACAATATCTTGAAAGATAAGAGCAAGTCTCCAATAATAATGAACAAGGAAAAAGATAACAATAATAAGGATCATCCATCACTGGTTCAGGAATGTCAGAATCTTAATGGTAAAAGAAACACTACCACCTGAGCACATGTAACCAATAAGTCCACACCCACCATGCTAAGGATATAACATCATAGCCCACTCATATAACAATACCACAACCAATCATTAGGTATAACTAAGAAAGGGATCTTGAAAGCTCTCTATCTCAAAGGGTACAACTCAATTACAAAGGTATACAAACTAATTCAGAGGCAACCAACACATGTAGGAAACCTAAGATGCATATAGGGAAGTGTCATCACATATGTCAAACCCTTCATTTTTTTCCTAGTAGCCTCTCTAGACCTCGACAGTCAAGTGACCATATGCGGCATCACTAAACCTCTCATACAAACAAGGCTATTAATCATGCAAGACCTCAATCAAACATCTTCTCCCACTCCCATCCTAGTCAAGACCTCAATCAAGTAATTAGGTATGATCGAGGAACATATCTTATTAATTCATTTTAAAACCCTCATTTAATGTAACATGTTATCACTTTATTAATTTACTTACAAAAAGTGAGCCTAGTAGCCTCTTGTGGGCTCTGATGCTTATTGCAAGGTACTCCCATCTATACATCTAGATAACCTACCCTAATCTCATAAGTCATAAAAATATTTCATACATAAAAAAGATATGATAAATTAATTTAGTTCTATAAAAGGTACTTGGAACATGTACACTGGTCCTCAAACCATAAACTCATACATACTGGTCCTCGAACCATCACATCACAAATCCACACTAGTCTTCAAACCACAACTTCATAAAACACCCTCTCAAGGATTTTACAAAAATAAAGAGCTTAGACAACAAGGTTGGGTAAAAGAAATTGAGATCATGTCCACATCATAAATATATACTTTCTCAAAGAGTTCACAAACTAATAATCTTAAAATAAACAAAGGTTGGGTAAAAAGATCAAAACTATCATCAATTTACAAAGATGGTAAATATATATGCCATAGTAAAAAAAGTAAACCCCAAGTCTCTGGTAACAATTCCTAAAAACCAACTTAATGCTACCCATACCGACAATCAAACACAACAACCAAAAACTCCAATAATAAACACATCAATATTAAATTTTCATCAAATAATATTAATTATACATCATTAGTATTCTTATTTTTATTCTAAAATAATTATCCTATATGATTTTTTTATTTATTTTTTTAAAATGGGATTTCTAAAAATAGAATACCACTACATGAAAATAAATATATCTTTCTTAAATAAGATGTGGGTGAATATATGTTTCCTAAATAACATGCAACTGAATATATCTTTCTTAAAAATAACATGCAACTGAATATATCAATTCTAAGTAACATGCAATTGAATATATCTTCTTTAAAAACATGTAGCTAAATATATCTTCCTTAAATAACATGCAACTGAATATATCTTTCCTAAATAACTTGCAATTGAATATATCTTCATTAAATAACACACAAAAGAATATATCTTCCTTGAATAATATGTAATTGAATTTATCTTTCCTAAATAACATGCAACTAAATATATCTTTCCTAAATAACATGCAATTGAATATATCTTCCTTAAATAACATGCAACTCAATATATCTTTCTTGAATAACATGCAATTGAATATATCTTCCTTAAATAACATGCAAGTGGATATAGCAGTCCTAATTAACATGCAACTAGATATATCTTCCTTAAATAACATGATATTGAATTTATCTTTCATAAATAACATGCAACTGAATATATATCATTCCTAACTAACATGAAACCAAATATATCTTCCTTAAATAACATGCAATTGAATATGTCATTCTTAAGTAACATGAAATTGAATATATCGTCCTTAAGTAACATGCAACTAAATATATCTTCCTTAATTAACATGCAACCGAATATTTAATTTCTAAGTAACATGCAACTGAATATATCTTTTTTAAATAATATGCAACTGAATATATCATTCCTAAGTAACATGCAATTGAATATATTTTCCTTCAATAATATGCAGCTGAATATATCTTTCCTAAATAACATGCAACTGAATATATTTTCATTAAATAACATGCAACTGAATATATCTTCATTAAATAACATGCAATTGAATAGATCTTTCCTAAATAACATGCAACTGAATATATCATTCCTTTCTAACATGTAACTAAATATATCTTTCTTAAATAACATGCAACTAAATATATCATTCCTAAGTAACATGCAAGTGAATATATCTTCCTTAAATAACATGCAAGTGAATATATCTTTCTTTCACATATGCAAACTTATACTTCTATTTCAAAAGCATGCATTTTTTTTCTAAAAATCAACCCTTTCAAAACCCTCAAAACCATGGAATGCCATAATTAAAAACAAATCAAACCAAAACTTTTAAAGAAAATTTTAATCAAATTTTCCTTCCAAAAGATTCTCTAACATTCTTGATTATAAAAGAAACACATTCTTTTAAAAAACACTCATCATTTACAGACAAGATCTAATCAAACATAAAGAAAACACTGAGTTTAATGGACAACTTTTAAGGATTTTAAAACCCTACCTTAATACACAAAGTTTTATCGAATATCAATTCCAAATATTGAAAATTCAAAACTTTCAAAAACACCACAACTTTAATCCTCCAAAAAATTTCCAAGAGACAATTCTTCAAAACCTAATTGAATTATCCCCCAAATGGTCTCCTAGCTCTCTTATATAGACAACCCAAATACCAGAGTTGAAAGAATGCAACTCCAAAAATAAGAAAAACTCGAATTTAAAAATAATAAAAGAATTACTTAACTCAAAATCTCAAAAATAAGAACTCAACTTTAACATTATTTTTATCAACTTTAATTTTTTAAAAGAGTTATTTATTTAATTCTCTCAACTTTAAGCCACTTTAACTTAACTTGATTTTAAAAGATTAAGTTCTACTTTTACAATAAAATACTTTTTAAATTACATTATTTAATTTTAATTAATTTAAAATATGCAACTCAACTAATAATCACTTAACTCAAATTGTACATTTAAATTTAATTTTTATTTAATAATTATTAAATTTCTTAATTAATTAATTTTGACTTTGTAATTTAATTATTTATTAAATATAGGTAATTAATTAATTAACCTTATATTTAATATTTGAATGTACCATAAGGTGTAATTATTTAATTTAATTAAATTAATCTTAATTAATTACTCAATCTATTTTAACACCAAAACTACATCAAACCACGTGACATTCAAACATGAAACAAAATTGAGTAAACCAAAATGCAACAATCAAGCCTATAGGAAGGGCTCGCGAATTTACATCACCTTGATGAATTCAAATAGGTAGAAAATCAGATACTTGTCTACTATATTAGGATAATTAATGGCTTAGGTTGGGATTGGACCTGTATGTTATCTCCCCCTCTTACCATTGAGATATGGTGATAGGGCACACTCATCTTGACAATTCAGGGAAGTCGATGCTTGGTACCTGAAATCCTGCATAAAAGATAAGCATGTACATATGTGTATAAATATATAACAGATAATGACAGGGATCAATCGATCGTGTGAATCTTGCAAGCAAGTAACTACAATTTTGTCCCTCAACCATATTAGGCACATCAAACAAAAATAAAAAACATACACGCTAACCATACGCATGCAAGTATGGGGTCGGTAAAACCATAAATTCATAAATAACATCAAATCTATCTAAAGATTTAATACACACATGAATAGTGGCCTAAAAGAGTTTGGCCAATTAAACTGATAAAATAACTATAGGAGGGGTATTGCAACCACAATCAACTAAGTCATCTAGAGACCAACACACACAATTATGTCATACTCTAAATAACATAACTTCTCTTATGGAGCAAATCAACATAAGATATATGAACTAGAACATTGTGCAAATGTTAGGATCATATCTACTAAACTACACAGTAGGAACCATCAATGGAGAGAAATACATAGCATTCTTTATATTATTTCTAACTATTCCTCATAATTGGCCTCATTGTTAGTAAACAAAACAAAAATAAATCTAACCTATAAATTTTTATGGACTTAAAAGTAGGGTAGGGAAGCATTCATAGACCATACATGATAGCACCAAAACCACAAGTCACCAACTCCTTATGCAAAAAATTCTCCCATAAGGGCTTCAAAGTATCTTTCTTTCATATAATAGCTTCCCAAACTTGCCACCTTTTAGATATACAACATACTAACTTCTCATCTTCACTAAACATTAAAACAACATCTAATCATATAATACCAAAATTCAAATACTCTTTCTTTCATATCAAACTTCAAATACTCTTTTGTGCATATTTTAGCTTCCTTCAACTAGGCACATGACAACACTGAAATCTTTATATCAATTACAATACTAAACTCGTACACATCTTTATTAGGTTGAAATCAATGTACATAGTATGTTGACATCAATGACAATACTAAACTCATAATGATAATAATATCTCCCTTTGTCATTGATGGAAAAATCTATGAGAAAACACTACCTAATGACACATTAAACTATACTTCTCTCACCCTTTGACATCAATGAAAATGCTAAAATATCTTCTAATTGCACCTTTGATTTAAATTGTGTCCCCTTACAAGGACATCTTTGCATTGTTCTTGTCTCCCAAACAATCACTACTTTACCACGTATTGCTCCTCTTTTAAAGGTATGTTAGAATGTAAGTTTTATGTTTTTCATGTTGTTTTCATTAATGGTTATCATTGGTGTCAACATATTCCATTTTAGCCTCCTGGTTTATCGATTTTTATGTATTGATAGGTTTGGTGTATTGGTTGTGTATCAATTGATGTGCATCAATAGTCTACATGTATTGGTTGAGGTATTCACCAAAGGTTTCAACATGTGATCTATTTTATGTACAACATGTGGTAGTTTGTGTGTTTTTTTGGACCAATTCTATTTGGATCATGTTTATTTGTGTTTTGATCCCAACAGATATCTTGTAATGTGTTCATCATAACTATTAGAACCAAATGGATTTGGAGAAGGTTTTGCATGTTGGAATATGTGAGGCGTGTTGTATTGCTCAAGGTGGTCCACATATCATTTCTTACCACTACAGACTATGATGAAAAATTAACTTCTTTAAGCCGCACCCTTATTGTTTCAAATATATCATTTAGGTGTGCATAGAGGGAACATCAATTGGGGTACACAGTTCATTTATGATATTTTTCTTGGGAAGCTAATTGCTCAGCTCTCATCTACTTCATTTATTATGAAGCTAATTGTCGAAGGATCCAGGGCCATGCTAGAAAGATGTCTTCCCATTCTATTTAAGCCATATTCCTTTTTCTTGTCAAACTTCCTTGGTCGTTGCAACTCACTTGGGCATTGCAACATGAATCCTACAAGGGGGCCTCTCTTTCCCATCTCGCATCTTGGGCATTGCAACATGAATCCTATTGAGACAACTACTGATCTTCTTCAAATTCATCTTAATTTCCACTCTCTGCTCCAACAACCTCTCACATGCCACATTCTTCACCGCAATCACCCCTTCTTCCTTCAAAGCACTCATAGAGAGTAGTGTGCCATCATCCCCCCTCCTGATTCCCAAAGAACCCACCCATATTTTTCCTAGCCTCAGATCTCATCTCCGCAACCAATTTTGAATCCTCCTCTGGTAGTGTATCTAGTGGTTGCAAATCAATCTTATTACAAACTACAATAAGAGGCTTATTGGCAAACATAGGTTTTATGTTGTGAAACGGAGCTGCTTGTTACACAATACTATAACCACAGGACCCTGAAACATCAAGGAAAAAAAACAACCACCTTCAAATGAGCCAAGGCAATAATACTGAGCATCTTGATGATGTTCTTGTCCTCCAAGGGGTGGTCCAAAATACCAGGGGTATCAATAACCTGATACCTCAAGTACTTATAATTAGTATGCCCGACAAACAGAAACTTAGTAGTAAAAGCATAAGGTTGCACATCCACATCTGCCCTAGTAATCTTATTAATAAAATAACTCTTGCCAACATTAGGGTACCCATAGATCAAAATAGTCCTAGTATTTGGGTCAATAGATGACAACCTTTCCATATGCTGCCTCACTTGTTTGAGGTAAGCCAAACTTGGTCCAATTCTCTTAACAATGGTACACATCCGTCCAAGTGCAGAAACCTTCAAAGATTTGCAGTGGTAAAGAGAATCCCCATATTTTATCAGCCTAATATAGTCTTTGGCCACTTTGGCAATGAGATTTCAAGTAATATTAATCTAGCCAAGGGCCAACTTGTTCCTGAAATTATATTGCACCATTTTTTCTCTCTTTCTCTTTGCCTGCGCTGATTCTTCCCCAAATTTGATCGCTCAGTCAGAAAATAGAACAAGCAGGGACCCTCTGGCAACAAGCAATAGTCGTGATGTTTGTCGTAACTTAAATACTCTCTAACTCAACATAAAATTTTGTCACAAATCATACATAGATGAAAAGTAAGTTTCGCTGATTTTGAGTTCCTTTCATTGTCTTCTGATTGTCTAAACGTTTCTTTATTTGTCAGCCAATTAATACATGCTAGTATATAAAGAAGACAATGAAGATTTGTTTGACCAATAGTCTATAGAATTAGACCTTTATTTGGCTAGGTCAAATCTTCCTTTGTGCTAGCAGTCTATAGGAATAGACCTTTACTTTAAATGCATTGAACACAATTTTTTTTACAAAACTAAACCAATGGCATGTTTACAACAATTATCATAACTTGCAAGAAAATGTCTAGTGCCCTCTTCCCTCTTTGCGCATGATGCCCTCTTTGCAGCTCATGAAAATTACAAATGAGCATTTCCCTAATTTTGAGTGCCTTTAATTGAATATATGATAAAGGATGACCAAGCACATGAGCTAATTTGCAGTCCAAACTTAATACGAAACCTATCCACAAATGCCTTGCCTAAGAAAATTGGCACATAACTTTTTTTGAAAACCAGAAATTGTCTGTATTAAAAGCAACTATATTGCAAGATTCTATGAATAAGAAAATAAAATTTAAAATTCATTACTTGAAACTACAACATTAGAGAAAAGTTGAATTTTATTTATGCCTTGATGGATATCTATATCGTGTCATAAATCTCCCATTTTGACATAGGAAAAGAGCATAGTGATAGAAGATAGATCCATTTTGTGTATAACCTGAAGTCATCATTTTCCATGAGAGTGCATCTTTTGAGAATTTCTTTTTGAACATTTCAAGGGACTAGTAGTTATACAATTAAATCATCATAACTTTCCCATTACTTAACCATCACACATGGCACATACTATCTTCAATATGTTGCATGTGTAGTACAAAACTATTAGTAATTAGCAAATTAAATGTAGATAATTACTAATAGATTAAGCATATTATTACTATTAGATTAAGCATATTATTACTATGATTAATGTTCCATTTAAATGCTAGTATATAAAGAAGGCAATCAGAAGACAATGAAGATTTGTCTGACCAATAGTCTAAAGAATTAGACCTTTATTTGGCTAGGTCAAATCTTCTATCGTGCTACCAGTCTACAGAATTAAACCTTTATTTTAAATGCATTTAACACAAAAAAAAATTACAAAACTGAACTAATGGCATGTTTACAACAAAGAAATAGAATGATAATAATATGTTGAAAATTCTATTCTATTTAATACACGCCAAAGGACCAGTCCCAACAATTCTTAAACATACTTTATCTGATATGATGAATTCTTAATAAAGGTCTAATTCTGTAGACTGCTAGCATGAAGGAATATTTGACCTAGCCAAATCTTCCTTATACCACACAAAAAAATGTGTGATAACTATGTCTACTCCAACCTTAATTGTTTAAGAATTCATCATATCAGATAAAGTATGTTTAAGAATTGTTGGGAGTTCTATTAGACCTTTGTTGTAAACATGCCATTGGTTCAGTTTTGTAATTTTTTTTTGTGTTAAATGCATTTAAATGGAACATTAAGCATATTAATAATATGCTTAATCTATTAGTAATTGGTAGATTAAATGCAGATAACACCTGATGCAGGAGCATCTCAGGCTTGGAGCAATCTTGCATCAACCAAAAACATTTCCTGATTTCTATACTTGTTTTCTATTGTTTTCTTTATAATCTTTGCATTTGATAGTTTCATGTTGTATGAAGCTTACATGATGTTGAGGACCTATTTGGGAACCTTCTCCTATGAGCACATAAAGATTGGATGGACAGTTTCAAAGTTACAGTTGTTTTACTTGTCGTCGGAATAGTATTTTCCTGTAGTTTTGGAGCTGATTGCGAGATGTGGTGACCTTGATCCTTAATGAATCATAATTTTCTCTCTTAGGGAATTAAAGAGGACCTAAAATAATCTCATTTCCCAAAGTCACATCTCCTAATTTATTATGAGTCAAAAGTTATGGCCATTTTGGCTCGGGACCTATTTTTTGCCAGTGTTCCCGCCGGAGCCGTTCCTACAGTTTTGGTGCTGATTGTTCATGTTGGAGATCTTGATCCATAAGGAATAATCCTTATCTCTTAATTAATTTAAGAGGACCTAAATTAATATCATTTCCTAAGAGCATAAGCCCTAATTCATTATGAGTAAAAAGTTATGCCCGTTTTGCCCCGGGACCTATTTTCTGGTAGTTTTCGGGGGAAACGTGTGGTGTTTCATCTTGTGATGTTCTATGTGATCAAATGGGACCTTGAAACCTTAAAGGAATGTTATTGGGTCATGTTAGGACCTAAATCCAAAGGTGCATCAATTTATATTCATTCTAGCATTAGTTTTGGTTTAAATCTTCCAGACTGGACCTATAATGTAATTAAAGCCTGACTGGCCGACCTGTGGCTTAGTTGGCTATATATTGAGAGCTTGGGTAGATGTTTAGCAGTTATTTGGATGGTAGATTGGTAGTGGCATGAGATTAGAAGCATAATTGAATCCTATGAGATCTTATAGATCAGATATTTTATTTGATATTATAACAACAGAGCTAGTGGTTTGCATACTTGGAGACAAGGAGATTGCTTGGAGGCTTGCGAGCTCAAGTTTAGATCTACCTTAGTGTTTCCATCAGTTGCTGATGTGTTTCAGAGCTAGACTAGCTAAAATTTAGCTTGGATACTTTGTAATCCATTGTATAAGGCTGCAACCCAGAAGGCCTTACAGCCAGGCATGTTGAATGAAATTCTATTTTGAATCATTATCTTGTTGTTATAATTGGCAGTTATAGGTTTGGAACATCCATTATTGGATCCTCCATCCCTACCCTGCATCAAGCTTTATCAGTTAAGCATGTTTAATGCATAGTAATTACAAACTGATTCTTATCTGCATTGTTATAAATTTACTATTAGACTAATTCTATAGGGCACTGGACTTTTGCTTGCGCGCATGAACTTGGCCCTAACTCTACATACTAATAATATGCTTAATCCATCAATTACTAATAGATTAAGCATATTATTACTATGCTTAATGTTCCATTTAAATGCTAGTATATAAAAGGGATGATCAATAAAGACCTTAAATGATTGATCCTAGCTAATTCCTATTGGAAATTGAAGCTACTCTGAAATTTTATTCCTTTTGGGCATTTTTCAGCTACTCTCATTTACTTTCTCTTGAAGGAAACATAAATAAGGAAATTAAAAAAATATTTATTTAAACTCAAAGCATATTTAGAGGACTCATATTTTTTTGGTAGGATTTTAATTCTAAGTTCTACAAGCATTCTTGTACCCATGATGTCACCGAAGAGATTGTGCCATCTAAAATTATTAGAGGCAATGATAGCTTTCAATATGAAAGGCATCTTAGAGAGCTTCATCTTAGATTCTAATGACTTGGATGGAGAGAGGGCATGGATCCTAGACATGTCAATGTGAATTTTACTGAGCTGAAGCATTATATATGCCACCTTAATATCTAAAGAATTGTATCACACAAAAAGAAATGAGTATTGTGAGGTTTATGCACACACTAGTGTATATCTAAATTTAGGCCGAGGACACACAATTATAAAAGGAAAATGCCTATGTTAGTTTATGCACTTTGACCTTATTCCATTACTTTAATATCTCTAGTTAATTGACCATTTTCTAGACACCCTATGAGTCGGTCATCTTACCAAATCGAGTGATTTCCCTCACAGACATGTGTTGTATCGAATATGAATGTATATTGATTTTCTATTTCTTACTAAATCTCCAAGTGAAGTTTTACCAATGGTTTTTGCTCTATTTTTTTTAGTAGCTATCAGGTGAAGTTGTATCCTTGTATTCTGCATTTGTTTTCTTGGAGAATCTTGGGCAAGGTTATTTGAAGATATTTTGCCCTTCTGTCTTGATAATTTTAGATGAGATTATGTCAATTTGTTTTGTTATGTTCTTTTTCTTAGTAAATCTTGGGTGAGGATAGATTAATTTATTATGTTTTTTTTTTGATAAATCTTGGATAAGGTTTAAATCAATGTATTTTTCTATTTTTTTCATGACAAGTTGTGGACAGGTTTAAATGAATGTATCTTGCTATTTTAAAATTGATAAATCCTGTTTGAGGTTATATCAATGTATTTTGCAGTTTTTAAGGTAATTCTTGCGTAAGGTTGTATCGATGGATTTCACTCATTTTTCTCTTATCAACTTATGGGTGAGGTTATATCAATGTGATTAGTTCTTATTGTTTTTTGGGTAAATTTAAGGCTGAGCTAATATGTTTTTTTGCTATTTATGCAAGGTTAAATCAATATATTTTGTTATTTTTCTTGGTGAATCTTGGATGGGTAAGATGGATCTTGGGTGAGTAATATGATATAAAAGTGGTAACACATTTTATTTTTTATGTCAATATATTTTGGTTTTCTTTTTCTCGATGAATCTTGGACTAGGTGGTCTAATTGCCAGGACACAACCTTGTCCAGATGCTTAATGGAGTTATGGGTTGCCTTAATGTTGTCAAGGAATTTGAACCATAAGTATGCATTTAGAGTTTATTCTGTTAACATTAGACCATAACCCCTTGACCTTGACCCTGCAGCAATGTGTCATTAGCCATCCTAGTACTTTAAGCGCTCTTTGTTCTGTTCCAACAAGAAGAGTAAGTTGTCTATGTGATTGTATCTCTTAAACGTATTTCTAATCGATACACTGAACATGTTGAAAAAATATTGTCTGGTCTGCATAAACCAAGCTTAGAATGTTTTGCTTAGCAATTGATTTTTTATGTTAAACTGGCTTAGGGTTCAAACATTACTCCTCAATTATTAGTATGTCCAAGTTCAAAGCTGGATTTTCTTGAGGTTGTCGACACTGATGACTTGGGGATTACACCTAATCACCAGAGGAATCATCACATCTATGAAAAAAATGAAAAATTCCTATTGTTCCACTATTTTCCAAAAGCCAAACAATTTTAGCAACCGGAGTATCGTACCAAATCACATAAGAAATGATCCTAATTGTGCCAATGATAAAAACTCAATACATACTCCTGTATACCTGGGCTAGAAAGAGGGTTTGATATACATTAATCGGTTGTGTGTGAGGGTATAGTCATGTTAAATGACTCTCAAAACCTTCAAAAAGTGTGACAATGCCTTCAAAACATGTGATATTGTAGGTCAATAAAATAGAATAAAATAGCATGAAATCCTATGCTAACAATGAAAACCATAATCATGCTAACAACTGTTTAGATTTTAGGATCACTGCAAATGTAATAATACGCCAACTCCATGTGTCAAGGTGATGTGGCATAACATATTTGTAATGATTATTTGATGTTACATTATTTGAGGTGTTATATTTAATAAAGTATTGGAAGCATGTTGAAGAAGTCTAATGCAAGAGCATCTTGTGTTTATGGAAATCCTATATATTAGTAGCTTGTTAGATATGCTTGGTAACTACTTTGGAGTTCTTGGTGGAGTGTCCCTGTTGTTCACCAATGATCTTGGCTACTTGTCTCTTCTTAGTAGTGCCTTTCACCAAGTGGATTTGTTGTGTTTTGTTTCTAATCAGTGGCATTCTTCACCGAGTTGGTTTGGTGTGTCTGTGTTGCTCAGTGGCCTAGTTCATCGAAAGGTTTAATTTGGATCTGTTGTTGAGGCTGACTTGTGTATTTAATTTTGGTCATGAACTTAATGTTGGGATCATTAATTAGGAAATGTGTGGACCTAAATCTGGGTTGTTTCTTTCTCTAATGCTGGATCTAAAATATTCTTTGGGATGACCTATTCAATAGCCTCAAGTATAAATGTAATAATCTATTGTAGATTTGAAAAAAATGAGAAGAAAGACAATAGGCTAGAAATCATGGATCTTGCATGCATGAGGATTGTAACGTTTTGTAATTGATTCCTATTTGAATTGGCTACAATCAGGAATGCCTCACAAACTGACATGTATGAAGTTTGATGAATAATATGATCTGTGATCTTTCTCTCCATTTCTATGTTATTGATTTCATGTTGTGATTCTGCAAGGTGGTTTGGTAATTGGGTGAGCCTTTGGCCCCACTTATCTACCCTCCCTTGTGTCAGGTGGTATCAGAGCAAGGATTGATCTAGGTTTGCAAATCTAGGTCTTTGATTGGGGGTTCCTTCTTGTAAACCCTAGTTGGTTATTTATTGTGGGGTGGTATATTGTGATCTGACCTATAATTTTAGAGAGTTTCAAGATGGTTGAGGAAGGAGAGATACATATGTAGGATTAGCTGATATGCTAAGACAAATTGTTGCTAGGTTGGAAACTGTTGAGAAAGACTAACACCAAGGAAGATATATTGATGAAGTTAGTGATGATGAAGCTGAAGAAGTGCAAGAGGTAGCCGAACCTGCACCTAAAATGGATCAAGGAGAAGAAAGTTTCATGAAATAATTGACTAGTTGGAAGGCTACATTGTAGTTTAACCTTCCTGAGTATAGTGGAAAGATGGATTCAGATGAATTGATGGAATGGATCAATGAGATGGAGAAATATTTTGAGTATGAGAGCATATTAGATGTGATGAAGGTGAAAATTGCAAGCACAAATTTGAAAGGTCATGCATCCTTGTGGTGGGAGAATTTACAATTAGATTGGAAGAAGAAAGGTAAAACCAAAATCAAGGAATGGGAAAAGATGGTAAATAAGTCAAAGGACTAGTTTCTACCTTGTGATTGTTAGATTAACCTAGTTAGGAGAATGCAAAGTTTGAAGATGAAAGATAGCTCTATGAAGGTTACACTAATGAATTTTATAGGTTAGACATTAGATATAGATATATTGAAGATGATATGGAAAGAATTGCAAGTTACCTAAATTGGTTAAGGACTTCTATTCAAGAAGATATCAGTTTGGTGAAAATGGAGAGTATTAAGGAGGCTTTTCGATTTTCCCTAAAAGTTAAGGAGAAATTGAATTAAAGGCATGAGAAAAGACAAAGAGGAAGAGGTGGTAGATTCCCTAGAGGAAGAGGTAGATCCTATGGTGAAAATAGTAGATCCGATCAGGACAAAGAAAATCAAGACAAAGGCAAGATTGATTGGAGAGATGAAAGTTCATTTTGAGGAAGAGGTAACTACTCTTGAGGTGGCTATGGCAGAGGAGGATTCTAAGGAATTGGTTACAATTGTGGTGAAGAGGGACATAGATCATTTAAGTGTACACATGAAAGCAAAAAGGTCGGTAATAGTAGAAATGATTTGGTGCAAGAAGTACTAGTACATTTGAGCCCTTTTTTTGACAGCAGACTATCGAAATTCCAACTGTATACCATCGATAAAGTGACACAACCTACCGTCATAGTTTTGCACTCAAAAAAAATGATAGTTTTGATTTGCATCATAATTACAATAACAATGGACATCGTAAAAAGAGGGTGCCAACAAGGTGAACCTATCGTTAGACCTGTTTGTGGCTGTCTCAATTGTGATGCCCATCCATTGCAAATAATACAAATGATGGTGACCTGTCAAAATCTTTTGACGGGTCACCATCATTTGTAGTTTGTTTATTGATGGAGATGTTGTTAATGCAATAGATATCTGTCAGAAGTTTATGATGGATATCTGTCGTTTGTAGTTTTTAATGACAATGATGTACATGCAATGGATACCTATCGAAAGTTTATGACAGATATCCATTGTTTATAGTTTTTTACCGACAATGATGCTGTACATGCAATGGCTGGATGTCAGATGTTTTTGATAGATAACTATCACTATTTTATGGTTGTCATAGTTGCAACGACAATCAATTTTTTTAAAGAAAAATATATATTAATCGATTGAGTTGGTATCGATTCAGAATGGTGTTCTTGTAGATCTAGTTCCTACTCGTGATTTGGTTATGGATCATTCAGAGATGACTTTGCAGTAGATTTGGTAGTAGCTTGTGGATTATTGAGTCAAGTCAAGAGACTTGGATTTGGAATGGATCCTACCGAATTGAGATTTCTGATAGTGACTACTCCAGCACAAGAAGCTAGTCCGATGATCAGAGATGCATTCTTCCTAATGTGTTCATGGGATATATGCATACTTGATTGCATTCAGATCTGATTCAAGAAAATTCTTGACTTCTTTGGTCTGAATTAGATGTGCTTTGTTCCTATGGAGTGTAGTAGTGACTTGACTTGGAGTTTGATTATATTGTGCATTGATCAGTTTGAAGACAGAATCAAGCTACTCTTTGTGTTCTTGTTGAGATCAAGTTGTGATGGATCACTGGGATTGTCTACCATTTTTTCCATAGTTTTGAATGAGTTAGATGTGATGTCGAGAGAGTGACATGTAGAACTTGCACATTAGAGATTCGTAGATAACTATGGTGTCCGTGATGACTTGGGAGAAGTCTTCTTGTTGGTGAACCTGTTAGTGCCCAAAAATGATGGATCACTTTTGGCCAACTGACAGGTACACACTGATAACTCTACAATTCTGGCTTAATCAAGCCAAGGTTGGTAGGCCTAAATTCACTTTAAACTATCAAATTCTCTATGTTGCACAACTGCATACATAAATAAACAAAGTTCCTCCAAAGGTGGTGAATGATCCTTTGAGGAAAGAAACTAATCTCTTAAAAATCTCTATTCTATAATACTTGACTAAATGGATTATACTAAATAATTAAAAGTAATTCTTTTGAAATAATGATTTTAATGATCTATAAACTACAAATGTATGAACCTGAACCAAATGACAATTTCCAAATAATAGTTAGATCAGTGCCTTCTAGATACTTGGGCTATAGAGTCATAAAACTTTCAATCCTATGTACAATCAGAGATGGTTTTAAGGTAACTCACTCCTATAAAGCGAGACCATCATCTTGCAAGCTTCTATTGAAACAAAATTTAAAACAACTTATACAATAGGTCCTATGGTTTTTAACCCAACTTAAGAGCCCGAAAGGAAATAGTAATAGGTTCTCAGACCATGCTACCATTATTCAAATTGTACAAATTAATCATAGATGAATGCATCAAATAGAAAACACAGTAGGATACTCTGGTTCACAGAGTAATCTGAAAGACTAATTGAAAACATATAACTTATAACCACAAATAAAAAGAAGAGCACTTATCTTTATTAAAGTTGAAAAAATAGTACATTAGAGTTCATATTGCAGTTGTGATCAAATTCTATTCTATGAAAATCTTCCTTGTATTTTTTGTATTGTCCTCTCTCTACATTTTACATTATGTATATATATATGTGTGTGTGTGTGTGTGTGTGTGGCTTTCACACCTCTTTAGGGTGAAAAGACACAACCCTTATTACAAATTATTTTGAAAAAATAATAAACTAACTAAAAAATAACTACCTAACTTTTGGATTTGGGCTTGGTCGAAAAACCAAAACACCTCTTAGAAAGCTAAGATTTTTACTGGAAATAGGAAATTTGATTTTCTGAACTAGTTCTTTTTAGATTTTTAAAATTTGACCATCTTCTACCTCTGTTGGCATCATCTTTGCAGCAGGTCAAAATTCTAGCATTTTTTGAAGGCTTTGCTCATAAAATTTTGATTGTTCTTGTCATAGAGCTTCCTTCCATAATATCTCAACTTTTTAATTGAAAATTAATGTAATATTTTATCCCATTTCATGTACTCCATCATTAATTATTTGGCATGGAAATTAAGAGGCCATTTTTTAGGGTTTTATCACTATATAGGACTCCAAATTTTGCCCAAAATTTAGAGCTCCAACAAAACCGAGTTGAGAGACTTAGATTACAGAAAGTGGGTCATTTGATGTGACTTATGAGACATTGGATGCCTCTTTACAGTAGGTTCATAGTGCGGTCTATGGTGTTTCTTTGCGACTGGGTTCTCGGTAGAGATCTATTGATTTGGTAGCCATTGAGATGGATCGATATAGATTTGTCATACGTGGATTGAGATCTTAAACTATTGAGCTTCTCTTTATTTTGAGAATATTTTAACATTCTCTACTTAACAAGGCCAACCACGTGAAGGTGGAAGCTCATCTGACCCCTCCTAGGAGCTTCTTATGACCTTTTACGACATTTTGAGACCTCTACGATGTATTCTTAGGGATGGTAAAGGGTCGTAAAGGGTCATAAGGGGTCTTGGGACACAACAGCTGAGAAACATAAATGTAGGCATCATGGTCACAATTTTTTGGAAACACAACATAATTGAGTGGTATACCCAGACGATGCAACACAACTACTCCTCCAGTTCCAAGTCTACACTGTAGTAAACAAAACCCATAGATAAAGAATAAATTTAAAGAGAGAAGGAGGAGGGCCATAATGACCAAAATAATATAGGTACTCTATATTATTTTGGTCAGTACGGCCTTCCTCCACTCTCTAAATTTATTCTTTATCTATGGGTTTTGTTTACCATAGTGTAAACTTGGAACTAGAGGAGTGATAGTTGTGTTGCATCATCTGGGTATACCATTCAATTATATTGTGTCTCCAAAAAATTGTGACCATGATGCCTACATTTATGTTTCTCAGCTATTGTGATATCTACATTTATGTTTCTCATTTGTCGTGTTTGTGTGCATGATCTTTATGTGTATCTACTAGAAATTCTAAAAAAAATTTAGTATCTACAATAGCCCTCTGTTAACCACATTTACACATATGGTCCCAACAAAGTAGTACACAAACTATACAAAGAAGGCATCGCAGAAATATGATTTTTGCTTTTGCCATTGAAGCAATCTTGGCGACACTAGTTGCCTCTCAAGCCTTGCACAAGTTGCACTCATTTCCTACATCAGGTATATATGTAGATGGGGTAGATGTAAATGTGGTTTGATTGACCCACTGAAAGTATTGACATCCACTATTTCCCTGCAATACCAAATGTACATTAGTTCTTCATAAAATGATTAGTTGTCACATTATTTTTAAACATAAAATATAATTACATATCCAGACCTTTTTCCTATTTTGAAAAACCCAAAATTGACACCCAAGATTACTTGTTGTACGTGGCATCTTCAACATGCATGGGCCAACACCACATTGACACATAGGCACTTTGACCGAAGTCATCGACACTATTTTGACAAATATTGCATTATCACAAATATTGCATTGTCATTATTTTGTTCATTCATACTAATTATAGTTACAATAAAAAGAAACATACTAATGTAGACTTGCACATTTTTTGGCTAAGTCAAAGTCTTTGGTTTAAATCACTAGACACTCAAAACAAAATGACAAACCAAAGACAACCATGCAATAAAAATCAATTACTAAGAAATTTAGAATTAGCTCACTCCATTGCAGGGAACAAAGAGAATCCCCTATGATTTAACATCATTGATGTGCAAGGAAATAGAAAATTAGCAGAAGCAACTCTCCTAAGATAGTATTTAGATTAAATGCATTGATATAAAAAATAACCCCAGAAAATTATAAAGAAAGGTAATTTTCTTAATCATGTCACTAATTTGTGCATGTCTAAATACTGGTGTCTTTCAAGTGATTTGATTCTTGTCATGCCCACTACAAATGAGAACAGTCTTAACTAGTGAGGTTGTTTAAGCATATAGAGATTAAATACACTCTTTTAGAATGAAATTTATCTTAACAAAAGATCAAAGATATATAAGTAGGACATATAAAATAAGGTGAATAAGAGCAATACATATAAAAAAATTGTTAGAACATGCCAAACATCTGGCATAATTGTACATTTCATTCATGTCATTGATATTCTTCTTCATCCATCTCATCATCAAGATCATCATCATTGACGACATCATCACCACCACTATCATTGTCATCATCATCGTCATCACCATCAACATCATCATCATCCTCATCATCATCCTCATTAGTAGTAGCATCATCATCATCAGTAGAAGGATCATCGTCATCAGTAGCAGCATCATCATCATCTTCTTCTTCATATTCTTCTTCGACTAGCTCTCAATCGTGATCATCATCTACATCATCTTCCACTTCTTCATCTTCCTCAATATCTTCTTCCATTGCATTATAATTTATCAGCCTTCCTTTTGGATCATGTCTAACAAAAAATGACCAACCTGATTTATGTGGAACCTCTGAGTAAAATACCTGCTCACATTGGCGTGGAAGAGCATAGGGCTATTCTCCAACTGGCTCAAACAACCTTGTATTAATCATTGGAAATCTATTGTCATGTTCAATAACAGTTCTATCAGGATCATTTTTATTGAGTCGTAGTCTGTACCATTTCACAACGAAGAGAACTAATTTGAAGGAATTAAAGTCATAGTCAAGTATATCAACAAAAATACCATAGCATCAATTTTGTGGTTCTCAAGGATGTAAGTCATTTCTAGGTGAAATATTAGTCACTTGGAACACTACACTTATCCCAGAATCACCAGTTCTCTTCGTGTCATCCAACTTTTGGATGTGACATTTATAACCATTGCAAAACATAGTCTTGTGGTGTTTCACCTACAATAATGTCAAACATGTATAAATTATTGCATCATGAGTTGAAAAAACATACGGTTGATTAATTAACAAATTTATAAGTACCTGGTGATCTCTGAAACCATATGCTAAATCTATTTCCTTTTGTGTAACCTTGGGATCTCTATTACGATGAGCTTGTATAACCAATGAAGACACAAATTCTCATGTTAATCTATGACCATCATGTTGACATCATTCAATCCATACCGTCATCCAATCTTGATTGTTTGAAATAAACAAATGTATTTCATCCCACTCTTTAGAAACTGTACAAAAGTAAATAGATGACTTACAAAAGATTTATTTTGAAGATTAAGAATTAATTAACTACAATAACATCTCATAATTTATTACCTTTCAGTTTCCTAAATCTACCATTTCCCACCAAGTACTCCCCTTTGAATTTTTTAATTGAGTCAAGATCCCAAATGTAATCTATATGGGTCTTTGCTGCAAGATTAGAAAGATATTGAGTAACGTACACCATCATCTAGTATACCATATATCCCTCAACCATAGAACCCTTGGGACGTGCTCTTTATTGTACCAAACCTTTCAAAAATCTCAAGTGTCTCTCAATCATCCACATTGACCTAGCATGTACAGGTCCACATAATTCAATCTCATCAACTTGGTGTATGAGGTAGTGTTCTTGTGCATTGAAAAAAGATGGAGGTAAACACTTTTTCATTTCACACATTAATTGATAATTTTTTTTCTTCCAATAGTTTATATCTTCTTTATAGATTTCTTTAGATGACAACCACCTACAATGGATTCAAGACATAAATATATAAATACAAGATTTTACAATATATTGCTTGTTTGATATATTGAACAAATATCATTGCTTATCTCATGTATTTTCCAAGATCATATATCACTTATTTGATATTATTGTCGAAGTTCTCTGGGAGTGATAGAGGTAGCAAATACTACAACAATTGTCAACTGATCATTTCATACAATGAAAATTGAATGCAATTACACAAATATATTGTAAATACAAAAGACTATGACTTAACTTGATGAAGGTATGTCAATCATGCATTTTCATCCCTAACCCAAAATCATTTTTCTTTGATATGAGATTGCTTATATCTGCAGCAAATCCTGTAGGAAATTGAATTTTTTGGATCACTTTTTTTATGGTATTACTTTGTTTCTCTGTTAATAACCAAGAAAGAACACTTGCATTAATCCAATCTCCATTTCTATTTGATTCAATGATATTTTTCATTGCATGATTGGAATCATGAATGTCACTACAAATTTTGTCAAGTTTTTCTTTGTAACACCTTCTATCCAATATTTTCTATAGTGTCTATGTTACATTCTTTCCAATATGCATAGTATCAAACAAATGCATAATTTGTAGATGCTCATAGTAGGGCAGCCTACTAAATTCTCTGGGATAACATTTTAGTCCCTTTGGAAGCTGGTTGGTGATGCCTTCACGACCTTCAAGTTCATCAATTACATAATTAGCCAACAAAACACAATCAAAATATATAATTTTCAAACTTTGACCATCATGTAGAATGATATTACCTCGAATTCTATTATATTCCAACTGCCATAGGTGAGGTGTCATTCTTTGGGGCTTTGATGTAGTCTCTTCTTTCCCATTGAAATATGTCTTTCTGCACTTCGATACTTATGATTTCTAGAGAGGAACTGCCTATACTCATCAAACACCTATTTTCTTAAACTTTTGGAATGACGAGATTTCATCTTTGGACCACACATTGGACATGCAAATTTTCCCTTTGTTTGAAGACCTACAAGATAACGATATAATTGGATTAAATATGTATATTTTTAGAATTTGAATTATTGCGTACAACTAGAATTCACCTTAACATACCACAGAAATGTGTCAACCTTGGAGCATCATGAATTATCTACAAAAATATTGCATGGAATTGAAATTGTCTTTGTTCAATTGGTCGGAAGATGTCATACATAGTGAAACCATTCCATAACACCAACAAATTGTTGATAAGAGGCGTAATATATACATTCATATCTTTCACTTGGTACTTACCTAGTTGAATTAACAATAACATCAGATAATTATTGTGGCCATTTCACTCTAAGACTTATAATTACATGTACATAACTATAAAATAATAAGATACCTGGAACAATCATTGCCACATAATGTGCTCCCTCTTAATTGACATCCATAGAGGAAGGTTATTGTTTATAACAAAAATAGGCCTCACCGAGTAAATGGATCTCATATCTCCATGCAGATTGACACCATCTGATGCCAGAGAAAGCCTAAGATTTTGAGGTTCTTCTTTAAAGTGTGGCCACTTTTCCTCTATGTCCATAAATGATGAACCATCCCCAAGCATTCAAATAATGTCATCTCGACTCCTGCTACATGCATGGTAATCCATAAATTGTGCCAAGCTATTACACCTGAATAATCATTTCAGACGTGGAATAATGAGGATGTGATGAAGAACCTTGTGAGGCACCTTTTTTGTCATTTGATTATCTTGATATCTTCTCATTATCTCTTCTATAATGATGGAGGATTAAAAGGTAATGATCAATGAGGTTGATGCTATTAGATCATACATGAATACACTTACTATTTTGAATTTGAGCTCGGGCATCATACAATGTTATTGCTTTCATTGCATGCTTGTTGTTGTTGTTGTGCACCATATATTGTTTTATACATTGTTTATTTCATTGAGACCGTGAGCTTGATATTTGTAATGTATTTTCTATTATTGGATCAATGTTACCATATTTTTGAGGCTGTAGATGCATTGAATCACCACTGCCATTCTATTTTGATAGCAACAATATAACAAATAGAGCGTCATCCAATCAAATAGGGACATCAGTAAGATATTTAATGCATTATTACTTCATCATGATGATAAAAATTTCATTGGCTCAAAGCACATAGAAATTCAAAACAGTAGGATATCTTAATCTTTATGAGCTCAAATTCAAAACAGTAAGTGTATTATTTTATTAGTGATGTCCCTATTTGATCTATTAGCATCAATATAACAAACAGAGCACCGACCAATAAAATAGGGACATGAGGTGCTCAAATAGTGAGCTCATAAAACAATATATTTAGTCTTAATAAAATATTATAAAACAACATATATTGTGTGAAGTGTTTAATCTCTCTTTGTTTGTTTTGTTGTTTCGATATTCACTACGTGGTACTCCCCGTTTATGATCATTTCATGAAGAAATGTCTTGATGGCTTGCGGGCTGCATGCCAAGGCATCACACATTATTTATGAGCTCATTGTTTGAGCAGAGACCATTCAAATAAGGACATGAGGTGCTCAAATAGTGAGCTCATAAACAATGCATGATAAGGTAGTTGTAGGTAGTTATCTCTTCTATAATGATGGAAGAGTGAAATGTAATGATCAATGAGGTTGCTGCTATTAGATCATACATGAATACACTTACTATTTTGAATTTGAGCTTAGGCATCATGCAATGTTATTTCTTTCATTGCATGCTTGTTGCTTTTGTGCACCATATACTGTTTTATACATTATTTATTTTATTCAAATAGTGAGCTTGGCATTTGTAATGTATTTTTTTGTTATTGGATCAATGCTACCATGTTGCTGATGTTGTAGATGCATTGAATCACCACTGTCTTTCTATTTTGATAGCATAAATATAACAAACAGAGAACTGTCCAATCAAATAGGGACATCAGTAAGATATTTAATGCATTATTACTTCATCATGATGATAAAAATTTTATTGGCTCAAAGAACATAGAAATTCAAAATAGTGGGATATCTTAATCTTTATGAGCTCAAATTCATAACAATAAGTGTATTATTTTATTACCGATGTCCCTATTTGATCTAATAGCATCAATATAACAAACATAGCATCGACCAATCAAATAGGGACATGAGGTGCTCAAACAATGAGCTCATAAAACAATATATTAAGTCTTAATAAAATCTTATAAAATAACATATATTGTGTGAAGTGTTTGATCTCTCTTTATTTGTTTTGTTTTTTCAATATTCACTATGTGGTACTCCCCATTTATGATCATTTCACAAGAAAATGTCTTGATGGCTTGCAGGCTGCAAGCTAGGGCATCATGCATTATTTATGAGCTCATTGTTTGAGCACTATCCAATCAAATAGGGACATGAGGTTCTCAAACAGTGAGCTCATAAACAATGCATGATAAGGTAGTTGTAGGTAGTTATCTCTTCTATAATGATGGAGGAGTGAAAGGTAATGATCAATGAGGTTGTTGCTATTAGATCATATATGAATACACTTACTGTTTTGAATTTGAGCTCGGGTATCATGCAATGTTATTGCTTTCATTGCATGCTTGTTGCTGTTGTGCACCATATATTGTTTATTTCATTCAAATCATGAGCTTGGAATTTGCAATGTATTTTTTGTTATTGGATCAATGCTACCATGTTGTTGAGGTTGTAGATGCATTGAATCACCACTGCCATTCTATTTTGATAACAACAATATAACAAATAGAGCACTGACCAATCAAATAAGGACATCAATAAGACATTTAATGCATGATTGTGGATCCTCAAGTAGGAGTTGTGATGCAAAGGAAGAACACTTATATGGGTTTACCCACATAAGGACAATGGTTTCATTCATCTTACTTTCAAGTGCTCTTGGGTACTTTCCTTGGCCTCTAGGCTTGGGGATCCTATAGGGGTTGAACCAAAATTATGAAGGCAATAAGGACACATAGAACAATAGGTTTGGCGACTTAGACTTATGTTCAATCCTTAGTAATGGTTTGGGGAACTAATTACTAGATGAGTGACTACAATACCCTAGTTTTCATTATTAGATGATCTTGTTTAATTTGTGTTCATTTCATGCAAAGATACATGTTAAGGAAAAGAAATTTTTGCATCTAAATATTACATGTATATATATGAAAAATAACTTGTATATACTATACAAGGAAAATAAATTTCAGAAGAAAATGCAAGAGTATAGGCATACATAAGAGAATGAACATAAATAATAAGGGTGCCAAACATTTCCTGAAGTGATGAATTTTTGACCCAGGTATGAATCAAGTGTGCCCCTGTATGATCCAGAACCTGCAAAGAAAAGAGATATGGGGGTTAGATAAAAAATATCTAAGCAATGGATGGCATCCTATTACCGATCCTCATCTACAATTATGCATGTGCATAGTCAATCCATATACTTCTGAAAGAAAAACCAAGCTCATAGTCTCAATGAAATAAACACTGTATAAAATAATATATGGTGCACAACATCAACAAGCATGCAATGACAACAATAAAATTGCATGATGCCCAAGCTCAAATTCAAAATAGTAAGTGTATTAATGTATGATCTAATAGCAGCAACCTCATTGATCATTACCTTTCATTCCTCCATCATTATAGGAGAGATAACTACTTACAACTATATTTCATAATTCCTCCTTTGAAGTATATATATATCAAGTATAATTATGATTTTACATCATATATTTAGTCTTAATAAAATTTTATAAAATAACATAAAACTAACCCAAAATACTTTGTCTTAATAAAGTCTTAATAAAACAATATATTTAGTCTTAATAAAATAATACACTTACTATTTTGAATTTGAGCTCAAGCATCATGCATTGTTTATGAGCTCATTGTTTGATTACCAGCCAATCAAATAGGGACATGAGGTGCTCAAACAGTGAGCTCATAAACAATGCATGATGCCCTAGCTTGCAGCCTGCAAGTCATCATGATATTTCCTCATGAAATGATCATAAACAGGGAGTACCACATAGTGAATATCAACAAAAAAACAAATAAAGAGAGATCAAACACTTTACACAATGCCTTGATGGTAATAGAAATGATGTCATAGCTCTCAAAGCTCGCGGGTCATCAAGAATTTCAAATGAAAAGATGTAAACAATCTCAGTATTAAATAGTGAGCTCATGAACAATGTATGATGCCCTAGTTTGCAGCCTGTGAGCCATCAAGATATTTCCTCATGAAATGATCATAAACGGGGAGTACCACATAGTGAATATCAACACCAAAACAAAGAACAAGAGATCAAACACTTCACACAATATATGTTATTTTATAAGATTTTATTAAGACTAAGTATATTTTTTATGAGCTCACTGTTTGAGCACCTCATGTCCCTATTTGATTGGTCAGTGCTCTATTTGTTATATTGATGTTATTAGATCAAATAGGGACATCAGTAATAAAATAATACACTTACTATTTTGAATTTGAGCTCATAAAGATTAAGATATCCCTATTTTATTACTGATGTCCCTATTTACATCTTTTCATCAAATGACCCAAAAACATCAAGAATGGTCCTATATGGTCACTAATAGCCAACTTTTAGAAGAATATGAATGAATGCAAAAATACATAAGTGGATGAACATAAATAATGAAGGTACCAAACATTTCCTGAAGTAATGAAGTGTTGACCTAGGGTTCAATCCAGTATGCTCTTGTATGATCCAAAACCTGCAAGGAAGGAAACGATGGGGTTAGATCCAAAGGATCTAAGCAATGTCTGGCACCCTATTACTAATCCTCATCTACAATTATGCATGTGCATAGTCAAGCCATACACTTCTAAAATAAACTATGCTATAGAACATGTGCACTCAGGAAATATATGCGTGCAGTGAGTAAATCAAGACCAAAATGGAGCAAAAAATATGATGTCAAATGTGTTATCAAGCAACACCTCATGGGTTGTGAGTCAACATGGTATATATGTTGTTTATACAAGATCAGTAAAAGGACATCTACAACCTCAACAACATGGCAATATTAATCCAATAACAGGAAATACATTACAAATTCCAAGCTCACGGTCTCAATGACATAACTAGTGTATAAAACAATATATGATGCCCGAGCTCAAATTCAAAATAGTAAGTGTATTAATGTCTGATCTAATAGCAGCAACCTCATTGATCATTACCTTTGACTCCTCCATCATTATAGAAGAGATAACTACCTACAACTATATTTCATAATTCCTCCTTTGAAGTCATAGGTTAGTTTAAAATGGAGAAAGTATACAAACTCACCAATTTAATCCCAAAATTTTATAACATTGCATTCTTGTTGCTGTTATGGTGCACAACAACATCAAGCATGCAATGGAAACAATAACATTGCATGATGCCTGAGCTCAAAAGGGGGTGCCAAGATTTTATTAAGCCTACATATATGATGTAAACTCATAATTATACTTGATATATATAATATAATGGTATGTAGTATAATCTATACATTTGTGAGATGTGATTAATTCCAGTTATATGAAATTTTGGGATTAAATTGGTGAGTTTGTATAGTTTCTCCATTTTAAACTAACCTATGACTTCAAAGGAGGAATGATGAAATATAGTTGTAGGTAGTTATCTCTTCTATAATGATGGAGGAGTCAAAGGTAATGATTAATGAGGTTGATGCTATTAGATCATACATTAATACACTTACTATTTTGACAGCAATAACATTGCATGATGCCTAAGCTCAAAGTCAAAATAGTAAGTGTATTATTTTATTACTGATGTTCCTATTTTATTACTGATGTCCCTATTTGATCTAATAGCATCAATATAACAAAAAAATCACCGGCCAATCAAATAGGGACATGAGGTTCTCAAATAGTGAGCTCATAAACAATGCATGGTGCCCTAGCTTGTAGGTCGCGAGCCATCAAGACATTTCCTCATGCATGGATCATAAACAGGGAGTACCACATAGTGAATATCAACAGAAAAACAAATAAAGAGAGATCAAACACTTCACCCAATGCCTTGAAGGTAATAGAAATGATGCACTAGCTCTCAAAGATCACAGGTCATCATGCATTCAAAATGAAAAGATGTAAACAATGCCAATATTAAACAGTGAGCTCATGAACAATGTATGATGCCCTAGCTTGCAGCCCGTGAGCCATCAAAACATTTCCTCATGAAATGATCATAAACAAGGAGTACCACATAGTGAATATCAACAACAAAACAAATAAAGAGAGATCAAACACTTCACACAATGCCTTGAAGGTAATAGAAATGATGCCCTAGCTCTCAAAACTTGCAGGTCATCAAGCATTCCAAATGAAAAGATGTAAACAATGCCAGTATTAAAAAGTGAGCTCATGAACAATGTATGATTTCCTAGCTTGTAGCCCATGAGCCATCAAGACATTTCCTCATGTAAATGATCATAAACGGGAAGTACCACATAGTGAATATCAATAGCAAAACAAATAAAGAGAGATCAATCACTTCACACAATGCCTTAAAGCTAATAGCAATGATGCCCTAGCTCTCAAACCTCGTGGGTTATCAAGCATTCCAAAAGAAAAGATGTAAACAATGCTAGTATTCAATAGTGAGCTCATAAACAATGTATGATGCCCTAGCTTGTAGCCCGCGAGCCATCAAGACATTTCCTCATGAAATGATCATAAACGGGGAGTACCACATAGTGAATATCAATAGTAAAACAAATAAAGAGAGATCAAACACTTCACACAATGCCTTGAAAGTAATAGCAACAATGCCCTAGCTCTCAAAGTTCGCAGGTCATCGAGCATTCCAAATGCTAAGATGTAAACAATGCCACTATTAACATTCATATTGTGCCATTAAATAAACTAATTCTATCAAAATGAAATTGAGTTAATGAGAAGACAAAGCTTGAATGCCTACCTCAAGTGTGAGTGCCCTCTTCCCACACGGTGCCGACCTCTTCACATACACCAAAATCGAACACCCTCTTTGTGCCACACAAAAGTGCAGTGTCATCTTCACGATAGCTCTTCGAATTCAAAAAAATTACAAATGACACTTTCTTTTTTTTATTTTTATTTTTATAATCAAACATGTGTCACAATTACAATGTCATCATCACTATTACAACACCATCAGGAGCACTTGCAAAAAAAACACAAAAAAACAAACACAAAAGGTAGTGGCATTGCAAATTGGCATCAAAATTTGACCCCAAATGTTGTAGTGAAGATTCACTAAATGAACCTAAGAAGGAAGGAAACCTGATGGTCAGAAAAGCATTGTGGAGTGAAAATACTAAGGAAGATCCAATAAGAAAAAGTTTTTTCAAGACCAGATGCATAGTTTGTTAGGAATGGGAACACTGAGAGGGGGGGGGGGGGGGGGGGTTGAATCTATGTTCTATGTATTATTACTTTTTTTGATATCTTGAAACTTAACTCAATTTCTTTAGTACTGAATTGAATAACAATGCAAGTAAATTAAACACATAACACATAACACTAGATATGATTATGGGGAAACCCAAATAGGTAAAAACCATGGTGGGAATTGACACCCACTAAAAACTACACTAGTGTATTATGATCCCTATTAGAAGATCTTACAACCCTATTAGGAGTTGATCTTTACAATACATTAAGTATAGTGACCTAGTCAAGGGTCATACCTTGTTAGGAGTCTTTTATGATAGCCCTGTTAGGGGTGGTGGCTCACTGCCAGAGCTCACTACTCAATGAGAAGGCTACAACCTCCTGGATATCAGATACACACTATATCTACCAATGGTGAGATGCTACTTTAACACTGCTTGTCTGATTAGTTCCTTTTGTGCGCTGATGCTTTAGCCTCTTGTAAACCTCTAAAACATTCTAACTACTCTTCGCATACTTCTTCTCTACTACTATCAACTCTCTATCTCATACCATTCTCAAATATAAAGGCGCATGTCTTATTTATATGCACAAACAAAACTATTCACTAGGTCGGCCTTCAACCTATTACATACAACACTTCCAAGTGAATTGGCTCAAGCGTGTTTACATATAATGATATTAATATGTCTATAACCTAAATATAATAGGTGCATAGCCTTTACAAAAAAATATTATACACGCTAACCAAAATACCAGCAGTTGGCTCCATGCTTTGTTCTGTTCTACTGCTCACTATCTATGATACTTCAACTCAATGTATCTTCATCATACTAACTCATTTGATCATGCACTCTTAGAATTAGCATGATTACATACTCAAGAGATTATCTTCAAGGGTGCATGCCATAACTCAGTCATACACACGTGTGTTGATGCTCTGTTCATCTGGTGCCCTGTTGACTGTCCTATCTTCCATACTTAGCCATTTTTATGATCTTATGAGTAAGTGCATTGACTTCAAGACTCCATATGAATTTCTTTCCATAATGAAAACACTTAATTATACTCATATATAATAGTATAGTCAACTTTCTAACAATCTTCCCCTTTTTCATTAATGGCAATAAAGGAATATGGTGAAGTTACTAACTGTATCTTTATACAAAAATTTCTAACATATACTCTATCTTATGTCTTCCTTATATTATATACTTTACTCCATTTTTACATCATATATATTCCTCCATATTGTCCCTTAATATATACTCTACTCCCCCTTTGACATTAATGACAAAGGTGCTCAAAAAAATGTGTCTACAAGTACTTACCCAGTGAATACATCCAGATATGCAATCTTCAAGTTCAGGATCTCTTGCTGCCAAAATGCTTTTAGTGCATTTAAAGTCTAAAGATGGGCACACAAAGCATATGTCAACTTCTCCATCTCCAATTTTGAACTCGGTCCTTGATCATATGTCACCATCGTGGCATCAATCTCTTTGATGTTCTGATTTAGTACATCCAATGAGGGTGCAAGAGCATTTCTTAGCTGAGTTTACCTTACCCTTATCTTGGCCATTTCTTTTTCTATTTTTTCTATTTTGTCTAACTATCCCTAATACGCATTATTGCACATATTTACATCTTGTGAGGGATCCATCACTGATTTACTCACAGCTTTCATCATAGTTTCAGCTTCTTGGATCTTGTTAGAAAGTTCTACAATAAGTTTATCTTTATTCATACAATCTGCTATTATCTTTCTTCCCTTAGCTGCAAAATCTTTCAGTATGGCTTGACCAACTTTTAGTGAGTTGAGGTCAAGTGTGAAGTTACTAATCAATTCAATTAGCCTCTTTTTAAGATATTTTTCTTCTATAACCTTGGATGCAGAATCTTCTAGGCTACAGAAATTGTTTTTGAAACTTGATAGGATGGAGCTGACATCCTCCACTGAGTGTACACAGGACACTTTTTTGTTCTTAGGCAGTAAGCTATTCAGGATGTTGATTAATTCAACAAACAAAGTATTTCTCATAACCTATTTCTCCTTAGCCTTTTCCATTGCTATCACACTGATCTTAATCAAGTCTTCTTCTCCCCATGAATCTAAGCTTGTTGTGTCAGGAGTTAGACTTGACAATGTTAGGAATAGTCCCAAGAGATAACTGAGAGGGGGGGGGGGGGGGGGGGGGTGAATCAGTTATCTACAAGTTTCAATTCTTTATCCAATTAAGTATACTTAAACTTTAACCATAAACACAAAAAAAGAACACTTGATCACAACACCAATAATTTGGTTACGAGGAAACCCAAATAGGTAAAAACCCCGGTGGGAATTAACACCCACTAATAAATTGAACTAGTGTATAATGATCCTTGTTAGAAGATCTTACAACCTTGTGAGGAATTGATCTTTACAATTCTTTTAGTACAGTGAATTTCTCAAAGGTAGGACCCTGTTAGGATTCTTTTATGTTTGACCCTGTTAGGGGTGAGGACGCACTGTCTGAGAGCTCACTTCTCAAAGAGGTGAAGGCTGCAACCTTCTAAATAATAGATACACACTATATCTAGATCTTGGTGAACTACGAGGTAGAATTTTTTCCTTGACCATTTCAAATGAATAGCACACTCTATCTTCTATGTCACATATACATCTTCTTGATGGCACAATACTTTGCACTCTCTGCTCTGCTCTAATCTTTCATTTCCATGCCATACTTCTAGCGATCACAAATGACCGGCTATAAGTATCTTTCCTCTAAATGATATAATCAAGTTACCTTGTTAGAACCACCTTGAAATCATATTAGAGAAACAATAATACTCTCCAATAACATCTCAGTCGGCTCTACTAAGCATGCAACACAAACTGGAACCTATCAAGATCAATAAGTGTAGACGCACGCTACACACTGTCGGCTCTACCAAATTAACTGATACTTTCTCCTCAAGCTGAATTACATTATGCACTCTTAACCAAACATTCTTAACTCTTCTCCAATCACTAATCCAAGCACACATACCAAAATGATAGGCACAACTCCTATACCAATATAATCTTCGTCGGCTCTTCTGGATAAACACAAGAAACTACAACTGGTGAATAGCGACTGCATAACTTCACTTCTACTACACATCAAAATCTACATCCATGCATGTAACAAAACTAACATGTTTCCATCACATCTCCAAATGTGCAAGGCTCCATGATACTTGTATGGACAATCACTCATAGAACACTGCATGTAACTCTGTCAGGAACATTGCTAACACAAGCTACTACATAATTGTCTGTACTAACAATTAACCTCTGTGTCCATGATATCATGCTGATAACATGTCCATGCTACATATGCTCAAATATTACTACATAATTCTTCTACACATGATACTTACCATATGTTGTCGGCTCTACCAAATTAACTGATACTTTCTCCTCAAGCTGAATTACATTATGCACTCTTAACCAAACATTCTTAACTCTTCTCCAATCACTAATCCAAGCACACATACCAAAATGATAGGCACAACTCCTATACCAATATAATCTTCGTCGGCTCTTCTGGATAAACACAAGAAACTACAACTGGTGAATAGCGACTGCATAACTTCACTTCTACTACACATCAAAATCTACATCCATGCATGTAACAAAACTAACATGTCTCCATCACATCTCCAAATGTGCAAGGCTCCATGATACTTGTATGGACAATCACTCATAGAACACTGCATGTAACTCTGTCAGGAACATTGCTAACACAAGCTACTACATAATTGTCTGTACTAACAATTAACCTCTGTGTCCATGATATCATGCTGATAACATGTCCATGCTACATATGCTCAAATATTACTACATAATTCTTCTACACATGATACTTACCATATGTTGTCATCAATGATAAGCATACAGTCAGCACTGGCTTGCTATCAAATCTCCAACAATCTCCCCCTTTGGCATTGATGGAAACATATGGAATGAAAAACACCACCAATCCAAATGAACAATTATTTTATAACATTTTCCATTTCCTCATCAAAAATCCGCTAAGGATGAATCCTCTATCTACTACAATATTCTTCAACATTCTCCATTTCCTCAACTGAACTGCTTCCATGACCGAATACTACTCCCCCTTGCCGCTATATATTACTCCTTAATTCTATATGTACTCCCCCTTTAATATTGTTTTTCATGACTATATACTACTCCTCCTTTGACATCAATGGCAAAGGGAGCCAAATATTTAAGCACCAGTACTACTCCTGAAGTAGAGTAGTCAACCATCCATTAGTCATTGAGGACTGATGCTCTCTCCATTTTCTCTAATCAAAATCAGGGAAGGGAATTACTTCCAACTTCTCCCTGAGATACTCAAAGTATCCTTTGGTAAAGTCTTTGTGAATATATCTGCTAGTTGTTCCTTTGTACTCACATAATCTAATTTGACATCTTTCTCTACCACTTTCTCTCTTAGTAAATGATACTTAATCTCTATGTGTTTTGTCTTTGCATGCATCATGGGGTTTTTTGACATGTTGATAGTGCTAGTGTTATCACAATGAATAACTATAGGATAATCAATCTAAATTTCAAAATCCTTTATCATTTGCTTGATCCAAAAAATTGTAGAACAATTCAAAGCTACTGCAACATACTCTAGTTTTTCTATTGAATGAGAAATACAATTCTGCTTCTTGCTTGTCCAAGTGACTAGTCTATCACCAAGAAATACTACTCCTCTTGATGTACTCTTTCTATCATCCATGCATCCTACTCAATCTACATTTGTATATACATGAAGCTCAACATTCTCTAAATTAGGATGCCATAGACCATAATCTATAGTGCCCTTCAAATATCTAAGTATTTTCTTTACTTCCATGAGGTGACTTTGTTTAGGCTCTGCTACAAATCTTCCAACTATGCCAACTGCATTAGAAATATTAGGTGTAGATTGAGTAAGGTATATGAGTTTACCAATCATAGAATTGTACAATGTTATATTTACTATTGGAGAATCATCTTCTTTTGTAAGCTTGCATCCTATTATCATAGGTGTACCCACTGGCTTGCAATCATCCATCTTGAACTTCTTCAATATCTCTTTCACATACTTAGACTGTTAATGAAAATGCATTTCTCTGTCTGCTGCACACTTAATCCCAAAAATTATTTGATAGGTCCAATCATGCTCATCTCAAACTTGCTATGCATCTCCTTAGAAATTTTTTCGCTAAGTTTGTCATTACCCCCAAAGATAATGTCATCAACAAATATGGCTACAAGTAGTAAACCTTCAAATGTCTCTCTTATAAATAGATTATAATCTATTGCTCCTTTCTTGAATCTAATTTTTGTTAGATATCCATCAAGTCTCTCATACCAAGCTCTAGGGGATTTTTTAAGTCCATAGGGGGCTTTCTTCAATTTTCATACCATATCAGGCCTGTCTAATAAGGTGAATCCTTCTGGCTGCTCAATGTATACTTCTTCCTTTAACTTTCCATTCAAGAATGCTGACTTAACATCCATATGATAAACTTTGAAGTTTTTGAATGTCACATAAGCTAGAAACAACTTAATGGCTTCTAATCTTCTCATAGGTGCAAATGTGTTTGAATAATCAATACCTTCTCTTTGTGCATATTCCTTACATACTAACCTTTCTTTATTCCTTACTACTATACCATCTTTATTCATCTTGTTTCTAAATATCCACTTGGTTCCAATTACATTCTTATCATTAGGCCTTGGGACCAGTTCCAAGTATCATTCTTAATAATCTGATCTAGTTCTTTCATAGCATCATGCCAATCTGAATCATTACATGCAACTTCAACACTTAAAGGTTCAATCTGAGATAGTAAACATACCACTTCATTGCCTACTGAACTCTTTTCTTTTGATCTTGTTGTGACTTTTCCGCTCTGATCTCCAATGATGTCATTCTTAAAGTGATATCTAGATGTAAACTTTGGAACTTTAGGTGATACTATCTCATCTACCTTCTAAGTTTCTTCTTCACTTGTTTCAGGGTCATTGAATAATACATCAATACTATCAAACATCTCTTCAACAACTGTCTCACTAGTGGAAGGACTGGGTTCTTCTTCAATCATAGGTGCATAATCATGATATCTTTCTTGAACCATAAACTTTTCATCAATCTTAACATGAGCACTTTCAATGATATTCTTGAATCTCAAATTAAAACATCTATAAGCTTTTCTTTAAGTAGAGTAACCAAGGAAAATACCTTCATCGCTTCTTGCATCAAACTTTCCTATTGCTTCATCCCTCTTAATGTAGCACTTGCTTCCAAAGATTCTGAAGTATTTCACTATGGGAACATTACCAAACCATAGCTCATAAGGTGTCTTGTCTGTGCCAAGACTCAATTATATTCTATTAATGGCATAGACTATTGTATTGACCGCATCTCTCCAATAGGTGTGTGCAACTTTTCCTTCAATCATGATGGTGTGTGTTGTATCAAGGATGATCATATTCCTTCTCTCTGCAATCCCATTCTACTGAGGGGTTCTAGGTGCACTCAACTATCTCTTTATGCCATGTTCTTCGCAGTACTCATAGAATCTATTAGAGGTGAATTCTCCTCCTCTATTCAATTTTAGACACTTTATCTTTAGTCCAGATTCATTCTCAACCTTAGCTTTGAATATTTTGAACTTCTCAAATGTTTCTAACTTATCTTTCAAGAATACAACCCACATCATTCTAGAATAGTCAACAACAAACAAAATGAAATACCTTTCACCATAGTATGATCTTGTTTGAGTTGGTCCACATAGGTCTGTATGAATCAGATCCAATTTGTTCTCTGCTAAATTATGCTTGCTTCTAAATGAATTCCTCACATGATTTCCCATCACACATTCCCTACAAATAGTATCAACTGACTTTGCTATGCTAGGTAGATCTCGTACTGCCTTTACATTGCTTATCTTTACTATGTTATCAAAATTGATATGACATAGTCTTTTATGCCATAGCCAACTGTCATATACTTTAGCAACAAAACAACTTGCTTCTGAATTAAGCTGAAAAACATTACCTTTAGTTTTTGAACCTAATGCAATCATTACACCATCCTTGTTGTTAATGATGCACTTGTTGTCTTTGAACTCCAACTAATAACCTTTGTAAAGAAACTACCCAACACTAAGAAGGTTATGTTGCAAACCATCTACATAAATAACATCATCAATGTTATTCTTTCCATCCAATGTGATAGCTCCTCTACCAATGATAGGTTTAGGAGTGTTATCTCCAAATCTAACCATGCCACCTTTGTATTTTTCTAGATGAAAAAATCTGTCTTTATCACCTGTCATGTGATGTGAACAACCAGTATCTATAATTCAATATGTCCTTATGTCTTCTTATGAAATCAATGCTAGCTCTTGTTCCTTTTTCTCATCTTCACTATCCATCTCATCAAACATCTTCTCCATAATAGCAATGAATCAAATTTCATCATCAGAAACTCCATCACCAACATAGTAACATTCTTTTGTATACTTAGGCTTGTAGTTAGTTCTAAATTTCTTAACTCTTGTAGGACATTTAGATGCAAAGTGACCAATCATATTACATGAGAAACATTTGAATGATACTGACCTTCATACTTTCCTTTTCCTTTTCTTTCTTTCTTAGCAATCATAGCAATAATATGATCTATCTCTTTATCTTCATCTTCATCATCAAAATTACCAGAAGTGTTTGAAGATTTCTTACCATGGACTGATGCTTTGAAGGCTGTCTCACTTTTAGGCTCCGTCTTCAATCTTGAAATCTCAAAAACTGAAATTTTTCTGATCAAGGTCTCTCTCTTGAAATTTTTTATAAGCTGCATGGTCTCATCAATGATGTTGATCTTGTTTTCATACTCTACTATAAGAGTGGTCATCAACTTATCCATAATGTCTTCCTCTGAGATCTCTCTACCATTGTTCTTGATTCCAGCAACTACTTCATTAATCCTTTGGTTGTAAGCTCTGATGTCTTCTTCAGGTAGCATCTCTAATGCATTGTATCTTTTCTTCCATGTCTTTCTATGCACATTCTTTGCTTGTGTATCTCCTTCAAGCATGTCTTCTAGGTGCTTCCATATCTTGTAAGCTGTGTTTACTTTCTTTATCTCTAAAAACTCACTATTAGATAAGGCATTGATAAGGGCTTCTCTGGCTATTGCATTTTGATGGACCAAATCCTTTTTCTTTCTAGTAGCATCTTCCTTTGCAAGATCTTCTAGAGAGGGGATCTTAACTTCTTTGATAGTCACTTCAAAAACTTCAAAATCAATGCAGTGCAAATGTGTCACCATTTTGTTCTTCCAATCAAGATAGTTCTCTCCATCAAACTTAGGACTATCTTTTCTAAAGAGTGCCATCTGATCAACCTCAAGCTATTAAAATTTCTCTCCGAGGCACTTGGCTATGATACTAATTGTTAGGAATAGTCCCAAGAGATAACTGAGAGGGGGGGGTGGGGGGGTGAATCAGTTATCTACAAGTTTCAATTCTTTATCCAATTAAGTATACTTAAAATTTAAGAATAAACACAATGAAAGAACACTTGAACACAACACCAATAATTTGGTTATGGGGAAACCCAAATAGGTAAAAACCCTGGTGGGAATTAACACCTACTAATAAACTTAACTAGTGTATAATGATCCTTGTTAGAAGATATTACAACCCTGTTAGGAGTTGATCTTTACAATGCTTTTAGTACAATGATCTGGTCAAAGGTTGGACCCTGTTAGGAGTCTTTTATGATTGACCCTATTAGGGGTAAGGATGCACTATCTGAGAGCTCACTTTCAAAGGGGTGAAGGCTGCAACCTTCTGAATAACAGATACACACTATATCTAGATCTTGGTGAGCTGTGAGGTAGACCTAGTGTCTTGATCAGTTCCAATGAATAGCACACTCTATCTTCTCTTTCACATAGACCTCTTCTTGATGGCATAATACTTCACACTCTCTGCTCTGCTCTAATATTTCATCTCCATGGCATACTTCTAGTGATCACAAATGACCAACTATAAGTATCTTTCCCCTAAATGATATAATCAAGTCAACTTGTTAGAACCACCTTGAAATCATATTAGAGAAACAATAACACTCTCCAATAACATCTCGGTCAGCTCTACTAAGCACACAACACAAACTGGGACCTATCCAAATCAATAAGTGTAGACGCATGCTACACATTGTCGACTCTACCAAATTAACTGATACTTTCTCCTCAAGTTGAATTACATCATGTGCTCTTAACCAAACATTCTTAACTCTTCTCCAATCACTACTCCAAGCATGCATATTGAAATGATAGGTGAAACTCTTGTACTAATATAATCTTTATCAGCTCTTCTGGATAAATATAGGAAACTACAACTGGTGAATAGCAACTATGTAACTTCACTTCTACTGTACATCAGACTCTGCATCCATAAATGTAACAACAATAACATGTCTCCATCACATATCCAAATGTGCAAGGCTCCATGATAACTGTATGGACAATCACTCATAGAACACTGCATGTAACTCTATCAGGAACACTGCTGACACAAGATGCTACATAACTGTCTGTACTAACAATTAACCTCTGCATCCATGATATCATGCTGATAACATGTCCATGATACATATACTCAAAGCTTACTACATAAGTCTTTCACGCATGCTACTTACCATATGTTGTCATCAATGACAAACATACAGTCAGCATTGGCTTGCTAGAAAATCTCCAATAGACAACAATGACATTGAGGGCTTAGGGGTAAGGAGTGAACTTTGACTAACATCCATTACCTCAGTCTTTACAATCACAGGTTCATCTTTCTTTTCTTCATCCTCTTTTTCCTTTTCTTTTTCTTTCTCCTCTTCTTCTTCCTGCCCTATTAGATCTCAATCTAAATTTCTTCTTGCTGCTTAGGTGAATTATCACCACATAGTATTTTAGCTTCTTCTGTGCTTACAAAAGCTTCCTCAAACTTATCTAAGTCCTTTTCTATGGCCGCCATTGATATCTCCACATTGTCAATCATAATTATATCATATGTTGTTCTAGGCATGGGCCCAGACTCCATTGCATCAGTAGAAACTATCACTATGGGTGTTGAATCTTGTGGACCTATTATAGGTGCATTAAGGACCTCAGATGCTTTTTCTTCCTTGTATGGAGTTTGGGTTGCAGGCGCAGTGGGAGGATACATGTGTCTATCTAGGAATACCTTCTCAAATGTCTTTTATGTTTCCTTAGCAACCAAATCATACTCTTTGTTTATGATATGCAGAGTTCTTAGCTTTGTTCTGAGGTGCGGCTTCACCAAGTCCAACAATAGTGTTTTCTCTTCAATTGAGCATATAGGGAGGCTTTCAGCTAGTATCTTCTCCCTTATTCTAAAGTCTTCCTCAATATCATGTCTCTTTAAAGAGTCTAAAATGTTACATACACTGTCAAGAATGACTGTCTTAAGCTCCAAGACTATTTTCTTGAACTTAAGCATGTGCTTTATTATCATGGAATATATTTATGATTTGTCTATCTCATTATATTTTTCATAGAACTTTCCTACTTGATCTATTCTTCCTTCTTCTACTATCCTGGTTCTTAATACATGAAGATTTGGTCTGAATACTACCTTGGGAGGTGCTTGAGTGCTCCTCCTTTGAATTCTGGTTGTCCTAGAGGATGGATGGCTTGCGCTAGTCTGCTTCTTCCTGACTGTCCTGTCTTCCATACTTAGCCATTTTTATGATCTTATGAGTAAGTGCACTGACTTCAAGACTCCATATGACTTTGTTTCCATAATGAAAACACTTAATTATAGTCATATACAATAGTATAGTCAACTTTCCAACATAGTTGTAGAAAAAGTTTAGAAAGTGATCATTGACAATGGAATTTTAGAGAATCTAGCATCAAAGGAAATGGTTTCAAAGTTGCAGTTGGAAATATTGAAGTAGACTAAGCCCTATCACATTTCATGGATCAAGGATGAACATACACTTATGGTAAGTGAACAATGCTTTGTGAATCTAAAAATTGGAAAGTATTATGATAAAGTTTTGTGTGATATCATGCCTATGTATTGCTGTCATATTTTGTTGGGTAGACCTTGGAAATATGATAGATATGTTCTATATGATGGAAGATTGCATAAATATACTATTTGGATGACTGGTAAGAGGCAAATATTATTACCTTTGATTGAAGAATATTTTGGTGAGATATGTAAATTTGTGAAAGTTTGTTTGATGGAAGGTAGAGAATTTGCTAAGGATTTGAAGAAAAATGATGTTTGCTATACTATGCTTCCTAACAATCTGAGTGAGAAAATAGAAGATAAAGCTCCTAAAGAGATTGAGAAGTTACTCACTGAGTACAAAGATATCATTTTAGATAATGTACCTGATATTTTTCCACTAATGAGAAGTATTAGTCATTGTATGGATATGATTCCTAGAGCTAGTTTGCCAAATAAGAAACCACACCGACTGACACCAACCAAGAATGAGGAACTCAACTGACAAGTTCAAGAGTTTTTGCATAAAGATTTGATCAAAGAAAGTTTGAGTCTATGTGCAGTACCAGCTAAGTTGGCACATAAGAAGAATGGAGAATGGCGAATGTGTATTGATTCTAGAGAAATTAACAAGATAACAATTAAGTATTGGTTTCCTATACCGAGAATGGATGATATAATGGATTGTTTAAGTGGAGAAAAAAATTTTTCAAGATTGATTTGAAGGGTGGATATCATCATATCAGAATCAAAGAAGGTGATGAATAAAAGATTGATTTCAAGATAAAAGAAGATTTGTAAGAATGGTTGGTTATGCCTTTTGATTTAATTAATGCACTGAGTACCTTTACGAAGTTAATGAATGAGGTTCTGAAGAAATTATTGGGTAAATTTTTGATTGTGTACTTGGATGATATTCTTATATTCAATAAAACTAGAGAAGATAATTTTTTTGCACATTAGACAGGTATTGCAGAGATTGAAAGAGGAAAAGTTGTTGATTAATCTAAAAAAGTGTTCCTGTTAGGAATAGTCCCAAGAGATAACTATGAGAGGGATGGGGGGTGAATCATAAGATTCAATTCTTTATCCAATTAAATACAGAATAACATTAAGCACATACACAATGAGATAACACTTAACACAACACCACAATTTTGGTTACGGGGAAACCCAAATAGGTAAAAACCCCAGTGGGAATTATCCCCCAATATAAAATGCACTAGAGTATAATGATCCATGTTAGAAGATCTTACAACCATATTAGGAGTTGATCTTTACAATTCATGAAGTACAATGACCTGGTCAAGGGTCAGACCCTATTAGGAGTCTTTTACAATTAACCTTGTTAAAGGTGAGGACACACTATCCAGGAGCACACTGCACAAATGGTTAAGGCTCTAACCTTCTACATAACAGATACACACTATATCTGGATCTTGGTGAGTTTGAAAGTAGACCTACTTTCTTGATCAGTTCCAATGAATACCATATACTCTTTTCTCCTTCACATAAATCTTCAACTGATGATTGAGTGTCTCAGTACATTCGCATCTTCTGCTCTACTCTTACAATCACACTTAGCAATCACAACTGACTGGCTATAAGTATCTTTCTCCAAATGATATAATCAAGTTAGCCTATTAGAAATTCCTTGAAATCATAATAGAGAAACAATATAACTCTTCAATAACATCTCCTATGGCTAAACCAAGCACGCAACACAAATAGGACCGCGTAACTCAATATGAGTAGACACGTCGCTTCACACAGTCAGCTCTACCAAATTAATTAAAACTTTATTCTCATGCTGAAATATGTTATGCATTCTTAACCAAACATTCTTAACTCATTACCAAACATGCATATCAAAATGATAGGTGCAACTACTAAAACTATATAAACACTATCGGCTCCACCAAATAAACTCAGGAAACTGTAACTAACAAATAGAAACATCATTACTCAACTTCAACTGCACAACTAACTCCACATCCATGAACATAGCATCATAAACATGTCTTCAACACAAATATAAACATGCAAGGATCCAACATAACCATACTAAAAATCACATACAAAACTCTAGATGTAACACTGTCAGGAACTTTACTGATGTAAACAACTACACAACTGTCTGTACTCAGAATTAACCTCTATGTCTATGATATCATACTGATAACATATCCATTCAACATATGCTCAAGACTCTACATAGAACTACAATGCATGTTTCTTACCATATGTTGTCATCAATGACAAACATACAGTTGATACTGGCTTGCTAGCAAATCTCCAACAGTTCCTTCATGAAAGAGGAGATTGTGTATTTGGGATTTGTGATTTCAGATGATGGTTTGAAGATGGATGTTGAGAAGTTTGAAGCTATTATTGATTAGCCTACACTTGAGAATGTTGGTGAGGTAAGATCATTCCATGGTTTAGAAATTTTTTACTGAAAGTTCATCATAAATTTTAGTTTAATTTACAATGCTATGACTAAGATAATGAGAGGAGATAAAAGAGAATTCAAGTGGACACATGGAGCTAATAAGAGTTTTGGGACCTGGAAATAGAAGGTTGTTGAATTGCCTATGTTAGATTTACCTGATTTCAATAAGGTATTCCAAGTTGAACGTGATGCAAGTGGCAGTAAAATTGGAGCTGTGTTGAGTCAAGAAGGTAAACCAATTACTTTCTTTAGTAAGAAGTTGAATGATGCTAAAAGGAAATATTATGTGCATGATCAATAATTCTATGCTATTGTGCAACCCCTAAAGAAATGGAGACATTATTTGATGCCAAAGTAATTTGTGTTGTATGCTGATCAAAAGGCTTTACAGTATTTGGGTAGTCAGAATAAGTTGACTCAAAGACATATTAAATGGGCAAGAGTATTTGTAGAATTTTACATTTTTGATAAAACATAAGAGTGGGGTATCTAACCGAGTTATTGATGCACTAAGTAGAAGAAGATTTTTAATAACTAAAATGAGAATTGAGGTTCTTGGTTTTGACAATATGAAGAATTTGTATGAAATTGGCCCTAATTTTTCTGAGCCATAGAGAATGTGCAGAGTAACTATTACAAATAAACTGAGTAAGTGGGGAGACTATTTCATTCAAGAAGGTATGTTGTTCAAAGTAATTCAAAAATGTATATCAAGAGGATCAATGAGAAATATTTTGATAAAGGAGAAGCATAATAGTGGTTTGGTTGGACACTTTGGCATTGATAAGACATTGAGTTTTCTTAAGGAAAGGTATTTCTAGCCACAGTTGTATAAGGATGTTCAAAAATTTGTGAAGAGTTGTGGAGTTTGTCAAGTTGTAAAAGGAGTAAGTTAGAATACTCGATTGTATACATCGATTTCTATTCTTGAGAAACCTTGGAGCGATATCAGTATGAATTTTGTTCTTGGCTTATCGAGGACAACAAGAGGTAATGATTCCATATTTTTTGTTGTGGACATATTTTCCAAGATGGAACATTTCATATTGTGGAGAAAAACATCAAACATAGTGCATATAATAGATATTTTCTTCAAGGAAATTGTCAAATTGTATGGATTATTGAGGAGTATCATCTCTAACTAAGACATTAAGTTTGTTGGCTATTTTTGGAAAACTCTATCGAAGATTTTGGATACTGAGTTGAAGTTTAGTTTGAAATTTCATTCATAGATTGATGGACAAACATAGGTTGTAAATAGAAGTTTGGGTAACCTGTTGAGATGCTTAGTTGGAGATAAACTGAGTAATTAGGATTTGATGTTAGGACAAGCAGAGTCTGCATACAATAATTTAGTGAATAGGAGTACTGGCAAGACACCATTCTAAATTATTACTAGCATACAACCAATAGGTATATTAGACTTGAAAGATATTACTAGAGTAGAGAAGAGGAGTGTTGAAGGGGAAGAATTTTTTGAATTTATGAAGTCATTGCATGAGGAAGTGAAACATAAGTTAGAGAAGAGTAATAAAAAAATACAAGGATAATGTAGATAGGTCAATAAGACATAAGATTTTTGAGGTTGGTGATGAGGTAATGGTTCATTTGAAGAAAGGAATATTTCATGTTGGAATCGATGGTAAGTTGAAGATGAAGAAATTTGGTCCCTACAAACTATTGAAGAAGTTTGACAGTGGAAATTCTTATGAAGTAGAGTTACCTGATGACATGGATATATTACTAGCATTCAACATTGCATATTTGTATGAGAATCATGAGCCCGATAAAGAAGTGACAGTATTGAGTAATTATCCTAAGAAGAAAACATAAGAAGTTGAGAAGATTTTGGAACAAAGAGTTGGTAGAAGCACAAGAGGAAAGGATTACATGGAATACTTGGTAAAGTGGAAGAACCTAATGGTTGAAGACTCTACATGGATTTCTCAATCTGAGTTGGATTCAACTTAGGTTGTACCTCACTCATGATTCAAAGATTAATTTATTTTCAACCCCGGGTGTTTGATGCAGAAGCATCTTGGGTTTATGGCAATCTTGTATCTCGATAGCTTATTAGATGTGTTCGGTAACTGCTTTGTAATTCTTGGTGGAGTGTTCCTTTTATTCACCGATGAGCTCGGTCACCCGTTTCTTCTTGGTGGTGCCTTTCACTGAGTGTCTTTTTTGTGTTTTGTTTCTGCTTAGTGACATTTTTCACCAAGTTGGTTCGATGTGTCTATGTTGCTCGATGGACTAGTTCACCAACAAATTTAATTTGGATATTTTGTTGAGGCTGACTTGTGTATTTAATTTTGGTCATGATATTTATGTTGGGATCATTCATTGGGAAACATATGGACCTAAATCTGGGTCATTTCTTTCTCCAATCCTAGATCTAGAAGATTCTTTGGGTCAACCTATTCGATAGCCTCAAGTATAAATGTAATAATTTGTTCTAGATTTGAAAAAAAAGAAGGAAGATAGGAGGTTGGTGATCGTGGATCTTGCATGCATGAGGTTGTAATGTTCTATAATTGATTCCTATTTGTATTGGTCGCAATTGGGAAGGCCTCACATCCTGACATGTATGAAGTTTGATGAATAAATGAATATGATATGCATTCTTTCTCTCCATTTCTATGTTATTGCTTCCATGTTGTGATTTTACAAGGTGGTATGGTACTTGGGTGAGCCTTTGGCCCCAATATTTACCCTCCCTTGCATCAACGTCAAAAGGTTTGAATTTTATTGTGTAAAATTGATGTGTAATGGACTTGAAGGCCAAGATGGACTTGAAATTATAATAAATGATTGGTAACACATTTTAGGGGTCAAGGATTGAGTAGGAATGATTTTGATTAAAATGTAATACATTTTTTAAGCTGGATTAGGACCTAATGTGGATGAAATGTATTTATATGTAAATCAATAAATTATACAAGTGTAGATCATGGACACGAAGGTGCGGTCGAGTGAAGATTGTCTACAAGAAAAGTAGTGTTTGTGCCTAATTGGATCTAAACAAGAAAAGGAGAAATGCTATACCCAAATCATTGTACTTGTTCATTCCTAACAATTTCTGCAAGAAAATCCCTTAACCGAGTAGACTTTAATAGGTCTAATTTTTAAAATCCTCTAACAAGGTGACTATTTAAATAGGGTTTGAAATCCTAGAACAAGGTTACTCCTAACAGGGCTAGAGGTAAATCCATTAACCGAGTGACTCCTAACAGGGCCTACTCTTAATCAGACATCATTGTAAGCTCATAACAGGGCTAGGTCTTTGACAAGGCACATTTCAAAAGAGTGCAGATTATTAGTGGGTACTAATTCCCACCATGGTTTTTACCCTAAATCAAGGTTTCCATGATAAAATATTGGTGTCAATTTGTTGGATGTTTGAATGGTTATATGGTTACTTTTTTTATTGCATACATAAAGTGTAAAGTTAATGAATGTGGTTGAAAGAATTGTGAAAATTTTCAGATTTGATAGATTATTGATTCACCTCCCTCCCTCTTAGTAATTTGGACCTTATATAGTATTAACAACCTTCACTTTAAACATTGTCTTCCTTCCCTCTAGCCACCAACCCTACCTCCACCATGTCTGCCTCCAACCAAATCACCATCCCTTCCTCTACCTCTTCCAACACTACTTCCTTCTCCACACAACCATGCACACCTACATCACCTCTATTATCATTGACACAACCATCTATTATGCTCCAAGAACCATCCCTAATTTCATAACCATATCTTCTCATGGAACCATATTCCACAAAAAGTCAAGCATCACCAAACTCTTTATCCAAGAGGACTTGGACCACCACTACAAAATTTGGGCTCCAAAAAATAGAAAGAAACTCACTTCTTTTCCCATAAAAAATAAATACCAAGAGAAAAAAGGGAGTCACCAAATAAATAGCTCAGAAAAGACCTAGGGAAAACTGACCCTTCTCATTCAGACCACAAACTAAACAAGTCTATAGACCAAAAATACAATATTTTAGAGTTAGGGTAGAATTGAGGAAAACTCATCGTCAACCACACTAAGCATAGAAGCCCAAAATGATAAATAATATCTCACCAAAAGGGACACATGACCTACAAAAGGAAACCCACATAGTCTCTACAAAAAAACCCCTTACCTTCATCTCTATTATCCCTCATAGGCTCAGTAAAAGAAAAGAGAGTCTGGGAGAAATGAGAGCCCCCACATCATAAATCCATATCCCCTCACAAAAAGTTTCATAGGCAACCACAAAGACTAGCCTAATGGCAGTGAAATGAGTATCATCTCCCACAACTCCCCAAACCAAATCTCTCTCCCAGAATATGGAAATGGAATACCAAGAAAACCATCAAACTCCACAAGTACTATCATCACTTTACTTTTAGAAGCATCTCTTCATCACCAACTCTTTTCTCTCCTACAACACCTTGACCAAAAATCATATCTTCATCTACAACTCCCTTTTATCCTCTATCTCCTTGATTCCAAACATAAGAGATAAGGCCCTTGTAGCCCCAATTCAATAGTGACAATATTGAAAGTACGTAAGGGAACTAACATAATCATCCATGCCTCCATTATTAGTCACATGAAAGTTCTTCCCCAAAAACACCAAATCTCCCCGCTCTTAACAAAAAGAACCAAGAAAAAATATTGTCAGGGAATAGATAGGACCATACCAAGTCAAAAAATACTAGATCGCCAGAGAAAATAGTCTTTCCAAATAAACTATTCACGCATCTCTCCAAATAAGTAACACAATATAGTTCATACCCAGAGATTGACAACGCTCTTACACACAGAAGAAGGGACACTGAAAACATTACATATACTCAGCAGAGGCTCCAATGCAGGGTACCCCAAGTAGAATGAAAAACCCTGATTTTAAACAAGCTAGGCACAACAAAATCCTCCACTTGACCAACCTCTCTCCATCCTCATCATTGTCTTCAGATTCACCCTCCCATGCAATCGCGTAGTTTGAAATTCTACCCCCACTTCTCTTCTCACTCTTCGCCATTAGCACAATGCTGAATAAAAGTTAAAATATGCATAACTAATGTGATTTAATTCTTTAATTATTTTAATATATCTTATTAATTCTTGTACAAGGCTATAACATATATTTAAATTCTTAGTTTAACATTGTAAATTTCATCATTAATATGAAATGCATACGTATTTTCAAAATGAAACTACAACAATATAACTTAATCGTCATTCAAATATGAAATTAAATACTTTGAAATATTGATGATTTCAACTAAAACAAGGATTGTTTCATTCTAATCAAATTTGTCAATTTTCTTGTCATTCTATTTCAATGAGATCATATAAACATGTGAAACATGTAACTTCAAACAAAATTGGCATGTCCAAACCCAACATTATATACAACTAAGGTGATTTTATGTGAATTGGTTATATGAATAGATGACAAATCCATACATTAGGCTTGACATAAATTATAGTATTGCAAAGATATACTTATAATAAAATCTTTAACACTTACCAATTAAAGATTTCAAACACAATTTGAAAGCTTGCACAACATTTGAACATTGAAAATACACTATCTTCTTATTTTTAATCCTCTTATGCTCACTTTTATTTTTCTATTATTTTCACCTTTTAATCGTTAAAGATTATGTTCATAACTCTTAGATAAATAATTTTATACTTCTATTAATTTAAGTAAAAAAAAATTGTTAAAAAGATTAAAAATATCTAAAAATGATTTCTACAAAAGAA